>JAVGVS010000391.1:179807-369807 GCA_032718565.1 Distichodus sexfasciatus | reverse complement strand
TTCATATTCGTCTTTGTCTTCATCCATCCTTTGACTTCTTCTCCTTCATCGTGTTTGTCCTCTCTGTATTTTGACGGGAGGAGTGATGCTGTGCTCACCTCGGCGTCCGGCCCTATTCTCCCGTCCCGACCGCTTGTTTGAAGCGGGAACGCCGCGTCCTCTGTTCTCCGTCTTCTCCGCGTTTTCCCCTGGTTTGGCTGGAGTCTGTTTGAAGGCGCGTCCCGCTCGGCTGCCGCGTCGGGAACGCCCTCAGCAGCTGGTTTGGGAGCGGCGAGATCAGAGCTCCTTCTGTCTGAAAGACTCTTTATCAGCACCACGCTCTTCCTCTTTACTAATGAGTCACATACAGCAGGTTACTCTCTTAGGAATGTGTGTGTTGCGCCCGTTTGGGGGGTGTGTGTGTGTTGGGTGGAGAAATCAGACGTCCCAGTGGAGAGACAACATTTACGGCTTTAAATTACAGTCTTTACAAACTCTACGCGTCAGTTTTCTGTCCCTAGGGGTCAGCCGATATGGTTTTATCAGCAGCGATACCGATTATTACAAGGAGATCAATAACGATATTTTTAACCGATTAAATGAAAATTGGTACCAAAATTCATCATTTAAAAAAATCTTTCTCTAGGTCTAGAATTGCATCCGAACCAAAGCATCGCATTTCTAAATTGTGCATCATTTTGTTAATAATAATAATTTTAATAAGGTAAAGGTTCACATATCGTTATCGGATTTTTACTCCACCCACTTTTTCTGACCGCTACTCCTCCTCCGCCACTCGTTTGCGAGTTCTGTCCATTTTTGATGTGATTCGAGGGCCCGCAGGCTGCTTTGCATATCGGTAACCGTCACGACCCGCACTCGTCTTTTTCATCTTTTTTTTTTCCTGTCGTTCATTTTTCCCGTTAGGAAACTGTTTGTTTTTCTGCCATTAATAATACATGGAGTTTGGAACTCGAAAACGCTTGACAGTCAACACGGTTCACCTCAGACCACCTCACTGAACACACCTCTCAATCTGTTTCCACCCGCACTCTTCCCTTTCCTACTTTTATCATCCCTCGTTCTTTCCCCATTCACTTCAAAGTCTTTCTGCTCGTCCAGTGTTCACGTCACAGCCGCGGAGCTTGAGCAATCACATGGGCGTTTTCTTGCGGAAATCCATCTCATGTTCCACTTTTTGCTTGGAGACCGGTCCCTTGCCCACGAGTACCTTACTGGTACCTTTACTGGTCCGGGACCACTTGAACGGGAAGCTGAGTTGAGTCTGCGTCAGTGTGAATGAGAGTAAAGACGGACGCTCCTCACTTTCCCTTCGTGCAAGGTCAGCCAGAGCTGCGCTAAGACGGTCACTGAGGAGAAATCCTCTCTCATCACCGTGACGACCACATCCAGGATGCGAGAGGGAGAGAAAGGGAGAGGAGGCTTATTGCTCGGACAGTGATGGACACAGCGGCGGTCAGACAGTTTTATAAGTTGTAGATGACCAACAGAGGGAGGAGTTGACCGATAAAGATGAGACTGGAGGACAAAAGAGAGGGAGAGAGGGAGGAGAGAGCGTGAATTGGGAGACTAAGTGTGTGGTAATTGGGCTAAATGGCTTGGCCGGATGCTGCGGCTGGGACAGCTGCGAGTGTGTGTGTAAGTGTGTGTGTGGGAGAGAGAGATAGCAGCATCTTTTACACACACACACTTACACACACACTGTTTCTACTCCAGGTCTGGCGATTCAGCCCCGGGGACGGATGTGAAGCGGCTATAACGTGGTTAGTGTAACAAGTGCAGTGTCTGTTTAACCAGGGTTTATTCTGCTGGACGGAGCCCTGCGTGTGTGTGTGTGTGTGTGTGCGTGTGTGTGTGCGTGTGTGTGTGTGCGTGTGTGTGTGTGTCTGTGTGTGTGTGTGTGTGTGTGTGTGATCTAGGCTTATTTTGGGGACAAATTTCAGATTCCACACCTGTGGATTAGGGATGGATCTACCTGTTTTACTGAGATATATTTTATATTAAAATGATGCTGATCTAGTGGTTATGATTCTCGACTCAGGACCAAGAGGTTGTGGGTTCAAGTCCTACCTCCAGTACTACCATCATCACCATCATCATCAGGTCCCTGATCCAGACCCTTAACTCTTAACCTCCTGAGCCCGATCGCCCCTGGTACCGGGGTCTGAACAGGAAGACTTTAAATAGTCGGTGAACGTTTGTTTATTTTTATCAATTTACAAACTGCAAAGTGAGCAAACAAAAGAAAAATCTAAATCAAATCAATATTTGGTGTTACTACCTTTTGCCTTCAAACCAGCATCAATTCTTATAGGTTCACTTGCACAAAGTCAGGGGTTTTGTAGGATTATAGTCATTATATTATTTTGTAGGATTATAGTCATATTATTATTTTGTAGGATTATAGGATTATAGATCTGTGGTTAGTTCTCCAAGATGTTTGGAACAACCTACCAGCCGAGTTCCTTCAAAAACTGTGTGCAAGTGTACCTAGAAGAACTGATGCTGTTTTTGAAGACAAAGGGTGGTCACACCAAATATTGATTTGATTTAGATTTCTCTTTTGTTCATTCACTGCATTTTGTTGATTGATGAAAATAAATGATTAACACTTCCATTTTTGAAAGCATTCTTTGTTGACAGCATTTTTTCACACCTGCCTAAAACTTTTGCACAGTACTGTATATAAAGAACAAAAACACTGCGTAGGTCTACGTGGGAGAAATACGGCTGTAGAATCTATACTACTACGGCTAACCATGCATAGCGTATATCATATGAAAGCCCAGACTCTGCAGATTACACAGATAATGGTTTTTTTTGCCGAACATGATCATATTTTTTCATGTTCTGCTGTGTAGCATCTTCCTTTATTCTGACCCAGTAACATGTCTGCTGATTCCACAGTAATCTCACAAGTGTTACTTTTGCAATGACACCAGAAGCATCAAAATAGACATTGTGGTTGCTGAGATAAATATATTTTATAAACATTTTTATTTTGAGCAAAAATCTGTAAAAATCTGTCTCAGGGCTCAAAGGGTTATGTTGTCCCGGGGAGAATGTCCCTGTAAACTGGGAAAACGTAAGTCTCACTGGGTAACAGCGTCTTCTTCATGCGGTAAACGTTAATGGAAATGTAACTCAGCGTCCAGGGTTATTCTCAGGTTAGTCTTATTTTTGGTTAATTTCTCCAAAATGAACCAAAAATGTACGGTTCTGAAATAATATCAAATCATCTGTGTCCTAATAATCATCTGTGTTCTAATATGAAATCAATATCCCATACCATCGTAAAGCACAACAGATCTGCAGTCGTGATGTATTTCCACACAACAGCCTCAACCAGCAGACTCTTGAGTTTCTGGGAGAATTTTCTTAAAACTTCTTAAACGTTTTCTCGATGTGAAATGTTGACCTTATCTGTAGTTTTGAGCGACGTTGAGTGACACCGCATAACACGTAGGCACATTGTAAAAATATGCAGAATTCATACGCGCATAATAGACAATGAATGTCATTCATTTGTGCGTGTGTGTGAAGCTGGCGAGGACGGGAGAAATAACGCTGCGTATGTGACGTAGGTTTAACTCTTGACTCGAACACATCTGCACAGGCATATGAATGGGTTTGGAGCAGTTTCTGATGAGACGTGATGTTTAAAAGCTGTATTTAGGGTTAGAGTTGATGTTGTGTGTGTACAGTTTGCTGTAGGAGTGTGACGATGTTAAAACCTGACCATATTCCTCATCGAAGTGGAACCTCTCTTACCTCCTCTCTTCCTTTCTTTCCTTCTCTGTTTTCCTCCCGCTCCCTTTCTGCATCTTCTTCTCTTTTCACATTTTCTTCCTTCCAGTCAAGTGAAAGGCCATATGTGACCCTCCACGGCAAAACCAGTCGCTTGTCGCAACAGAGGTTTCTGAGAAAAATGAGCGTTTATGTTGCGTGGGGTAAAATTGTGGATTTTTTGTTTTTTAGTGTTTTGAAACAGTGGAAGGTCTATACTGTACTGTTATGAATAAATTTGGCTGAAAAACTTACCCTTTTCATCCTAAAAACGTGACTTTCTTGAGGTGAGGAATTCAATTCCAGCAGAATGTTAAAAGTTTGTGTTTTGACCGCTCTACTTCAATATTTACGCTAAATCCACTGGTTGACTAGCGTGAAGATATTTCTCCGGAATCCATCTTCGTCTCCCGAGTTCAGTTAACCTAACGCAGGTAGGCTATCCGTGTGGCTGTGAATGCAGCGTAGGCTACCGTAAATGCAAACGTAGCCGCGACCGCACCAAGCGTCTGTGAGTGCTACGGCGATAGTCAACTTCAAAGGCAGATTTCTCCGTTTCTCACTTGGCGTGACAGGAGAAACCCGACTCCTTTGAATGTTGATATCTCAGTCATATGTCGTCACATTCATTCCATATAGGTATCGTTTTGAAGCTTGATTTATGCCCTTTCATGAAAACATAATAACTCAATTTTGAAAATTTGCGACAAGCGACTGGTTTTGCCGTGGAGGGTCACATATTCCAGTCACACGTTTCATCATGGAGGTTTTCTTTAAACCAGTGTTAAAACCTCACCTCGTTCTCGTCAACCTGGTCTCACGTGTCGTCTCGTCGCGCCTCCCGAGCTGAGTGTAACGATAGTAAATATGCTGACTTTAAGATCAGGTGCTTGGAAAAAGAGTTAAGTGTAATTCAAAGTAAACATAACGAGTTGCTGCTTTGTGATTATTGGAAAAACGATTTGTATGAGGGAAGCTGTTCTTCAGCCGCGTATTCATTTTAGCTCGCTTGTGATAATCCTTATTATTGTTTTGAAGTTCTGAAAGCTGTGTGAGTGTGCGTCTGTGTCTGTGTGTGTGTGTGTGTGTGTGTGTGTGTGGGCGGGTATTTATGGCATTGTGGGGACCTTTTTCACTTTTGTCCATGTTTTGGGGCTTTGTGGGGACATCTGAGAAGTCCTTATGAGGAGAAATGACTTTATAGAAAGTGTTCTTGTTTTATGTGAGAAACTAAAAGAGGTAAAAGATGTGCTTTTGGTTACTGAGGTTAGGGTTAGCGTTAGGTGTACAACTGTATACATTTAGTCATTAGGGGACTCTTTGGAAGGACCTCAGTAAGATAGTAATACACAACTGTGTGTGAGTGTGTGTGTGAGAGAGAGAGAATGTCTTTGACAGGTTTGATCTTTTCTTTGAATGAGGCCATACCTGTAAATACTGAGACATGACAGACTGAGCCTCCAGGGCATCTGCCTTACACTCACTCACACACACACACACACACACACACACTCGCACACCTCTTCTGATTCGAGACAACACAATAAACGGTATAATAACATGAAAGTGTTGGCTTCTGTGTTGTTTTTCTCTCTGGTCTCTCTGACTCTTCGCTCCGTGTGTTTGATGTGAGCAGTGTGGAGACGCAGTGAGACCAGGACAATATTCATTCAGCATCACACCTGCATCCCTCCATCTCTCTGTCTCTCTCTCACACTCTCTCTCTCTCGTGCTGTCTTTTTTTCTCGCCATCTCTCTCTTTCTCTCCTCACTGTGTGTCTCTCTTTCTCTCCCTCCTCCTCGCTCTCTCTCTCTTCCTCCCATTACTCTCATTCTAAGTCTCCCTCTTTCTTTTTCCCTCTTTCTTTTTCCCACCCTTTATTTCTCTCTGTTCTTTTCCAGTTTGATTGACACATGTCTAATTGGAAGGCAAATTCCTTTTTAATTTGGTGGGGACGTGCGACCCAGCTGGAGGTGTGCGTGTGTGTGAGTGTGTGAGTGTGTGACCACGGTGCCCCAGGGGAGGACAATTAGAAAGGTCTTAGTGGTAATGAATTAGAGGCGGTGGTGATGATGGTGGTGGTGTGCGGTCCTTCAGCACTCTACATGTGACTGTGTGAGAGCAGGTGATGCTGCAGAAACAGGTGATGATGATGCTGGACATGTGTCTCCTCTCTCTCTCTCTCTCTCTCTCTCTCTCTCTTTCTGCTCCTTTCTAATTTGCCGTGTTTATCCGCCTTATTATCCCTCCATCCATCCATCATGTTACGAAACCGCAGCTCGCCTTTTTTCCTTCATATGAACGCTCCCTCTCCCCTCGTTTTCATCCCCCTCTCACCTCTCTCCTCCTCCTCCCGTCCTGTGTGAATATGAAGCGCATTATAGGACCCGGCAGAAACCCTCGGGCCTCCGTAAACAAATGCAAATGCTATTACGGGGGAAATTTCATAATAAACTGTAACTAAGATGATTGCCGCGCTCGCCGTTATCCTTCCACTTACGCGCCGGCGGTTTTTCCCCTCCCTCGTTACTGTGGGGAGACGGAACGCTCCGGTAATCGCTCTTGCCCGAACCCAAAAACGAGCGTGAGAGACAAATAGAGATATTTTGGAGTGCCTCGATCTCATGTTACGTTACAGCACCAGATGCTGGCAGCATTTTTATACAGGAAGAATTTGGCACCGGTTGCAAATTGGGAACTGGCACCAAGACCATTTTTGTTAGTGGAAAAACGTGGTTCCGGTACCACGTCACCAAGCACTTCTCCCCGGGCACTGCCAAAAAATATCTCCTTCACGGAGTGGGTAACATGCAGAAGTCACATTTGGGTGTGGTGCACTGTCGTGCTGTGTTCACAGTGACAAATAATCACTCGCTTTAATCACTAAAAAAGAAGTTCATAAATTGATGCATAGTAAAAACTAAAAACACAAAAACACAGACTTGTAAAAGCTGCACGTTGGAGGGTGTGCAGCGTTCAATAGATTATTTTGAGTTCATCTTCTCAGCAACTAAAGTTTGTTTAAGTTTCTACAGAATTATTATCACTCGCCATTTGAGGTTCAACCCCCAACGCGTAGCGACAAGCCGTTAGCTGTAACACACACCCGACCTTCTGATAATCTGTCTAGATTTGACGTCGTCTAGCGTAGAGAGATATTACTTGTGCGACACACACACACGCCAATATTTCCATCTCCGGCACTTTCGATACATTTCAATACCTCTTTCCGATAAGCGTTAAAAGTGGAGGGGGGTGGGGCTGAAAATTCCCACCCAGTCCTTCTCATCTTTTTTTATTTTTTAATTTTTTTTCTTTAAGAGACGTCGGCTTCTTCCGTTCGCCCGGGAAGAAGGCGAGGATGAAGACGAAAGCGTCGGATGTGTTTGTCATCCGAGACACTTGCAGAGTGACAGTTTTACATTAAAGCGGGTCATTATATTTCCACCGCCGCCACCCGAGATGACGTTTTTACAAAGTGACAACTTTTACGGTTTTGATAAATCAAATTTATGCCGAATAACGCCGAGGAGGCCGTCTCCTCTGCCGCCGCTCCTCCGCCGCCTCCTTCCACATTCAAATTTCATCCTATTAGCATTTAATTTCTCGGCAGCGCTACACGGCCGGCGCCGAGACACCGAGAGCAATCTATACCCGCTTATAAGTTCCTTACCATCCAATCCGTCTTTCTTGACAATTAAGAGCGGCAAATCTAATAGCGGGGATATTGGAATTACGCCTCGCCTTTTTTTTTTTTTTGCCTTTTCGAAAACCTGTGTCAAAATAGCGCCAAGCGACGACTTCGGCACCGAGCTGTCAGGATGTGCTAACACATATACGCACTCACACACACACACACACACACACTCGTACTCAGAACTACTTTAAAGCAAAATGTTTGGCGCTTGACGTAGCAATGTAGCAATTTCTGGCAAAGATTTTATAATCTTATTAATCAAACACATCACAGCAAAGGTCAAATGTCATTTCTCACTTTTGCTCTTTGTGATTTCAGACTCCAGCCGAGCAGGCCAAGGTGAGACTCCAGATGGTGCTACAAGCTGCAGGTAGGTGACTAAACTCCGCCCCCTTAATGTACTTCATCACCCACTCAGTACACCTTCACAAAGATCTAGACTCCGCCCACTCAGTACACCTTCACAAAGATCTAGACTCCGCCCACTCAGGGTTCAAAAACGTATAAGATTTTTTGGTCTTTTATCTTATTTATTCCTTATTCTTTTCTAATGAAACCCCACTTTTCATTAATTTAATTCACACTTGTGTATTTTCTTCATTTCAAAATAAATAGTGCAGCTTCAGAAGTACGTTAAGGTTATTGTTAGATGCTGATTTGTGGTGCGTTTCTGACTTCCGCGCCCCCACAGACCACAAAAATAAGTGTGTGTCGGAGAGAGACCCAGAGAAAACAGAAAACACTTAAAGGCCGACTCTCCCCGAGCGGCCTGTTTTGTGTTTGAACATGTCCGAGGTGTGTGTGCGTGTGTGTGTGTGTATCCGGTCCGGCGCGTCTGCGAGCTGAGACGGCAAGTCATATTTCATCTGGGAGCAGAGAGGGAAAGTCATCTTTCATTATTTCAGTTGTATATATTCTGCCTCGCACCATTTGAGCACTTTGATTATGAACCAGATGTGACGGCCTGTTATTACATTTTAAAGTGCAGTGTGTGTGTGTGTGTGTGTGTGTGTGTGTAGCCCAGCTGTCAGTTTGTACAGGAAACATATTAAAGGTACCAAGAGTCATACATCATGTGTTAGCCACCCACCCATGAGCTCTGCGAAAGACATCCCAAACACACACACACACACACACACACTCCCAGGTTCATACCCGTACAGATGGGGGGTTGTCAAGGCTGAGAAGAGGCTGGAATTAACACGTAAAACCAATGGAACAGAAGAAGAGGGATGAACGTATCCAGTATGGAATATTGAAGTGTGATGGCAGCACAGATGGGCCGTGTTCCAAACCGCACAGTGGAGCGTCCCAATTCCAAACTCCAGCAATACTCACCGCACTAAACTACACTGGACATTTACGTCAAGCCATCACCGAAAACACAGGCACAGGGGTGTGAAGAGATCTCATGCCATCATCTCCCCCCTCTCCCTCTCCCCCGTCTCCCACTCCTTTTTACAATGTAGAAGAGTTATGTTTGATGAAGAGCAGGGGTTTAGGGCCTCTTTCCCACTAGACTGTGTGTGTGTGTTCATGTATTTATCGCATTGTGGGGACCTTTTTGTCCCCTAAAATCACTTTTATCTGTTTTTTGGGCTTTGTGGGGACATTTGAGAGGTCCCCATGAGGAGAAATGACTTAAACTGTTCTTGTTTTATTTGAGAAACTAAAAGAGGTAAAAGATGTGCTTTTGGTTACTGAGGTTAAGGTTAGGGTTAGGATTAGGTGTAGGTGTGAAATTATGTACTTTAGTCATTATGGGAGTCTATGGAAAGACCTCACAAAGATAGTAATACAAGACTGTGTGTGTGTGTGTGTGTGTGTGATATGTCTGAAGCGGTGACCGTGGTAACGGATGAGTCCCTCCTAATACCTGATTGATTTTCAGAAGCCTAGTTGTGTAATTGTGATGTCACGGTAATGAGCGCGTCTTGTCTCCACTCGTTAGCACTGTTTACACACCGTGTGTTTGCGTGTGTGTTTGCACGTGTGTGTGTGCGTGTGGTCAACTGTTATTTCCCCACAAATCCTTGAACAAACAGGCTGGTAAGTGGACTTGACCCTTCCTCCTTCTCTCTCCCCTTTTTGTCTGTCCCTCTTCTCTCTTTCTTTCTCTCCCAGCTCTCCCTCTCTCTCTTTCTCCTTCTTTCTCTGTCCCGCTCTCTCTAACCCTCTCCGTCTCTCTCCACCTCTTTCACCCTCTTTCTTTTCTTTCACACTTCTCTCTCTCTCGCTCTCTTTCTCTCTGATAGAGCAGATGTTGGAGAGGTTTTGGAATGGTAATGTACTCCTTTTTAGCCGCCAGCCGTCTATATCTCTCTCTTTCTCTCTCTCTTCCTCTCTCTCTCTCTCTCTCTCTCTCTCTCACACACACACACACACACACTTGCTCTCTTTCTGCTGAATTCTCTCGAGATCCCTAAATCCTCCCCCGGCTGTGAGAGCGTGAGCGTGAGTGTCTGTGTGTGTGTGTGTGAGTGTCTTGATGGACTGTGCGAGTGTGTGTGAAGCAGATCATCCCCACGTAAGCTGCTCAGGCCCTATTGTGCTGCGGCCCCGATAGACCTGTAATGATCTCACACACACACACACACACTCCCCTCTTTAGAAGCATTATGGCAGTATTTATGGGTCACCTCCTGTTTGGCCCTTGTGTGTGTGTGTGTGCGTGTGGTTTTTTAATTTCTCAGTCAGAGTCCAGTTTTGCACTGCCGTACATCATCATCATCATCATCATCATCATGATGGCAGCACATTTGCGGCGGTGTAAACACGTGTGTGTGTGTGTGTGTGAGGTGATGTGTGTTCTTACTGACTGAGCTGTGCGCTGTAATGAGGCGATATTTCCTCACGCGGGGCGTTCTAATGGGAACCACACCGCAGGGTTTTAATGGGAAGCGAGTCGAGGTTTTTACTGGTTTTGTAGTAGATTTTTGTGATTATTGTGCAACAGCGGTCGTCTCGTTCTCTTCGGGCTCCTCCTGCAACCATATTGCCGTGGTGTCTTCTCCAGAGCTCAACCCTCTCTCCCCCGAAATGTAAATGTTTTTCAGGTTTAAAGAGGTGCAGGACTGAAAACAACCTCCTCTGAAGTTTAGTCGAAGCCTGGTTTTTATATCAGCATCTGATTGGAGCCAATATAATAATAAATTACATACCATTTTGAATATATACATATCAAATAGTTGTACATTATTATTATTATTATTATTATTATTATTATTATTATTATTATTAGTATTATTATGTAAAAGACAAAAATTATATATATACATGTTAAGAATATGTATGTATAATATGATAAAAATAATGATAATGTATTTATAATTATGGTAATATATATCTATAATAACTTTAATTATGAATGATATATGTCTTTACTCATGATATTACATATTATCATGAAATTACATACTTACTTTAGCTATATAAACTTTTACTAATACCATGTATTCAATATAATATTTATTCATTTGTTAGCATAAAATTATACAAATAAAATATCTGTTCTTTTTAATTTTTATTTCACTTAAAACAAGATAATGATATTACATATTATAAATTATATACTATAAAATAATTTTTACATATAATTTTAAAACAATTATATACATTATATAATTTTAAAAATATTGTATTATTACTTAATTAAAAGTACCCCAATAAAATGAATATATTTATAATTAATGTTAGTAATATTTATATTCACATTATTAATTATTATTGTGATAATGAAGTTAAAATAAAAAAAAGTTTAAATAATACAAGATTGTTATGTAATTATATATAAAATACGAAAATTATATGTGTATCGTTATGTTAACAACATATACATTAAAATATGATTTAATGATTAAATTATAATAATATATATTTATTATAGGTATTTATTTTTAATATAAGAAACATTTGTAATAATATTATTTATAATTATAATTATCATCAAAAAGCTAAATAACATAAATTGAAAATTCGTTTTTTGTTTCAATCTTTCAGAAGGTTTGAGTTTTTAAGTCTAGAGCTGTTGATAAAAGTAATGTATTTAATATGAGAATAATAAATAAATAGAAATGTTTTTGTGTGTTTTCTGTGCCTTGATGACTGTAAGATGAAGAGAAGTTTGGAATGACCTTAAATGAGAAAAAGCTCCAGTTTAGCGCTGCATAAGTTAGAGTAGGGAATATCTTTGAATATCAAAAAATGGAATATGTTTTGTCAGAATTGAATTTCTTGACGTGAGGGGCTCAGACGAGGCGTCTCTCTCGTCCCGTCCTCCTTCCTCTCGTTTCTAAACTCTCTTTATGGTGTTTTTATCCCGCTCTCATCTAAGGGCGTTGGGTTTTGTGTCTTTTCTCTCTCTCGCCCCCTCGCTCTCTGCGTTATAATAAAGCGTGCAGCGTTTAACTGCTAATCCGTGTGGTTTTGTGGAGTTGTAATCTGCAGCACGTCGCCGCTACAATACGCCCACTGCGCTGCTGCAGGACGCGTCCTATTTCCAGTGCTGCCCCTTTCGAGTGTTCTGCTTCCCCACCGCGGTGCCTCCCACACGTGCCGCTGTCTGCTGAGATCGGGAAGAGGCTTGACGTGGTAGCAGATGAGGATGTAAATCCCTTATACTCCTCTTTCTTTACGTCTCACTCCATCTCTTCTGCTCCTCCCATGCTCACTCCTCATCTTTACACCTTCTCTCTCCATCTGTCCTCATCTATCTCTCGGCCCTCACTCTTCTCTCTCCCCTCTTTCCGCTCTCTCTCTCTCCAATAGCTTCCGCCTTCCCCACTTCTCTCTCTCCTCTCTATTCTCTCATCTCCTTTTCTCTGCCTCCTTTCTCCCTCCCTCTCTCTGGGGTCTCTCTTTGCCCCTCCTTTCTTCTTTTCCCTCTCTCATGCATTTTCCTGTCACTCTATCTCCTCTCACCCTCTCTTCCTTTCTCCCCCTCTCATTTACTCCTTTCTCTCTCCCACTTCATCTCTTCCCTCTTTATCTCTCTTTGCATCTCTCCTTTTCTCTCTTTCCCTTCCCTCTCTCTCTTTGTTCTCTTCTTCTCTTCTTTTTCTCTTTTCATTTTCTCTCTCTCCCTTCCATCCATCACATTCCCCCTCTTTCACCCTTTTCCCATCTTGTCTCTCTCTCTCTCTCTCTCTCTCTCACTCTTTTTCTCACTTGTTTCTTTGATCAGAAAATTGGAAATCAGAAAATAAACCTTTACAGGAGTTAATGTTGAATAAAAAGTTTACATTTTACACATTTACACAGTTTTCGTCTTTTTCTGATTGGAATTTTTAACGTTGTTTGGTTTGTGAGTTTGAGATGCTTTGAGTCACACACACACACACACACACACACACACACACGTTGAGCATAGAGCGTTGCGCCCCAGCGCCGTATTAAAGACAGAATGTTCCAGGACCCAGGATGAGAGCAATTGCTAATCTGCCACTTCTCACCGCTGTTGTAGACCTGCCCGCCACGCCGCCTCACCGCTGACCCCAGACCTGCCCACCGCCACGCGCCGCCTCACCGCTGACCCCAGACCTGCCCACCGCCACGCGCCGCCTCACCGCTGACCCCAGACCTGCCCAAGCTTTATGGCCCATGAAGAGTTCGTCCCACATCAACCATCAGCTTTCCTGAGCCTGGTCGACTATCCCTGATCAGAGAGTTATTGAGCTTAAAGATTGTACTGCAGAGTGGAGAGTTCCTCAACAAACTCGCTTTCTCTCTTTCAATATGTATTGATTGATTGATTGATATCATTTTATTTTGCTCTTTCTGCTCTCTCTGTCTTCTCTCTTTTCATTTATCTCTCTCTCACTCTGTCCCTTTTCTCTTGCTCTCTATTACACTTCATTTTCCTTCTGTCTTTCTTTTCTCTCTTTTATCTCTCTGTCTTACTCTCTCTCTGGTTGTCTCTTTCTTTCTCTTTTCTTTTGTCTCTCTCTTACTCCTTTTTTTCATTTATCTCTCTCACTCTGTCTTTCTCTTTCTCTCACTTTCTTTCTCTTTTTTTGTTTCTTTCTTTCACATTGCTCCTTTAGTGACTGCTTCAATTTATGCTCTCTCTCTCTCTCTCTCTTTCTCTCTCTCTCTCTCTCTCTCTCTCTCTTTCTCTCTCTCTCTCTCTCTCTCTCTCTCTTTCTTTCTCTGCCACAAACCTTAACTTCATCTCTCTCTTTTTTTACTTTCCTTCCTTCGTTTAGCGTGTTTTGGTCGTTTTTTCTGCAAACTCATGTATACAAAAATGCTTCCTTAGGTGTCCTGTAAGCACGGTTTGCAGGAGCACTTTCCTGAAAAGTATCCGCTGCGTCTTTATCTCCTTGGTTCCGCCCTGACGCTCTTCGCTAGCTTACGGACGCGCGATATGAGATGTTAGCGCTTTGCTGAGGCAGCGTTAGCGTAAACTTCCACGCCTGGCACCTTTCAAACAGCATCTGGTGCACTCTTGAAATGTGTGTGTGTGTGTGTGTGTTGACTTCCAAACGGAATAATTTCCCTCCTTCTTCTTCTTCTCCTCCTTCTTACAATTAAACTATTTAAAGCCACATGGCGTTCTCTCACTCTCTCTTTCTTTCTCGGTATGTAGAAATTAGCATACCGGCGGGGAGGGAGAAAAACCAATATTTTTCATTTGCTGCTTTCCATCATTTTTTCTTCTTTCGCAACAACATATGGTAGAAATGATTTTGATGCAAATGTATCTGCCTTCAGTGTTAGTAGTAAAACTCCAAGCTTTCTTGACATGAAGGAGACGGAGATAAACAAATTTGCAATCACCTTAAATTTTGCTAAGCGTTTACTGTTAAGTAAACTTTGCTAAGTAATTTAATTACCTTGGCCTGCTGACGGTGGGCTCGGGGGGCTCACCGGGAGAGCAGAGGGGTGTGTGTGTGTGTGTGTGTGGAAATGTTGAGGTGTTGTGTGAGCTCGTGCCGGAGTGTTTGTACTGACTCCATTTAAACTCCATTATGATCTCATTAAGGACGTGCTATGGCTCTGTGGAGGGTTACACACACGCACACACACGTATACACACACACACACACACGTGCGTATACACACACACATATACACACCACGCACACACACACATATACACACACGCACACACACACACGTATACAACACACGTATACACACGCACACACACACACGTTTGTACGTGTGTCATCCCCCTCTTCTGCACTCATTTAAACATAGGTTTGGTAATCAAGTTTATATCTCAGCTCTCTCTAACACATAACTTTCTCTCTCTTTCTCTCTCACTCTTTTTCAGGCTCTGTCTCTCTTTCTTTTCTGCGTTCCTTCCTACTTTCTTTCTGACCAGTTAGATGTCTTTGAGTCTTTCTGCATCTCATCCCCCTTTCTTCACTCATTTAACCAAACATCTAACCCCCCTCCTCCTCTTCCTCCTTTTCAAAAAAGGACTCAAAAGCGAAGAACGTTCTCCGTGTTTGAGTTTGGGGCTCCGTCGTCCGTCATCGCTTTATTTAACTCCAGAAAGAAACGAGTGCATACGTCCCCGACCGCTACGCTAACGGCCAGGCTAACAGCAGCACGCGAAGCTAGCGTAAACAGCCGCCGCGCGACAACTCCGCAATCAGCCCCTGATTAACGACGCTGGGCGTTTCAGCACCGCCACTTCGGCCCCGGAAAACCTGATACCCGTCCCGTAAACACGGGCGTCGCTCAGGAAGCCGTCGCCGTGCGTCGTTAGTCCCGCCGGCACGGCAGGGCTTCCTGAGAGACTCCTGTCTGCCAGGCCCTGGGGGCCCCCAGATCCTCGGCCCCTCCCTGTTTTTTGACATGTCAGTGGTTTTTACTAAATATTCTGTTTAAATGGGACAAGACAAAAAGTCAAAGTCAACTTTATTGTCATCTCTGCTATATACTGTACAGATACATAGAGAGACGAGACGACGTGGCTCCAGTTTAAACAGTGCAGTAGGAAGACGCAGTTTTGCATAAATTGCGGGGGGCAGGGGAGAGTGGGCGGGGTTAAAGGACCAAGCGACATGATTGACAGCCACATGCCAGGCCCCCCGTTTCCGTCTCTCCGTTTCCTGAGGTCATCGTGGTTTTGTTACAATTTTACATAAATGGCAAAAGTGGAAGTTCAGGGGCGGGGCTCGTGAAATGGAAAAGTGGGCAGGGTTAAGGGACAAACAACATGATTGACACCTGTCTGTCCGATATGCCCATTGGTCTGAAGTTTGAAATTTTTTGTCTTTTTGGTATATGGTAAACATAATTTGTTGTGGCGAGGCTTAACAAGGAAGTGGGCGGTACTAAGGGGCAACTGACATTGGTGACAGGTTCATGATTGACACCCCACTTCCAGGACGCCCAGGTGCCCCTCGAATACTCGGCCTCTCCCTGTCTTCTGACGGGGCTTATGAGACGGGAAAACAAGGTGATTGACACCTGTGGTCCTTAGTTCCTTTCTTTCTTTCTCCTCATCCCTCCATCCATCCATCTCTCTCTCTCTCTCTCTCTCTCATTACTTGGTACTTCATATTTATTTCCCAAATTGAAGTTTCTGTCATCAGGCCGTTACTCGCTCCGGCTTTGGCTTGGTCCTGACGTTCCGCAGCTGACTCTGACTCACACCGCCACTCCGTCCAGCTCTCTTTCTCCTCCTCATCCCTCTCTTCCACTCTTCCACCCTTCACTCGTCCCAGTCCTGCGTCATCTGGCCTCAGATCTGTCCGTCCCCAGCGTTTCAGGCGTCATCGTCCCGTCCGAGAGATGGATGACTTTCCTCCCTCCCTCCCTCGCTCTCCCCACTTTCCCCCCCGTCCACTTTTCGGAATCCTCTTTTTCGCCCGGAGCCTCCTCCCTCGCTCCGGGCGGAGGTGAAGATAAATAAACCCTTAATTAATCCATCCCTCGTTCCCTTCATTCCCCTCGTCCTGCTCCGTCCCTCCCCCACAGATGCACATTTCTGTCTAATTAGCCGAGCGGCAATCAGGGTTCCGGGAGAAGAATTCGCCTGCTTTGGGTTCCAGCGTTTAAGTGTAAATAAATAGTAGAAATTACATTGCGCCTCTTTCATCTCCCGCCGCTGAGAGGAATTAATGTTGGTTTAATGCTGTACTATCTTTTTCTCTCTCTCCTCCTTTCCTTCCCTCCGTCCTCCACACCAATTCACGTCCTTCAGGTATTCCTTCCCTCTTCCCTTCATCCATCTGTGCCTGGAAAAACGACGCCGTCTCCGCTCCATCTGTATGGCACATGTGGCACGCGTGTGGGAGTGTGTGTGTGTGTGTGTGTGTGCAGTCTGTCTGTACCAGTGTGTATTTCAGTGTGTGTGTGTGTGTGTGTGTGTTTTACATATGGAGAGAAAATTCTCTGTGCCATCTTTTCTTTTTTTGCCTCAAATAATTTGACGTTTTGTCTAGCGGGAAACGTGAGGATGTAGGACTTTGCTTTGTTTAATGCAAAACTCTTGATGAACAAGAAATAAAACAAGAGATGCACAAAAATACACAAGAAGAATACACAATATACACAAGAAACAAGACACAATACATTCAATACACAATAAACACAGGAAATAAAACACAACACAATCAATACACAATAAACACAAGAAACAGGACAAAGTGATACACGAAATAAAACAATTGATACAATATATATATATATGTTTATTGTTTATTGATTATGTTGTTTCTTGTTTCTTATATATATATATAAGAAACAAGACACAACATAATCAATACACAATAAACATGAGAAATTATACATGACTCAGTCAATACACACGATACAGTCTATAAACAATGCACACAAGAGACAACACAATTGGTACACATGATATGACACAACAGTTGGTACAATATGGGCATCATATGGCGTCTTAACATATGAGCTACTTGTGTATATTAGCTTTGTCTTGCAGTTTCTCATTAAGACATTGAAGTTGCACATTTTTCTTGTTTGTGTTATTATATTGAACTTTGTAATATTTTATATTTATTTTATTTCATAACGTGCAGTCTTTTGTTACTCCCGTACTAATCATGCATGGAGAGAAGGTGCCTAACGTCATGGTTAATCTGCACCCAGCGATCTTTAACCTTCAATCAATTAGCTGAGCTGTGCATAATTAACCATAGTTTGTCTAACCCCTTAAGCTTCGAACCACAACTCTTCAGCAGACCTCCAGCCAAAATCGGATTAACTGTAATGCTAAATATTGTATGGAACTGATGAAAAACTAAACTTTCTGTAGACTTGTTTTTAACTTCCTCTGTGGGGACATGCCATCCAAAGCTGCTGATGTTGCGGATAATTAATGAAAAGTAACAGGGACTCAAGTCTCAGCTTTCATTAATGTTTTAGGTACAAGAAACCTTGACACAGTAAAGAAGAGTGAAGGAGGGAATGGAAGGAGGGGAGAGTGAGGGAGAGCTCAGCGCTGCCCAATTTACCCTGGCAAGCTCCTTCCAATCACCATTATTGGCTCCCATATCTGCCATTTACGAGACACAGACTCCCGAAAAACAAGAGATGGAGAAACAGATTAATGAGAACGAGATCCTCACATTCCGTTTGTCCCCGACTCCTCTTTCGTTTATTTATTTTTTATCCACGAACGGTGGATGAGCATCTCCCGATAAAGGCCTAATCCCCATACACGCGTACCCATAATCCCTGTGGATTACACCCGGGCAAGGAATTACCTCCGGATTTCTGCTCTCTTTTCTCCCTCTTCCTCTCGCTCCTGCCCTCGCTGTGCAAAAAAAAAAAAAAACACACACACATCTCCACTTGGCCTCGGCCGCCAACGCCAGCGCCTTTGATAAGGTAGCATTAGCTGCATCCTTAGCCGCCGCCTGAAAAAAATGGATCTCAGAATAGAGCACGAGGGAGAGAGAGAGAGAGGCGGCTATCTTGGAAGGAAACTCTGGCGCATTGTGCTGGCTAATCTGGAAGCCGCCCTCCCCGTCCCGATCTCTGCGTCTCCTTTTCTCTGCATCATTCTTTATCTCCCTTCCGCAGACGGCTTTGGTGTGGGCCGCCTCCCCGATCAACCCAGTGTAATCGCCACCGTTTAAGATGCCGGCGATAGTGGGGAGAAGATCATCTCCGGCCCCATTCCCTGCCATTGTCGCCGGGCTTGCCGCCGCTACTGCTGCCGCCACCGCCGCCAATGATACCGCGCCCACGGACGGGGGCGCCGAAAGACAAAAAACTCTGCATTTTCGGGCCTCAATTTCTTCCCGTGATGACAAAACAGTAGGCAGGCAAATTCCCTGAGAAAGGCTCGCTTAAGACAATGCCGCCGCATACCCGCTCGCCCAATTTCCCCGGCTTATGTCACCCTAAATGTAAGCCCAGGATTTGCCATTTAAGTAGATTTCGGGGCACAATGTGAGGACTGGGATAGTCGGGACAACTTTAAGGCTTTGTGTGTGTGCTGTAATGCGACAAATTCGCTAGGTTTCGGAGTAGCTTTGGATTCGTGGGAGCGGCAAAGAGCTTGTTTATGAGATTTCCATTTGTTTGATGAAGAGGCGTAAAACCCATGCTAAACTTGAGTCATTTGTCTGTACACAAGCATATTAAGACTAGTTGAAAGACACTGTGTATTCACACACATACACACACCTGTGCGCAGATCTCAGGTGCATCACTGGCCCTCGAGCCCTCAGGCACGCTTTAGGGATTCATTACATGCGCAAGAGGAAAGGTCCCGGGATAGTGATAAGCAGCTGCAGGGCGAATGAGGGGGAGAGAGCGCGGGTTAGAGAGGATTTGGAGGAGGACCCAGCCAACGGGCAGGGGCGGAGGGGGGGCAGCAGTGGTCTCAGGACACCAATAGCAGGCCCTGTCCACCAGAAGGGGTTTCTCATCCCACCTCAAAAATCATGACCAGACTCAGTGAACATCCCAAACTTATATCATTGCTAAATTGTGCCAGATTATAACTGTAACTAGATGAGCAGAGGTTAAGCAGTGCTTGGTTATGGTCCTTGCTCATGACAACCACAGTGCTTCCCTTACCGTTCCGGGATTCGAACCGGTGACCTTCTGAGAGTCTCACAACTTGGGGGTTAAGAGTCTTGCTCAGGGGCCCAGTGATGGTAGTGTCGGAGGAAGAATTCAAGTCCAAAAGCGAGAGTCCTAACCAATGTTCAGTTCAATGTTCAGTGCGACCTTCAGATTCACAAGCACCACTTTTGTGACATCATTGTACTTTTGGGCATCTGACCACAATCGCGAGCGGACTCGGGACGGACATTTGCGTGGGCGTTTATTCGAGCATCTGTCGAGAGGTTTCTCTAATCCCGCTATGGGCGACCTCCTTGGAGAGCCTCTAAGCCACTTCATTGACTTTGATCCAGTTTCGGGGGGGTGCAGTTTAATTTCCCATAATGCCGTTGATCAATGATTTCCTTTCAGCGCCGGGGTAATTAGTGGGGTTTAGGCCCGTCCCCGGGCCCTGCTGGCCTCTTTGGGGGCAGGGATTTATTATTCAGGAGCTCTAAAGGGGATCGATAGAGGCCAGTTGCTCTGCAAAGGGAGGGTTTCTCCCTCGTCGGGTTCTGCTCAGGCACAGGGGCCTCAGGGTTTGAGGGGAGATTGGGGTTCCCTCCGGCCTGCTGCTGCTTAACGAGGTCGAGGTGGGGAAAAACTGGGCGAGGATGGTGAATGACCCCTAAGGAGCATGTTTTTACCTTAAAGGGGTTTTTGAGAGTTTTGGTAGCACGTATATTTTGCCTGTTACCGACCAACAATAATGCAGTGTGGTTTCTTGATGCTTTTTCACCTTCTTTCTCTTCACACTGTCAAGTAATCCACAGGGCTCTACCATGTGAGACAGCTGAGGAGATTTTGGATCTCTCCAACCATCCTCAGCACTTTTAAAATGTGTTCTTTCAAAAGTGTCCTGAAATGGAACATCACATTCTGGTTTGGGCACTGTGGTGCACAGGACATTAAGGGATTACATTTGAATACCAGGATCCACCTTTGAGCCCAGTATTATCTGAGGGCTAGAGCAACCAGGACCTTCAGAGACTTGTCTCGCCACAGTAATGTGCTTTTGTGCTGCTGAAATCAGAAAAACATTTCAGAAGTGGAGCTTCTGTTCTCAGGGCATATGACGTTTTAACCAAAACATTCCACCGCAACTTAATTTGGCCCAGTTGGTAGCGTAACGGTTGAGAAGTTGGCCCCATGATAGCAGTGTTGCTAGATCTAGTCCTGGACTGTTAAAGGTACCACTTAGGTACTCAAGAGCAAGGTTCTGTCCCCAAGCTTCATTCCCCAGGCACTACATGTCAGCTCCCACTGCTCCTTCACAGATGGGTTAAATGCAGAGGTCAGATTTTGCTGTGGTGCACCATGTGCTGTGCCATGTCTTGCAAAAATCAGTGTCCCCTCCATGACAGTGCTTTTAATGGTAAATTTGTTTAACATGCTGTTATAGAATTTGTCAGGCTCATAGCCTTGTTCTCTCCATGTTTAAAAAAGAAACTTTGACATCTACGCACGCTGCACCTCGCTAACCCGCTCTAACTAGCGTTTCCGTCTTAATTCTTCCTCTGCATTTCCTTGGCAGTCCTTGAGTCTTTTCTGCAGAACCCCCCACTAAGCGAGCAGCCTCACGAACGCATACGGCAATTACATGCTACATTTCCACAAAAGACTGTGCGCTGATTTCGCCTTGGCAACACGGAGGGGGGATTTCATTGCCATCAAACGAGCGCACGCAAAATCCCGACCCGTTCCGACGCATACGGCCTCATTAAAGAGCCGTTCGACTTTCCGTCTCCTTCTCTGTACCTTCAAAACAAACGCTGGCATTCCTGGCATTCTGGAGATGGCTACCGGGATACGAAAATTTGGCAAAATGGCTTTATTTTTACTTAAACAAGTAATCTTTTCAATTAAAAGTAAATCCTCTTTTATTAACCTTTCTGTAAACTTTCATCTGACCGTGACTGCATACTTGTTAAGGGCACATTGCTTGCTGGAAGTTTACATCTGGAGTTTCTCAGAGTCATATGGAGGCGATCAGGCATTTCATGACCCGATTGCCAGTTGATTTAGGGAAAACCCAACACCAACAGACTCAAAGGGTTTAAACATGGGTTTTGGGCTTTATTGGGTCGGTGAACCAGCCCATGACTAATAAGGATTAATAAACAAGGCTGAATCCTGCTGCCATAACTCTGCATCCTTTGCATGCATTTGCAGTCGTAGTGTTTATTAGCACTTAAAGGTTTTAATTTTTGGTCCTGGACCTGTATCTCCTTTAAGGTCTTCTTATAAAGACTCCCTCTCTTTTGAAGCTCCTTGTCTGCGTCTCCATCCAGCGGTCGTGGTCATGCCCCCACCCTTTTTGACCCCTCTGCGGTAGACTGCCATGTGTCGGGGCATCGCCTCCCGCCATTGATCCTTATTTCAAATTAGCGACTTGTCTGGATTAGCCGGCAGGGTCCGGACCGGCGGACGAGGGCTTTGAATCGAGGCCTGAAGTAAAGCCTATATGCAAACAAAAAGCCCAGCGAGTTAGCCTAACTTCATTCTTTATATTCACCAGGGGGCAGAAGGAGGTGGGGGGAAGAGCCGCTCCTCGCTTCAGTATACAGAGTGAAGGAGGAGCGCTTTATAATTGTGCAAAGCGAAACAACGGTGACTAAGTAATGGGGTTTTAAAGCAGGATCCCTTTTTAAGTGGCGGAATTGTGGGGCGCGAGGAGGGAAGGCCGGGCGGAGTCGGAGCCGGAGCCGGAGTCTGAGTGGGCGGCACGAAACGGTCGGCAACAAAAAGAGGCGAACGCGATACAGAGAGAGACACTGGCACACAGAAGCACCCGGCGGCGAAAAGCCTGGAACCAAACGGCGCAGCTAATTACCGGCGCTCGATTGTGAGCGGAGCGTCAACGCAACAAAACGAGGATAAAGATTAATTTCATACCCCATCCTCCTCGGTGTAAGAGCGCAACTAAAGATCTTACAAATTGAAAAAACGCCGCCATCGCTAGATTACTGTGAAGGCTGTAAAGGAGCCTGGTTTTCGGGGGCCCCTTAAAAGGTGGCGGTTTACGCAGCTCACGTGTTAAGCATTGAGAGAGAGACCTTCGCTTGCCAAAGCTATCTGTCTCCCACGCAGATGTGTATAGTTTTCCCCGTAAATCTCCTCTTTCTTTCCACGTGGAGATCCATCTTTGGTTAAAGGCACAGATGAACTTTTTTCATTTTTATGAAGAACATGATGCAGTTTAGGATGAAATAGCGTAGGAATCGATTCAGAACGCTATGGCACCTTGGTCTGCTTCACTTTAAGGTGGCGGAAAAGCCTCACCTTCCACTCAGTTCCTGACAAAATTGGGCAACAAGATGAATTACACTGATAATATATTCCAAAATACCAGTAGATGTTATGCTTCTGATAATATTCCCAGATTTTGCCAAGGATATTCCTGTATTGCAGTAAGGATTGTGCCCTGATAAGGATTATGCTCTCAGTACCATATTCCACTTGTGATATTCCAGTAGCAAATAACAGGCCCAGTAGGAATTTCACTTCTGGGATATTCCAGAAGGCCCTACACTTCTGATGCGACACTACAGAATTCCAGTAGGGATTAAACTTCCGATAGGGATTGCACTTTTGATAGCATATTCCAGGTCTTTGCTCAGGGTTACACTTCTAATAGCGTAGTGCAGTACACCAGTATGTTTTACACTCCCATGTGGGATTAAGATTCATATAGCATATTCCAATAAGATTACAGTTTTCATGTTAGTATTCCAGTGAGTATTGCACTACCGGTAGGGATTACGCCTCCTGTAGGGATTGGTCTTCTGGAAGATTTTTCAAGTTGGGATTTCACTTCATTTTTTTCAGAGATCCAGCAAATTTGTCTGCATGAATGAACATTTTGGCCTTTCATTTCCCTCACTGACAGCATTCCCTGGAGACCTTTATGATTGAATGCAAGGGACCCACGTTTCTTGGTCTGCTATTGTTTTGAAAGACGTTAACGTTTAATTTTATTCCTGTTTTCCCGTCCTGCAGCAGCGCCAAGGTCTTGTTATCCTGGTTGAGCCGTTGTGTTGGAGTGGGAGTGAATTTCTGTTCTTAGCATTCCACTGCTGGCATCTTATGGATTCGGAATGTGGGGTGGGGGAGTTAAGGTAATAGCCCTTAGCTACAACAGAAGAGAGCATGAAAGGAAAAGCCCAGCATGGCGGCAAGTGGAACGGCAAGGAGGAGAGCGAGAGCCGGCGTTATTGTTGTTGTTGTTTGTGCTTTGTTTTTCGCCCAGCCGCTCTAACGTCTCCTGACATGTTAGCTCTGCGTCCAGCTCATCACTGCGTCCCAGCCGCCGACTCCTTCCTCCTCTTTCCCTTCGAATTTACTTTTCCCGTCTTGACGAGGCCGAGGATCATCTGTCATCCCTGTCTGGGTGCGGCTCTCTTTCTTTTCTTTATCCATCCCCCCCACCCCCTTTCTCCGCCCTCAAAAATAGACATATTATTTCTTCTCTTTTCTCTTTCTGGGGAGACTCGGCTTGCCGGAACGGGCCGGCGTTTGGGAGATGAAAGGTACGGAATTGCGGCGGACCGCTGGCCTGCCACTGAACGCCTCCGACGCCCTGACAAAGCTGTCAGGCCTGATTTCGCCTGCGGCCTCCGTGCCTAACCTCGTCTGCCATTTGCAATAAACGCCGCCCGCAGCAAGACGCTCGCTTCGGAGCTTGTCAAAGCCGCGGCCGATCCGCCAGCCATGAAGCTGGCTTTGGGATGCACCTTCTCCCTCGTCTTAGGGAGGCCATGATTGCGAGCATCTTTCCACTCTACTGCGGACTGCGGATGTAGGTCCTTATCTGTGGCAGTATCCGTGATTTTAATCGTGCTTTTGAAATTAATTTAGAGGCCGATACCCCTTTTCCACTATACTAGTGCATGGACCGTTCCAGCACCAATTAATACTGGACCCACATTTTTCCACTGGAGAGAAATTTGGGGTCAGTGATACAAACCGGCTCCAAACCAACACGGTAACTTTGCTGGTTTGGAACCAAGAACCTGTAAATTGCAGTAATTTACATCAGCTGTTATTAAGATCATGATCACTACAGGCTTTGCTCCTCTTTCTAGCTGCTTCTGTTTTATATACAGTGTGTTTTCTCTCATTTTCAATCACTCTTGCTTTAGAGCTCCGTCCTCTCCCCGTGCCCTCACAAGAGCCCTCGCCCTCCCCCCTCCTGGCACACGGTTCTTGCGGCAAAAAAACAGGAAGCCAACGAGCCTGCGGAGCTGGGGTAGCTTCTGCTTTCATGTGCAAGCACCCTCGTGGGAACATTACCTGAGAGAACAAGACTGAGCCGGACTCTGATTCCACCTCCTTCCCTCCTTGAACCCCCTCCCCCTTTGCTCCTCTGGACAGGGTTAAAGGGGCGGCAGCACCCTGTCCGCCATGCCCGACAAAAAAACCACCGCTGCGCGCATTTTCCCTCTGTTCCCCTCCACACTTGTCGGCCGGGCGGCAAGGGGCCGATGGGAAATCGCACAGCGGAGGTTTGTAGAGCAGGCAAGCATGATTCCAGGATTGCACACGTTTCCAGCCGTTTCGCCATCCGAGAAACCACAGGTGTCTCCTTTCTTGTAGTACCCCACTTACACAGTGTTTGCTAGGACTCAAGGAAAAGAGTTGGGAGCTTTTTCACTGTTTCATCTAACCATTTTAAAGTCAAAGGTGACGGAAGAACTTCACAGGAGGCAAACGATGTCCTTATTTCGGTCCGACCACAGCGGCAATGGAGCTGGAGGGATAGAAGGGTTGGGAGAATGGTAGGGGATTAGGGTTTTGAGTTCCGTTGGGGAACTAAGTGACGACAGGACAAGAGGGGTTTCAGCAAAACAAGGGTTTCCAGTTGTTTCACCATTCAGTGGATTTTGGCATCAAATGGGTTTCGCTGTCTGAAGACGGCACCTGTTTCCTTTCTCTACCCAGTTGTTTCTTTTCTTACAGCGGCAGTTGTTTCTGTTTTTCCTTTGTCCCCCCATTTCTGCTTCCCACTTTCACCTGTCCAGTTCTGAGGCAAGGGTCCGATTCAGTTCTGTTCCCCCAATTTCAACTCGGTTCATTTTCAAGCCAGGGGTGATGGAGGAATGTCAATCGAACAACGAAACGACATCCCTCTTTCGGCCGTAGCGCCACTGTAGGTGGGGGGTTGCGCTTGGAGGGATTGGGAAGGGACGGATAGGTGAGCCAGGTGTAAAGGAGCGTCCAGTGCTCTGATTGGGTATCAAGGGGACAACAGGAAAGTGCAGTTTTCAGCATAATAGGGTTTCCTACGGTTTCGCAGTGTGAAGATGGCACAGTTGTTTCTTTTCTCCCAGAGACAACTGTTTATTTTTTCTCCTTTTTGTCACATTCTGAGGCAAGAGTCCGATTCAGTTTTTCCCCAATGTCGGCTCTCCTTTTTTAAGTCAGAGGTGACGGACGAACCTCAAGCGAACAACAAAACCTCGTCCCTCTTTGGGCCATAGCGCCTCCGTAAGTGGGGGCAGGGGTTGGGGGTGATGAGGATGAGGACGGGACAGATAGAGGCATGGAGGAGAAGGAGGGAGGGAGGGAGGGTAGCACGCGGGCCAGATGAATTACACGTAGGGGGGATCTGACAGGCGGCGGCGAGCTTTGTGATCATTCCAAAGTTCTAATAATCTCCCTCACCTTCCCCGTCTCGGCCGTAATGAAAGAGAATAGGTGATTGCGCCCCGGGCTACGTTCTCTCCCGCTTAATGACTCCTCGGAAGGCGGCGCGGCGCCGGCGCGAGAGAGATGAACTTGGAGCGGGGCGGAGAATTGGCCCTGACAGCGTGATAGACCGTGACACAGATTCTGTAGCAAAACAGACGTCGCGCTAATTGATTATCAATATTTTAAGCAAAGTGATGAAAATAAGCATTAAGAGCAGGGGGCTAGAGAGAGGGAGAGGGAGAGGGGGGCTTCAAGGCTTTCTACTCAGACTAGGTCCTTCTCTCTCTCTTTTTCTTTGACTCTCTCTCTCTTTAATCTTTCTGTCCGTCTACTTATCCGTCCGTGAATCTCTCTGTCTTTATTTTTCTGTTCCTCATATTCTCTCTCTCCATCTATTCCTGGATATCACCTCTGTCTGTCCACTCACCTGTCTTTCTATTCAGCGGTCCATAAATGTCAGTACTTTATTACTTTCTGTCTGCCTGTCTAGCCATCTCTCTATTTCTTCTATCTATCTATTTTTTTATCTTCTATCTATCTATACTTTTCATACCCTATTAATCAATCTGACCCTTTCTCCTGCTCTTATTCTCTCTCGTCTATTCATAAATATCAATACTTTCTATGTCTCTATCTACTTATCTTTCTCTCTTCCCTCTTTCTGTTTCTCTCTCCATCCATATCTGTCTTCCTCTCAATCTATCTATCTGTCTGTCCGTCTCTTATTCACGCATTTTATCATTTTCCTCTAAGCCTTAATTATTTTCCATCTAACCTGCACTCCTTTTCTCTCCCTTCCTCCCTCTCTCTCTCTTTTCCCTTTTCTATTTATTCCTCCCCCTTTTCCTCTGGCCGTTTTTTCCGTCCTTCTCTTTCTCCCAAAAAATCCAAATGAGGGCACATCCTCATACCACTGCAGAATACTAAGAAAAGCTGGAGTTCTGCTGGACCTGACCAATCGAGCAAACTGACCCACACAGCCAACTCCAGCTCGTCTTGGCTCCTAAAACCGTCTCCACTTTTCCTAAAAACACCCCCAGCCACTAAACCACTAAGCCCAGCCACCGTGCGGACCACCGTGACTCGAACTCCCCCCCTCCACCCCCTTTTTTGTCTGCCATGTTTGCTAAGTGCCCCGTGTCCCGATGCCCGCTCCGGGTTCCAGTCCGGCCTCTTTTCTTCTCCTCCAGTTCTCTCCTCCCGTCTGTCTTTGGGTCGGCGCTGGCGTTTCATGCGATGGGGGGGTCCGCAGGAGGGGGCCACACCGCAGATCTGACCCCAGTCACCCTTTATAGGCCAAATTAATCCTATTCAGCTCCATTCACTTAACACACGCCACACACACACACACACCGCTTTATATGTAAGCACACACACACTTTCTTATTTTTATAAGTATCCCTGCTGTGGTTTTAATTCTCTAACACACACCTTTGGATACAAGCAAAGTTCATTTTTGGTGTTACAGATTGCTGCGAGTGTTTGTATGGTCAAGAGCACTTTTGGTCTTGAGTGCATGAACACACACACACACACACACACACACACTGGCAAAAACACACTTGCACAGATGTACAAACACAACTCACACCCTCTTCCTCAAACGTTTTTATAGCGACTCAAGGGGCCTGGACCTCTAGCACGGTATGGGGGCGATCATGAGAAGGACGGAGAGAGGGATGGAGGGAGGAAGGGTGGATAGTGCAGATGGGACACTGAAAAGGAAGAATAGGCCCCAAAAAGGGCAGACAAGCCGAGCAGTATGAAAAGAGAGGTGAAGCGATCTTTCATTCCTCCACTTCGCGATTGCGCACTCTTTCACCTTTAGTCGATATTTCACCGTCCACTTTCTCCTAAAATCTCTTTCTTGCAGCAAAAGGTCATTCGGCTCAACACATCAGCAGCTCCCGGTCTTTTGGGCTGACCTTTTCACCATGAACTCTTTTCTCTCCCTCGTCCCTCCTTCCTCATCTTCTTCCTTTAGCTATTTTTTTGGCCCGCGTTCCTTCCGTCCTGTCATCCTGACCTTGATGAGAGACCCAGCCTCCATCGGTCGGGTGCTGAAGTCGTCCGTTTTTACTCAGGTGACGTTTGGAGCTCGACTCGCCCCCCGCCCTCGCCCCTGCCCCCACATCCACCCTGACCCTTTCAGCCCTTTCGAACCCACGTCCCTTCCGTCCAGACCCCGAGTCCGCCCGTAACGCACCTCCGCAGGTCGCTCTTCTGTTGTTGCCATGTGATTCTTAGTTTGGCGAAGGTCGGAGACGCGAGGGTAGACGGAGAGAGTGCAGAGTCGGAAGTCAAGGTTTAGACTGCGTTGGTCTTTCTCTAAGAACATTTCCAAACACCTTGGATAAAAAACGTAGAAGAAATTTAAATAGAGTCTGCGTTTCGGAGTGTGTGCGTACGCGTTCTCAGCTTTGCATCATTAATAAAACAGCACACAACTGCCAAAGCTTTACGTCGGAAAACGTGATGAAACCCGGAAAAAACTCCCAGTTGCGTTTCCTTTTCCCAAACCAAATCTTCCATATTCACTCAGATAATTAAGGGAATCGACTCCAATTATTTTCACGGAATTCCGCCGTCGGATCTTCGGCCCCAAGTTACGGCAGTCTGGCGGTGCTCGTAAAACAGGGGGAGGAAGATGACGAGTAGGAGGATTGGGGGGGAGGTGATGAAGAGCCAAAAAAGTTGAATATTTCATCACACGGGTCCGGCTTGAGTGTCATGCCGACTGATGGCCGCGTGGTGCGTTTTTTAGCCCCCGCTGCGAGTGCGTGTTAAAAATGTAATATACGAGGTTTGATACAATTCCGAGTACTTGAAAGGGCTCATATTTGGCAGAGCGCTGGAGAGAGAGAGAGAGAGAGAGAGAGAGAGAGAGAGAGAGATTGAATAAAATCCTGGGTGGAAAGTCTTTTGCAACTCGGAGCGGAGTGGGAAAACGGCTTTTAACTAATTGGTGTAAATAGATTAATGCCTTTAGCCTCTTTTTAAACTCCGAGCCATATTTGAAGATCGGCTTTAACTGAGATCCACACTAACATTGCGCTGTTAAATCTGTAATATCTAACTTCATAAAGCTTTTTCAGACCCTCCATAAACAGACACACTTGGTCCAAAATTTATCGGTAGCACAGATCGCGCAGTTTTTATGAACGCTAACACTACAAATTGGAAAAACGGCTTACGTTATAACTAGGGATGGACGATAGGGGAATTATCATGAATTATCGACCGATGCCGATATCCGACATTTCTTCTGCATATATATCTGCCGATGCCGATAAATGAGGAAGTCGAGCGTGTAAAGATATTTGGCTCGTCAAAGTTCCACCGCAAGCTCAGAATTTTGATCCCACAGCTCTGATAAGTCGAGCGAGGGCATAGATTAGCGTGTAAAGACAAAACGACGTTTCACCACGTGCTCAGAATGTTAGCACAAAATAAATGCCAGACATTTTAAGACAGAAGTCACGGGCCGTATAAAATCCCACCCTTAGATTTTGGACATGCCAGGCACAGGCCTACAGTAAATGCGGCATAAAGCAACGGTCATGTGTTTAACAGCGTTGTTACAGTGTTATTGCAGTCCTATAAAGTTAGATTTGCGCTTGTGTATAGGTGTGTGTGTGTGTGTTTATGTATGTGTGTGTGAGCATTCATTCGTGTATAGGTGTGCTCGTGTGGACGGGTAAATTTGTGTGCGTGTGTGCATGTGTGTGTGTGTGTACACCGGGTCAGCCCGGGCCGCTTAATGACGTGTAATTGAGCGTCGGCGCGGCGGCGAACACGCACGTGAACACACCGAGCATCGATCTGGTCTGCCGTGGAGCGCAAAGCCGAAATAGAATTCTGGCAAGACAGCCGCGGATGAATAATTCATCATATTGATATGATATCTCTTTCTAATTGTTGGCTCGCTTAATATTTAATGAATATCATTTAGCCTCTGCTTGAATGTGACAGTGTTTGGTAAATCACCATTTAAAGGAAGTGGGCCATGTTTATTTTATGTTAGTATTTTTCATTATTGTTTTAATGCTGGTTTTTGTATAGACCGATAAGACGGTAATAAGGGAAATTATTAAAATAGATGTGGGCGGCACGGTGGCGCAGTGGTTAGCGCTGCCGCCTCACAGCGAGAAGGTCCTGGATTCCATCCCCGGGGTCGGCCGCGGAGTCTGCGTGCTCTCCCCATGTTGGCCTGGGGGTTTTTCCGGGTTTTGTCCAGCTTCCTCCCACAGTCCAAAAGCATGAAATGTAGGTTAATTGGCAACGCTAAATTGGCCCCGTAAGGCGTGAATGAGAGAGTGATTGTGTGTGTGTGTGTGTGAACTGCGGTGTGTTAGCACCTGCCCAGGATTGGTCCCCGCCTTTATTCCAGGAACTGCGGGCGCGAGGCGGGACCAGTCCTGGAAAAGGTGTCTCATATGGAATAAAGAAAGAATTAGTTTGTGTTTAACTTTTTATCTCTGATATATTTTCCCTGTTTAATTTCTTCATGTTTATGACATATTAGTTTTTTCCAAATCTGAAAATTTTTACTCCGTCGTTTCGATATATTTGACATTTTTATTTTTACCTGCTCTTTTTCTTCTTCACTCTTTTTTTATTCTAACTTTCAATATGTTTCCTCCGTGTTAACTCTGTTTAAAGCGACATGACTTAAAAAAAAACCTCCACATCTGTAATATTTGTTTTTATTTATATATCTATTTGTAAAAATCGATTTGAAACCGCTGTTAACTGCCGGCTGTTAAATTCCTTTCCGTCTCCACACAAATTAAATTCATGCTCAACTCTAATTTCCCTGAAGCAAATTATGCCCTACAAGATGTACATGAAGTGGTTTTAATCGAGCCGGCAAAAAAAAAGACACAGCCTCGCGTGCGTTTTCAGCGGGAGCCAGACACTTGGAGCGGAGCAACGCGACACCTGGCGGCGGCACGCGGCACTACACGTGTGTGTGTGTTTGTGTGTGTGAGCGTGCACATGTGTATAGGGTTGCGAGTGTGGGCATGCATGAATGTGTGTGAGAGAGTGAACCTGGTGTGTGTGCATGTGTGCATGTGTGTGTGTGTCGTTATGGACAGGTGTGTGTGTGTGAGATTTGGGGGGGGAGATGTTCCTGATTCAGCGGGACGTTTTTCCAATTCTGCAGCGTTGTGGTTAATATTGCGTTTGTCGTCGAAAGCGAGGCCCGATTTATCACACCTCCTCCCGTCCTGACGCCCACGTTCACTCTGACTGACACACACACACACACGTTGTTTACTCATATAGGTCCTCCCGTAATGCCTAGGTGTAGATAATAGGAGTGTAACGATACATCGATCTACACTGATACATCGGTTTAACGAGCATCGATCCGTAGTTTAAATATTAATCAGACGTCACCACAACCAACCAAAACTGACCTCTACATTTGACCCATCTGTGAAGGAGCAGTGGGCAGCCTTTTAGCCAGTGGTTGGGACCGGTACCTGGCTCACGAGTACCTCAGTGGTACCTTTTACCGGTCCGGGATCACAGGGCCAACTCCCTAATCGCCCAATTAGCTAAATATTAATGTCTTATACTAGTTCATATTTTTGTTATTTTGACTTCATTTGCAACTCTGCAGTTTGAATTTTTACATTTATGGAAATGAAAACAGAAATGAAGGATAATGTGCCAAATAAATAAAGCGAATTAAATAAATAAATGTGGCAAGGTAATTGACGGATCATAATTAGACAGGACTGTCAGACCGGCTGCGGGAGTTGTTTAATTTTTATTGGATACATTTTTATTTTTATTATTTATTACTGTTAAATATTTGTGTGTTGCTCGAATAGCATTCTCTCTCTCTCTCTCTCTCTTTCTCTCTCTCTCTGCTTGAGGCCTGCGGTGTTTTCTTCCACCCGTCCAGCCTTCCTCCTCCTCCTCCTCCTCCTCCTCACTGCATCCCTCCGTCCTCTCTCTCTCTCTTTCTGTCTTTCTTTCTCTCTCCCTCGCTTTCCTGCGGCTGTGTAGTTTTAATCAGCCACTTCTGACTTCAGAGGACTACAGGAGGCCTTATAAAGCTGCGCTCCCTCCTTCCCTCTTTCTCCTCCCCAAACTCGCTGTCTGTCTGTCCCCCCAAGGTGCTTCTGCGTCGAGACCCCCACCTCCCACACACACACACACTCACATACACACACGGTCAAGGCTTGCTATCTTTGTGAGATCCTTCTATCGACTTTTATAACGATGGTCTTCACAAACAACAACGTGCTGTGACAAAGCAGATATTTTAGGGACGATATTTCTTTAAAAGGAAATGTTTCTGGAATGTTTTAATCGTATCTTTTAAGAGGGAACAGCCTCCTTCTGCACATCAGCTCTTCTCCCTGCGGTGATATTTTGAAATTGGGTTTTTTAAATAATTAGTGTGACTAAGTGAATGCTTTTCTTGTAAAGTTGTCATTTGTAGATTCTTCAGAGACAAACAGATAGAATAAGGTGAGGAAGCTGATGGACTGCTTCTGGGTCCAGTTCTGGTTCTGGTTCCAACTTTGGTTCTGTTTCCCAATCTGGTTCCAGTTCTGGTTCTGGTTCCAGCTCTCCCCGCATTTCCGTGGGTTTTCTCCGGGTGCAGTCCAAGAGCATGAACTAGAGGTTGGTTAGTGGCTCTTCATTTTTCCGTAAGGTGTGTATGTGAGTGTCTTTGTGTGTGTGAGTGTGTGTGTGTGCCCTGCGGCGTGTCGGGCACCTGCCCGGGTTTAGACTTGACATGACTGCTACAAAATAACAGCGGTGGCACTCAGTGAAGAGCACAGGTATTGTGTATATTTTACCAATTTGTCCGTCTTCACCTCCTTTTTTCATTGTCTTGCATTCTTCGGCAAAAGGCGAGAAGAACGCGTGGAAAAAAATAGGAGCGAGGGATGTAGACGTCGGGAGGTAAACGAGAGTCAGGCTCTTTCTGCAGGACCTGAGGTTCACGGCAAGCTGCGGGGCCTCGCCTTATACACACACACACACACGCACACATGGTTTGATAGTCAGACCGGAGTAATTAATCACAGAGGATTGGAATGCCTGATGTCTGGTTTGATTGAGATGCCTCGGGCTGGAGTGGACTACTCAGAGGAGTGTGTGTGTGTGTGTGTGAGGTGCTCGGTAATGGTTTAGGGGCCTATTTTCGGTGGAGAGAGAGAGAGAGAAGAGAGAGAGGGCGCTTGTAAGATGAAGACGGAGGCAGACGAGGCCTCGACGTCCTGAGAGGATTTCCATCTCTCAAACGCACGGTAATTGCTGGACCGCCAGCCCCGGTTCTCTCCGGTTTTGATAACGCCCGATCGCTTCTCCGTCTGATCGCTCGCTGCGAAGAACAGCCCCGTGGCTTTCTTCAGCTCGGCGCGAGGAAGTCTGTGGAAGAAGACTCGGGGCGTGAGGAAGGGTCTTTCCTGATCGATACTGCGTCCTGGGGAGAATCTTGTGTTGTAACAATAAAATAATAACCCTTACGTGCTCCGTGTGGTACTGCCACCTGGTGGGGCGATACATCGATCTGCGTTGATACGACGGTTCAGCAATCATCGAGCCCGGAATGAAAACATCGAGCAGATCAAATGTCTAGTTGAACTGGAAGATAAAAAATGTCGAATGATATTTTAGTTTTGAATGGAAGTGAGAACCAGAACCAGAACTGGTTCCTTCTTAAGAGAGAAAATAGGCACAGAGAGAGAGACAAACAGATAGAATAAGGTGAAAAAGCAGACAGAGGAAAAACAGAAGGAATACATACTAGTTCTGGATCCAGTTCTTGTTCCAGTCCTAGTTCCACTGGCCCTGGTTCCAGTTCCGGTGCCAGTTTTGGTTGTGGTGCCGGATCTGGTTCCAGTTCTCGTTCTGGATCTGGTTCCGGTTTCTGGATCTGGTTATATTCCGGTTGTAGATCTAGTTCCGATTCCATATCTGGTTCTGGTTCCAGTTTTGGCTCCTATTCCAAATCTGGCTCCAGATCTGGTCCCATTCTGGTTGTAGATCTGGTTCCGGTCCAGTTCTGGTGCCAGTTTTGGTTGTGGTTCCCAGTCCGGTTCCAGTTCCCGTTCTGGATCTGATTCCGATTTCCAGATCTGGTTCCATTCTGGTTGTAGATCTAGTTTTGGTTCTGATTCCAGATCTGGTTCTGGTTTCAGCTCTGGTTCTGGTTCTCAAAAAAGTTTGTTGGAGCCTAAAATCAGGTAGAATGATCTTAAATGGTATTTTTGGACCTGAGCTTAACGTTCCCTCAGTTTGAATTTCATCACCCTTCAGCTCCGCCCTAATTATTATCCCAATGAATTGTCCCTTTTCAGAAAGAGAACCCCTCGCCCCGACCCCCCTCGGCCCTCGCCAAATCGGATCGTGCCCCCGTTAGAGTAGCTTTTATTGAATCTAAATTGCGAGCCCGGCGAACGAGAGCCATCCATCACTCGGCCGATAATGGAGCGCCGCCCCGATTCCGCATTAGCGCCCGTTATTGCGTTTGATTGTAACGAGCCGCCGCCGCTAATCGGCCCGCCGGAGGGACGGGAGAAGAGGAAGAGGAGGAGGAGGACAAGAAGAGGAAGAAGAATTACGGAGCGGCTCATATCCAATCGGATACCGGCGTCATTATCGTCGCCGTTGCCGTCGCCGACGGCGCTAAACGGATGAAGTGCGGATGAAGTGGCGGCCCATCGCGTAAACGTCGTAGCCATTGTTGCTAATCGGATGAAGAAGGGCCGCGGCTCATCATTCTTGGACCTGATTGGCTTGAACACTACTCAAACACACACACACACACACTGATGGAGCACGGTTTGGGCAGTGGCGCTAATGGATAATGGAGAGTGTGTGTACAAGGCGGTGACCTTGATTGTGCGTGGAGAATGCTGCTGGGCGTGTGTGTGTGTGTGTGTGTTTTCTCGTTTGCATGTCTGAAAGGTAAAGACGAGCTGAAGCGGGAGCAGACGTCCCAGAAGGCTCGGCTGAGATGAGAGATGGACAAACAGTTTGATTTTGCAGCGCAGCCCCGAGCTCTTTCTTGAGTGTGTGTGTCGGTGTGTGTCTCGGTGTGTGTGTCGGTGTGTGTGCGCGTGAGAATGTGTGTGTGTGTGAGTGTTTTCGGACACTGTGACCACTTTAAGTGTGATGTACTGGGGCAGATCTGGGTTTTGGGAGTGTACAGAGTTCCTACGTCTCTCTTTCTTACACACACAAGCTCTCACACTTACACACACACTTTATACACATTTATACTAATAATTCATTTATAGTAAATACATTTTTACCACGAAATATGTTTTAAAATATTTATTGATAAGATGTAATATTGTTTGCGCTATTTGAAAATGATTGGCACAAAACTACTTAAAAGAATATGTACTGTATTTTTAAATATATAATAAATTAGATTTAATAAAATAAATATTGTACACATTAATGTTATTTAATATTGTTTATATTATTTAAAAACAAAAAGAATTGCAAAAACACTTGCAATATTTGCTTACCTAAAAAATGTGGAAATATTGAAATTTAAATATTATGGATTTGCATTTTAATCATAATTATTTATATTTATTATTAAGTTATTCAGTGTTGTTTATATTATCTGAAAATAATTGCTACTAAATAATTGTAAAAAGATTTGCAATATTTAATAAATGATTACTTAATTACTTCTTCATTAATGAGTTGAAGAAGTGAAGAAGTTAAGAAGTGATTATGGGCTGATTCTGATATCATCGCGCATCCCTCGTTTACAGCTGGATTGGAGAGTTTATTTGTACGTTGAAGTCTATGAAGTCGGACAGTTTGAGTTTGGGAATGTCAGAACCCTGTCATCATCTTCCATCTCTCTCTCTAACACACACACACACACACACACACTCGTTCATACACGTTCTTACACACACTTCCAACACATTTCTTAAAAGAAAAGCGGTAATCCAATCCTCCCCAATCATGTTATGTTTCTCCTAAGAGTACGACAGCACATCTATCTGAATTTTTGTAATCTCTCTCTCTCTCTCTCTCTCTCTCTCTCTCTCTGCTTCTCCCTCCTCGTCCCTTTATTTAAAAAGTTGAAGCTCATTGAAGGTAATGCTGTAAGGGACCGTGCTGCTCATCAGCCAGCCAAACAGCAATAAAGGCAAATTGCTCTTGGGAGACGCCAGCGCTTTTCCCGAATAAATGATGCTCAGCAACAGAGGCGTAATTAATTTACAGGCTGTATTGATAGTCGCGCCACCCTCCCCTCCATATTTCTTCATCTCCACTAATGTCTTCATTATTTGCCGGAAAGGGAGAGAGAGAGAGAGAGGGAGATGGAGAGGTGGAGAGAGAGAGAGAGAGAGAGAGAGAGAGAAAGAAAGAGCAGCCAAAATGAATTGGTAAAAGACTGGTACACAAAACCCGCCTCGGCCGCGTCGCGTCGCTCTTAAGCTTTTAATTAGCGCCACGACAAACTGCTCTTGATGTGCGCAACCAAGAAGTAAAGATGCACTTACCGGGACACACACACACACACCTGCACGCAAACACAGGTATAATGACAATGAAATGCTACTACGTAGGGAAATGTCTGGCTGTTTATTACACTTTACTGCTGTAGCATCAGAGAGAGCGAGGAACGGTTTATGCACAAAACAATAAGAGACACGGCTAATTTATAATCAACTATGCAAAATACTTTTTTAAAAATAGTTCTTAAAACTTAATAAAAATATATCTAATGCATGAATCCAAATATTCATTAAAATCATCTAAATACAGAAATTATTGTCAAAATATTTACAATATTGTAAAAAATAATTTTAACTACTGTTAATTTTTTTGCATTGTTTTATTTAAAAATATATTAAAATATTATATATTTGTATAAAGGTATATTTAATAAAAAGCAATTTGTGTTTATAATATATAGCAGGTAATAAATGTAGTATAGAATAAGTTATGTTTATAAATAATTATTTGGAAAATATAATAATTTAGTAGTTTAGTAGCAAAAAATATGCACTTATATTATGATTTTAATAAAAATTCAAATTAATATATTTATCAAATGCCTTTCCGTATTTTACATTAATCACTATAAAATCTCGAAATGCACTTTCATATGCTTTCTCTTCATTTTTTTTCATATTTAATTTTTTCCTCTCTGTCTTGCAGCTAAAACAGACGAGGTGCTGAAAGCCAAGGAGCAGAGGGAAGCGGAGGCGAGAAAGATGAAGGAGGAAGGTGAGCGTTCAAGAGGCGGGAGAAGTTGGCACCGGGTGACGCCCCAAACGGGCGATTTATACTCTCAAGCGGCGAGACAGTCAGCAGGTTTGGGTCGCCGGTGCGCGTGTGAAGATTTGATTTCAAGGTGAAGCGTTCCCACGAGGGACGGATTTAAGTTGGAGCAATAAATTTAAAAGGGCGCGCTGTCACTTTAAAAAGGATGCGTGTAGAGGCCCGGCGACGATGATGATGATGCTGATGATGATGACGATGACGAGAAGGAGGAGGATGAATATTTCAGGCGATCACCGAGGCTGAATTATACATCGGCGCACGGCGAAGACGGAGGCGAAGGGGTTTTAATGGGGGAAAGTGCTGGCTCCTGCAGGTAGTAAATATTACATGCGTGTCCTCCCCTCCGTCCCCACAGCCTCGCCTCGCCTCGCCTCCACGCCCGTGTTCAAATGAAGTCAGGAGCAATTTGCTGGAGAGCAACAAAACGCAGCGGTGGCAGTAAAAAGCCTTCAGATCCCATAATGATGTTAAGTCAAGATGTGGCATGTAGGACAGCAAGGGAGGGAGGAAATGAAAATTTGGGGTGTGGATGTGTGTTATGGAGGTGGAGGTGTAGGTGTGGGTGGGATATGAGTGTGTGTATTGGGTGGATATGGGTGGATTTGTGGATCTGAGAGTGTGTTATGGAGGTGTGGGCGTGTGTGTGGTGTGGATGTGGGTGTATGTTGTGTGGATGTGGGTGTGTCATGTGGTGTGGATCAGGGTGTATGTGGGGGTGTGTGGTGTGGATGTGGGTGTGTCATGTGGTGTGGATGGGGGTGTATGTGGTGTAAATGGGGGTGTATGTGGGTGTGTGTGGTGTGGATGTGGGTGCATGTTGTGTGGATGTGGGTGTGTCATGTGGTGTGGATGAGGGTGTGTCATGTGACGTGGATGGGGGTGTATGTGGTGTGGATGGGGGTGTATGTGGGTGTGTGTGGTGTGGATGTGGGTGTGTCATGTGGTGTGGATCGGGGTGTATGTGGGTGTGTGTGGTGTGGATGGGGGTGTGTCGTGACGTGGATGGGGGTGTATGTGGGTGTGTGTGGTGTGGATGTGGTTGTGTCATGTGGTGTGGATGAGGGTGTATGTGGGTGTGTGTGGTGTGGTGTGGATGTGGATGTGTCGTGACGTGGATGGGGGTGTATGTGTGTGTGTGGTGTGGATGTGGGTGTATGTGGTGTGGATGTGGGTGTGTCATGTGACGTGGATCGGGGTGTATGTGGGTGTATGTGGTGTGGATGTGGGTGTGTGTGGTGTGGATGGGGGTGTATGTGGGTGTGTGTGGTGTGGATGTGGGCTGTGTCATGTGGTCTGGATGTGGGTGTATGTTGTGTGGATGTGGGTGTCTGTGGATGTGGATGTGGGTGTGTGTGGGTGTGTGTGGTGTGGATGGGGGTGTGTGTGGATGTGGTGTGGATGTGGCTGTGTCATGTGGTGTGGATGGGGGTGTGTGTGTGTGTGTTGTGGATGTGGGGGTGTGTGGTGTGGATGTGGGTGTATGTGGGTTGTGGTGTGGATGTGGGTGTGTCATGTGACGTGGATCAGGGTGTATGTGGGTGTGTGTGGTGTGGGTGTGTGTGGTGTGGATGTGGATGTATGTGGGTGTATGTGGTGTGGATGTGGGTGTGTGTGGTGTGGATGGGGGTGTATGTGGGTGTGTGTGGTGTGGATGTGGCTGTGTCATGTGGTCTGGATGTGGGTGTATGTTGTGTGGATGTGGGTGTCTGTGGATGTGGGTGTGTCATGTGGTGTGGATGTGGTGCCAAGTGGTGTGGATGGGTGTGTGTGGGTGTGTGTGTGGTGTGGATGTGGCTGTGTCATGTGGTCTGGATGTCGGTGTATGTTGTGTGGATGTGGGTGTCTGTGGATGTGGGTGTGTGTGGTGTGGATGTGGGTGTGTGTGGTGTGGATGGGGGTGTATGTGGGTGGATGTGGTGTGGATGTGGCTGTGTCATGTGGTGTGGATGGGGTGTGTGTGTTGTGGATGTGGGTGTGTGTGGTGTGGATGTGGGTGTGTCATGTGGCCGTGGATCAGGTGTATGTGGTGTGTGGTGTGGGTGTGGGTGTGTGTGGTGTGGATGGGGAATTGTATGTTGGGTGTGTGGGCTGTAGATGTGGGTGTGTGTGAACTGTGGATGGGGTGTGTCAGCAGGTGTGTGTGGTGTGGATGTGGCTGTGTCATGTGAGATACAGATGTGGGTGTATATTTTGGATCATGTGTGTGTGGGTGTGTCATGTGGTGTGGATAGGGCTGTATGTGGGTGTGTGTGGTGTGGATATGGGTGTTTTTTGTGCGTGTGACTCTTAGAACTTCTGTGTAAGTGTGTAATCAGATCTATGATGGGATATAATTGCGTATATTATCCCGTTCCTCCGTGTCGCCCGTATCCGATCCCTGACGCCGTCTTGCCGTGTCGCGCGATACTCACTTGCTTCAAATCCATCAGTTTCTGCTTATGCAAGAACAGACCTCGGCTTTGACCTTTCTACTTTCAAATTGAATTCACCATTAGCCTCTCTTCCTATCCTCCTCTCTAGCTGTTATAAATTGCCAGCCGAGGACGTTTCCACGTTCTTCCTCCTTTCCACTCCACGGTACAAAGCTAGCGTTGTTGGTTAAGTGTTTAATAATAAAATCCAGCTTTGTATTTGGGCTGTAGAAAATTACAATCAGTTCAGGTTCCGGACCCGTATCAGCAAGGTAGCGCCCCCCAGGGACTTGCTCCCCAGGGACTGCCAAAAAAATAAGCTGCCCACTGGTAGTGTAACGGGTAGGAAGTTGGCCCCGTGATCCGTATGTGGCTGGTTTACAATCCCAGACAGTAAAAGTACTAAATTACTTTCGTGAGCAAGATACCCGTCCCCAAAGCACTGTTAACCGAGGCTGCAAAAACTGCCAACTTGTAGCGCCAATGGTAAGGAGTTATTCCTGTGATTGAAGGTCACTGGTTCAAGTCCCAGACAAAATTACCGCCTGATGGTACCAGCAGGTACCATCCCAAAAGGCAACCTAGGCGCTGACCAAAAATCATATTGACTGCCCAATGGTATGCGGGTTAGAAGTTGCATGATCTATGATCAGGCATCCAGTTCAAGACCAGACACATTAAAGGCCACTGGTACTGCAACCCCATACTATATTATTATATTTGCTACATAAGGTACCAATATTGATGCTTTGTAATAATTAGTATTATAGTTATTTACAAAAAGGACCTAGAAAGGAGGCTGGGAACTAGTTCAAGTTTCGTCTGCTTTATTACTATTTTTTGACTTTTGTTTAATTTTGTGATTATTTTTTCACACTTTTTGTGGAATTTCAAAAGAAAGGAAAAAGACAACATTTTGATTGAGTTCAAGCTGCAATTTAATTTTTCTTTGGTGAAAAAAAGACAGTCTGTGGATTTTTATAAATTGAAATTTTGTAATTTAGTACCAGGAGTCCATGATGCGACTCATGCTCATGAATCTCATTCCGCCGTACATTTCCTGAAGCTTGATTACTCTCGAGGCCGAGAGTGCCATCTTGACCGCAGTAGTGGGGATGCTGCGTACATCAGCCAGTGTCGTCCATCACGTGACACGACATGCACAGCCTCGGACCAGTGATAGCGATCCATCACCCGATTCTGAGGTAATGATCATCTCATCATCTGGCTATGAAGTTCTCCTCTGTAGATCCTCATCACTATACGAGCCCTGTGCTATATTCGTAAAGAGAACACGTTACCTGCTTTTTACATAAAGTACGAGGTTTGGCATTTCAGATGCTGCTTCAGGTTCGAGGATAATTTAAATTTCTAAAGTGCTTATTTAATACATAAACGTGGTTCCTGGTTCAAAGACAGCCAGGTTTTTGATACCTCGTCGGTGGCAATTTTATGTCACCAAAATTTCCAAATTGAGAACCAGATCTGGCACCAGCGCTATTTTATGCACCAATACCATTATATATTAAACTAGCCTGGTACCAGAATTGATATTTTTCAAGCGTTTTGTCAGTGGAAAAATATCAGCACTGGATTCCAGTTGAGACGCTTCAGATATGTCAAAACACTGCGGTATAACGAGTCAACCTTGAAAAAATATGGCTGCCTGGTTTCAAATTATGGAAAATATTTAACAACTTACCATTTTATAGTGGAAAACCACAGCGCTGGTACCAAATTGGGAACCAGAACCAACTTTTTTCTTCAGTGAAAGAATGTGGCACTTGTTCCAAACTGGCACTGACACCATTTTGTTTTACTTTTGTCAGTGGGACCAATGTACAACTTGAGAACGGCCTCGGAACCTTTTTTGCCGTATTAATCATTAGCACTCATTGCTTGAAACCTTTTATTGCTTTTGCAATACATCCATTTTCCAGTGTAAAATTAACGTCTGCTTTCAAAAGGTATCTGAACCGGCACCATCCGCAGTGTAAGAACCTGGAAATTTATCAAGGGTTGCTGGATTGGCGTGTCACAGCACAATAGTACATAGGGATCATCTTGGCGGGACTGATGCGATGCGGCTCATACTTCACATGCTCATGTAGTCGTTGCTACTTCGCCTCATAGTACTGGTTGCCCGCTTCCGTTGGGGGCGATAAATTACACCATCCAGCAGCATTTCTCACCATTGCAGTGGCATGACTCAGGTAGAGACATTATGTCAAAACGAGTAAACACTGCACTTTCATCTGGCGACCGCAGAAGTTCCTGTCACCGTGAAAGATGATGATCTGTTAAGGCCAAAAAACAGTATCATTTTGATAAAGAGCTTCACCGTCTTGAATTACTACATGTTGGTTCCAGACCAGCAAAGTTCTGGTGTTTGAGACCAACATCAGTTCAAACTTGATTTTGGCACTGAACAATTTCTTTAGCCCTGATTTCAGCAGGAATCAGTTGAAAACTCTGACCCTGGTTCCACTGCTTCCAGGAACTAGCACCAGACCATTTTGTTAATTGAAAAGCCTTGGTTCCCCATTGAACATTCCTTGTTCAATGAGCGTAGCACTAGTTTCGTTAGGAACTGATAAACAATTTTTTCCATTTTTCGGGTTTTAAAATGGTTCGGACACCATTTAGGTAGAAACGTGTCAGTTACAAATTGGGAACTTTCTGGAACTGGAAAGGTTTCTTTCAGAAAGTGAAAAAAAGTCCGTGGTTCCAACTTCAGAACTAGCGTTGCATTTTTCAGTAAAAACATATTGATTTCAAATTTATGTGACAGCATTTTTTAAATGAAGATAAAGTGGCGGTTCAACTTGGGACCGGCACCAACACTGTGTTTTTGGTAGGCAAGTTCCCCATATAGCTCGGTTCAGATACAGGGAACAAGCAGCCTGCTTTTTTTTGGTAAATCACCAGGCTTACCCTGCCATGTTGTGATGGGGCAAGTGCTTTTGGAGTTCAACTGCTTCCCAGGCGGGAGTGATGCTGTGCCGGGTTAAACCTTGCATTATAGCTGACCTGCAACTAGAAGAATACATGCGACACCCATTCTCCAACTCTGGTAACAACAAAAAGCACTAGAGAGCTTTATCTCTTGCATGCATTGTGACTCGCTTCTCCACAAGACATCAGAATAGCCGCTAAAGGCAAAGACAATGCAGACAAAGCTGCAATAAAACACATGGCGTTGATGTATATATACTATTGGTGAAACACTTTATTTATTCACACATATCATCCTCTGCTCCTAAATTCACTCTGTTCAGCTAATGTAGAATATGATTTTGGTAGAGATGGTATTTGCACATTTGGAACAAACGAGTTCAGATAAATCAGTCCAAACAGAGATTTGACATATAGTTGTAAAGTTGGTGTCGTAGTACTCGAGGGCTAGGTCTTGACTCGGACAAAGAGGACTCAGGGGTTTTTTTGGAGTAGCCGAGACCACAGCTCTTCCATTCCAAACTCTTGCAGAACGGCACTTGAGCGTTGGTATGGACTGATAATGTGTTTTAATAACACCTCGCTGCACATGCAAATCCAGAATCTGAGACTTTTCAACTTCGCACATTGTATGTATGTGAAATTATTTCTGAGCAGTTACGTGCATTAAACTGAAATAATTGCGTAAAGGCACAAAATGTGGCGCTCTCAATCCAGAAAAGACCAAAACCGCTCATTTATGGAAGTCCAAATCGGCTCAGATTTGCAATAATTCTTCATTTTAATTGGTCAGAAAATATTTGTCTGTACATAATGTTGAGAGTAATCAATATAAAAACAAATAAATATAGAAAAACAAATTGTTTATCAAATAATTTTATTCTGTATCGAATAGATACAAATGGATAAAGAAGTGTCTCCACCTGCACTGACCTTATTGTTCTTCACAGCGCTAAGCTATAGAATGTCTCTGCGTAATAACAACTCTGCAGCCAATAAAGCAGTGAGTTTGGTCTTGAGGAGTGTTCACTGTGTGGTTTCGATGAGTTAACATGTGATGTGAGTCAGTGAAAAAATTAATCGATTCAGGAAGAAGAAATAATGAATAAAACATCTTTAATGTTGTTTAGGCTCTGCATCGTCCACTTATTTGTCATGTGGTGTAAAACCTGCATGGTCAGTCTCGGTCCTCGGCCCTACAAAGTCTTGTCTTATACCCAGGTCTCCGACACCTCTGGTCTGAGTGGTACCTCCATAAATATGGCGGATCGTGGAAATTGCCAACTTTTTGTGACCCTCCTCCTTTCCAACAGCTAAATGATGAGTGTTGAATGATATCTTCCCCGAGCAGCGTTCCCTCTCATGTAGGTGTGTTTTGGGAGTTTGTGTCTCATATATATATATATATATTTTGGTAATCATTTGCCATCTTTTCCCTCCTCCTCCTCGTCCTCCTCCTCCTCTTCTGCTTCCTCTTCTCTTTCATTTTCTCACTAAAGAACTTCCAGTTTTTTTGTAACACATCCCTCACCGCAGCATGCGCTCAAGGCCTTAACTAATCAAACCAACGCTTGCGGTTGTATCCAGGAACAATAATCAGCCAAGTGTCTCTTCAAAAAAACAAAAAACACCCCATCCTACAAACTAGTGCATCTGAAATTTTATTTCGAGCCTCTCCTCCTCCTTGCCTGACGGCAAGCATCTTCATCTTCTTCTTTATCCCAGGTCTTCCACTCGTCCTCAAGGGGCCCGAAAGAAGTTCAATACCACAAGAGAGAAAGTTGCTGAACTGCGAAATGAACAAAATAGGCAGGCAGTCGGAGGAAGAAGGAGGGGAGGAGGGGGAGGGAGCGAGGAGGCAGGTGTATTTCTGTCGGACGGCGAGCGCGATCGAAGCGGCGTTGATTCTGGCGGTTAATAGAACAGCGTACAGCTCTTCGGCTCCGGCTCGACGAAGGAGGCCACTTCTCCTGCTGAAAACAAGATCAATACTTCACCTCCCTCCCTCCCTCTCGCTCACTCTCTTTCTCTCGTCGATTAGCATACTTTACTCTGTTGGAACTTGAGAGATTTTAGCCGACTGTCCGGCAAAAGCTGTATAAATCCATGACCCTGTGTTGCTCACAAATTGCGTTCCAGCGGTAAGTTCCAGTAAGGCGACGTATTCCCACTTTCTTTTGTGTATTAAAGTCGTCAGTTCACCGTTATTAGAGTTCTGACATACTTCTTGTATTAGACTCATTCATTAAACACCCAGCTCAAAGGAAGGAAGGAGAGAGAAGTCTCTTTTCACCCTCTTTTCTCTCTCTCTTCATTTCTCATATTTTCTCCTGCTTGTTCCTGGTGAAAGGGCTTAGTGTCCTCATCTAGCCAGTATGGAAATCAGCGTCAGAACCTGTTTCCACCCGTCTCTTTTCCTCTCCCTCACTCTTTATCATTCTCTTTTTTTGGACGTGCCACTTGAAAGAAGCTGAGAAGAAAAGACAGGCGAAGAGGAGATTGAAAGGAGGGATAAAGAGAATGAAGTTGATAGAGACTGGGATTGGTGAGGAGGAAGAGGTGGATTGAGAAGAAAGAGGGATGGAAGAGAGGAAGGAAACTTGAGAGATAAAGGGAATGGGGCTGAGCGAGAAGACAAAAGAGATAAAGAGACAGAGAGAGACTGAGAGAAAGAGAGAGATTAAGGACTGAGAGAGAAAGAGGAGAGATTGATGGGGTCAATAAGAAAGAGATGAATTGAGCAGAGGGGGAGACAACAGTGAGACAAGAAGAGAGAGAAGAGAGAGAGAGATTGAGAAAATGGAGCGAAGATTGAGACAGACAAAGAGAAACAAGACAGATGGAAAGAGAGAAATAAAAAGAAGAGAGAAGGGATTTAGAGAGGAAGCCTAAGAGAAAGAGGATTGTGAAGATTGAGATGAGGAAGGAAAAGAGAAAAAAAATAGATGGAGAGAGAAAGAGGTTGAGAGATGAAGGATGCTTAGAAATTGCCAGAGAAAAGTTGGAATACTGTTCATAGATAAGAAGTGTATAGATATAAATATATATGTATATATTTTTGGGACTAGTGAACTAGTGCGGCCGGTCCCGTTACGCGCTAGTTGCGGCTCATGTGACCGAGCTAATGATGAGATCATATATTTTAATAGAGGCGTGTATGGCTTTTAGCCAGCAGGATTTAAGCATCCAGCGCTTCTCTTTGCTTTAGAATCGGAAAGCGGCTGTAGTGCAGCGTGTTCGGCGGAATTACGCCTGCTGCCGCTCTGTAGCTGTCTGTGTGTGACTGTGTTCCCGAATTATCCCCCCATTAAATATTCACGTGGGATTTGGCCCCATACACACACTCATACACACACACACATCACACTCTCACGTCTCCTCTCCCGCCCCCTGTATCTATTAACACCTCATCTCACTCTAACAAGCTGTGTTGTCAATCACCAGACCCTTCATTCCTAAAAGCAGAAGAAAAAATTGCCTGAGATTGAAAGAAAGAGAACAGAGGAAGAAGGAAATAAAGGTGAGGGAAGGAATTAAAGAAAAAAAGCAAGAAAAAGAGAGTATCCAATAATGGAGTGACAGAAAGGAATATGTTGAGTGAGATTTTGAGTGATAGAATAAGAGGAGCAGGAGAAAGAGACTGAGAGGATGGAGGGAAAAGGTTGTTGAGAGAAAGAGAAGAGGGATGGAGAGAGGCAGAAAGACTTGGCAAGGATAGAGAGGGAGACCAGAAAGAAGAAGAAGAGCCGGATGTGAAATTGTGAGAGTGGATGAAAGTATCTACGTGAAAGAAAGAGAGGGATGGACAGATGGAGAAAGAGTTTGGGAGAGAGAGAGAGAGGATGAGATGGAGAGTAAGATACATAGAGAGAAAAGAGATGGATGGACAGCGGCAGGAGAGAAGAGGATTGAAGGCAGAAAGAGGTGATTGAGAAAGAGGGAAGAAGACGGTGATAAGAGAGGGATGGAGAGAGTGATACCAGTACACACAGCAGATGGTAACATGCTAATATAAATGTTATTAATTGCTGTAGTCAGATCTCGGGGCGCGTTGATTACGGGAGCGTGGCGAGAGGCAGTCGAATGTGACCCACACACGCGTAATCTGCCTCGAAATCAAATGGCTCAACCTCAGGCCGTGCAAACTCGGCGGACATAGTGATGAAATGTTAGCGCCTTCCAAACCATGAATTGCAAAAGCCAGGCGCAAATTAGAATCTACAATGACTGACGAAGCCGACAACCCCTCCTTAGCCTCGTCCGCTTTAATGTACAATTACATGACTTGAAGGACAAGCACAGCGCCATGATAAACGGCGCCAGAAAAAGGCGAAATCTGGGCTCGTTGTGGCAAAACCTTCAGCGATGGTTTAATTGGTTTTAGTAGCTGCTGTAAATACGCCAGCTTCTGCTCCTAAATCAGAAACATTCCCAGATTATACAGAGATGAAGACTTCGAAGCAATGAAAACAAAACAGGTTTTTTTTGGTTTAAAGATGAGAAACGAGCAATTTTTTCTCTTCACTCCTCGAGGAACCGCTAGCGATTTCTTATTTGGAAACAAATTATTAACTATTGATTTCCCATTTCCTCAAGTAGCGTTGTCCTTTGCGATTACAATGACGGCCAGTGACTGCCTGATGATGGATTCGTGCGACGATTATCATCTCGTTCGTATGACGCTCTCTAAGCTAAGAAGCCTCGACGGTCACAGTTTTACGGCGTGTTAAGCGGAATGTCAGCGCTCCAAGTGTTAGCATATATAATTAACCCCGCAGCAGCTGATAGTAAGCGCAAGGCGTGCAGGAAGTTAAGAATGGTAGTGTCGTTCATCTCCGTTCTAAATACGATAAACTCTCTCCCAGTTCACCTCTACCTCCATACTGTATCTCCCTACAGAGGCGTCGGTTTCAGTTTGACGATTACAGCCCCGAGGCCAGCCGAGCGATATGAGACAATATCATACTGATGTAACATATCAAATCACAAAAAGCTACTAAAATAAACATAAAACTAAAATACGTTTGACGTAAATTTTGATGTTTAAATGAAGACCAAATTTCATTAAAATCGTAACATTTTCCATTTAAATGGTTGATTCGATGTATCGTTACACAGCCTGATTAGGTATTACGCTTTTTATGGCTAGAGGTCGTCTCTGTCCCAGACCTGTCACATACTTGTGTCTTTGTTCTCGGGGACAGAATCATCGAATCTGCAAGCACTCCTCGTCCTCGACCCCGCTCCCCACCTCCCGAGCATGAGGGGTGATTAGTTATCCTGCCAGCCTATAGGCCGGTGAATCAGAGTTGCAAACCCGAGGGAAATAAATTTATGGAAAATCAGTGTGAGGAGATTTAATTATCACATTGAGCCTTTCCGCGCCCTGGAAGCCGGAGAAAGAAAGAAAAAGAGGCGGAGAAGTGCATAGGTGCAATGGTAGTGGGATCTGAAAAAAAAAAACTGTCTGGACGGATTTTTGATGAGGACCACAACCTATTCCCTACATAATTTGTTCCCCAGCACAGCAGCGATAAAGCCAAACAATTACCTTCTATTGATTTTTTCATCACATAATTCCACCCTTCGGCTCCTATAAAAGACAGGCGCCTTCCTCTACCGTCCCACAAATCCTTTTTCTGCCCGCCTCTCCCCTTATTGGCTCCCTCAATTGCAGGGTGATGGATTACGTACGTACAGTCTCCAAGCACCTCGCTCATGAGAACCTCAAAGTGGGCCTGCCCTTTGCAGTCCGGGACTTGAACCAGCAACCTTCCGATCCTGGGGTCCTTCCTACTTTCATTGCATCACAAGACTGGTAAAGGTACTGCTGAGGCACTCACCCAGACAAGGTGTTGAGACAATACCTCGATAATGCTACCTTTACCGGTCAGGACTTGAACCCAGCAACCTTCGATCACAGAATTCAAATGCAACATTTACACATCCCCTGAACTGGGCTGAGAGTACCCACTGGGGTTATCATTCCCAGCACACCTCCAACCAAGTACTCATTGGTACCTTTCTTGATCCTAAGACAGACAACAACCTTCGATCATGAACCCGAATTCCTACTTATTCGCATCCTGAACTGCTGAAGGTACCTCTGAGGCACTCATAAGCAAGGTGTTTGGGGACAGTACCTTAGTAGTACCTTTACCGGTCCGGGACTTGAACCAGCAACCTTGCGATCGCAGCCTTACTTTTGTTTGGTTTTTTTTCATTCATTTCAATACAAAAGATATTATAAAACCAAGCAAGGGCATTTTCATCCCCAAAAGTTGGTTTGTCACACACACACACACTGGCCCAGTGCCTAATAACGCCAGGCATAATCTCTCCAACACACACATGGTTTGTGTGTGGTTGCTGTGTGTGACCACCTAAAGTCTTACCGTGGGGCAGAAGAATCCTGAGGGAGGCCGTTACGGAGTGCTCATCCTCCGGTGTGAGGTAACAGGCTTGGTGGGTGGCAGGTGTGTGTGTTTGTGGGTGGAGTGTGTGTGTGCGTGTGTATTTACGGTGTGGGAAAAGAGCAGGTCCTCGGGTCAGGGTGTTAAGAGTTGTGTGTGGGTGGTGCGTTCATTCTCACCTCATCAAGAAGGGGCTGGTGGTCCTAAACACACACACTCTCACACTTACACACACACACACACACACGTCGGAAGGCACACAGCAGTGCAGGGTTTCCCCCTGATTAGGTGTCACCCGGAACCTGCAGCCAGAGTGAAGATACTCTGCAGTGAGCAAACCTCAGCAAAAGGCAATGACAGGTAGCCACATGTTCATTGTCACTCGGCAACCGTCTCCGGACGCGGCCATCGATCACGTTACACTTTTAACCCTCTTTAGGCACCGTAAGGCCTGTCCGGCCCGAAGAGTGCTTGTATATCGAGTTCAGCAAAGAGGACTAAAACCCAAAAATGACAATTCGACATTTTTCGGTTAATTCTTACGGTTAGGGAGTTGGCCCTGTGATGGGAAGCTCATCAGTTCAAGTCCCGGACTGGTAAAGGTACCAATGAGGTACTCACAAAATGAATAATCACACTTTTTATTTTCTTAAAAGTCGCATACAGTCATTTGTGAGCTCGAAACCTGTAATATTAAGTGATTATTTAGAAAGACCATCAGATTGCTCGACGTCCGGTAGGTTCAAGCCGTTAACGTCTCTGAAGGAGGTTTAGAGTTCTAGAGCTGCTTGCTCTTCATTAGCTAAACTGCCTGACTCATCCCACTCATCAGTCGTTTCTCACCGATGGCCGGATCGGTCAGATGGTAGTTAAACTCCGTCTCCGCTGATCAGGATGCCGATAACATCTCTCTCGAACCACGACGGAGAGCACCATACGATGAGTGGAGGAATAAACGGAGGGTCACGCCCGTAAATTGTAAAGTATTTTCTGGAACTGGATGACATCATCTCGGTTAAAGACCTGCCCCAATTAAGTAATTGGTTGCTTTGAGGTCTTTGTGTAAAATTTCAGAGTTATTTATGACCGGCTGCTAAGGTTAGGATCTAGGAGCTCTCAACACTACGTTCGCTCTACAATTCTGTTAATCTCCCGCCTTCTTGTTGCATTCTCACTTTTTCAGATTTTAGTCCCAGAAAAGGCAGTCCGTTGCTATGAGAATGTGGATTAAATGACCTTTCGTATTTTTAGCACGATAATAGTTTTTTATTCTATTTATTCTTTAGTATATATACATTTGAGAGTCAATCTGGTAATAATCTGGTAATAATTCAGCGTTCCATTTACGTATTCTGTAATAGTGTGTTGTCGCTGTCAGGTGGAAACCTGTGTCCAAAACAGTTATTTAATAAAAATGTATATCTATATATATATATATATATAAATATATATGTATATGTATGTATGTATAAATTATTTTTGGGGACAAACAGGTCCTCTGGCCTCCTAAATACTATCCACACATACACACAAGGGAAAATACGTTGCTGTGATACACTGCGAATACCGGGCCATGTCTTGGACACTCACCTCACACACACACACACACACACACACACCTGGGTTTGATGGCAGGTCTCTTACTTATAAGCAAGCACACACACACTTGCACTCTCCATGGCATTTAACAAAGTGCTGCCATAATTTCCTAATATTAGTGGTTTGACCCTCTTCATCTTGTAGCTCTACTTAAATGTAGTGTGTGTTTATTTAAGCTTAACTTAATTGCAGTCTCCACCGCTAGCGCCTTCACCGACCAGTTTGCTGATTACTGCACAGTTCCAAAAAGCCAATGTTTTAAGTTCCCTCTTGACCACCTTTTCAATGTTTGGGCTCACGTTAATCTTTGGCGGTCGATCACGTCATAACCAAAGCATTTGATTTGAGAATCTCGACGCCAGCGTCTGCTCATCAACGTCCAGAAACAGGGGGTTTGCCCAGAGACTGACGCCGTCAAAAAAGTTCCCCCTACGTTGGGTGATGTTGAACTGGTTCACCTATTCACAAACAGTGGTCGATTGAAACATTTCAAAATGTGGGTAGGTCGCATTAATATTTAGCCTGAGTGTAATAAATGTTGCCGGAAAATAAATTCTATATTAAGCTGTATAATCGTCCATAGTAAAAACATCTATGCTCACACAAAAACATCTCATCTCACGTTCATGTGAAAACCTCTCAAGTTCATGTGTAAACGTCTCACACACGGTTTGTGCTCAGACGAAAACTTGAGACCGCGAACCTTGTGCTCATGCTTCCGCTCGCTTGTCCCTTTAGAGCCTCCATTTTTTCCTGTTTTGATGCTGTAAAAATATTGCAGTGTAGTTTTACTGCATGTATGGTCATCAGTTTAGTTTCAAAAATTGCTTGAAATAGAATTCCAGACCTGCAACTGTTATTGAGACGCCTGGCCCTGTGTTAGTAGCCCTCAAGTGCTAGTTAATGGACCTGAGGGCTTGTGGTGTAATATGCCTGGTGTGTGTGCTTTGGTGTGTGTGTGCGCTGTGTGTGGAAATAGTACAAAGCGCATACGTAAGCGTTGGTATATCTCTGTGGCTCCCTCCACCTGGTTCTAACTGGGTTTAGACAGAATCAAAAGGATCATCCGATTAAGCCTTGTTGTGTCTGAGCAAGTCGTTGTTAGAAACACACACACACACATCATTTGAATCATTGTACTCAGCAGTCCCTAGAGACGTCAGTGACATCTGGCACGAGTGGCTACCGCGTCCTCATGCGTGACCCCACGCATGAAAAGAGAGAGATGAAAAGAAGTGCGTCCATCCACTAGATCAGCCGCATCACCTGCAGTTCAAACTGGACTCACTTGATTTTGCAGATCACATACGCCAGATTAATTATTCTGGACCTCGGTGTGTGTGTGAGTGTACATCTGATCATAGTTCGAACCACACGGGTTTGTTCCTCGGTTTTGCCAGAAACAGGCCTCTGCTCTGTTCACCAAGATACGCGCTCTCTCTCTCTCTCTCTCTCTCTCTCTCTCCCCATTGAGATCTCATTTGTCAAGGCCGGCAGCAGCAGCAGCAGGGTATTAGTTATGCAAATATTGACGTGCCGCTTTGGCCTGGTGGCTATCAATTGAAATCAGCAAATCGATGGCTATCTTTACTCATTACGCTTGCTTGATGCATTTTCAGGAAAGCATAGGAAGCTGTCAGCCACCTAATCAATGCAGTCAAAATATTACCTGACTGCCAGCAGCAGCGACTTTTCATTCCCTCTGCTTTGTTTAAGCCTCCTCCCACAGTGGCTCCTGTTCGCCTCAGTATTTTAACAAGTTATTTTTCTCATAGATTACTTTGGTTTGGTCTTTTTAAACCAAGCTGCAGTATTCTCTTTCTGCTATGCTATACTCTGTACTCCACCATACTCTGCACCATTAACAATATCTCACTGTATATCTGTCATACTGCATACTCTTCAAAGTCTACTCCATCACCATACGACTATACTCCACCTTACAGCACTATACTCTACCATACTACTATACCACCTGCCACCACTATACTCACCATACACGACTATACTCTACATACACCACTATATCTACCTGCGACTATACACCACCATACACATATACTCCACCATCACCACTATACTCCTACATACCACGTATACTCTACCATACACCATGTCTCCTACATGTGGAGCCTGCACCTATGCCACTATGCTCACCATCACCACTATATCACCACTTTGCGACTATCTCTACTTACCACTGCTCACCATGCCGACTATACCTGTACACAACTATGCTCACCATACACCACTATGCTCTGCCACACACTATGCTCACCATGCAACACCACCATACCTTCTGCTCACCATACCCTACACTCACCATGCACCACTATACTCTACTACATACCCACACTCATCTTACCCACTACTCTCCACCATACCCTAGACACCACCATATTTCTCTCTGTATACCACCATACACCACTATGTCCTACACATATACTCCCCACTCTCCCTATACCCTACACTCACCATGCACCACCATAACTACCATGCCTACACTTCACCATGCACCACTATACTCTCCTACACTCATCTTATACCATATCACCATACCACTAGACTCTACCATACAGGACTATGCTCCTACATACTATACACTACTACATCACCTTCCTTTATACTCTATACATACCTGAACTCTACCATGCCTTGTTATACTCCTTTTATACTATCTATATACACCACTATGCTCTACATACTATATCTGTACCCACTCACCATACAACTATGCTCTACCACAATATACTCTATATCTCACCTCCCATACCCTATATCACCATACACCTGTCTACATACACTATACTCTGGCTACTCCCTTATGCCTATCCCTATACATGTCTACCATACCACTATGCTCTGTACCACTATACTCCCCATACCCCTCTCTCCTCTCTACATGCCTGCTGCTCACCCTCCACCATACAACTATGCTCTACCATACAACACTATCTCTGCACCACTACTCCTGCCACTAGTCTCTGCCTCTACTCTTTATACCCATACCCTCTTGTCACCATACTAGACTCTGTACCTGTGCTCCATCATACCACTCCACCATGTCTATATACCCACTATATACATACCTTATATATACACCTATGCTCTACATACCCTGTATACACCTAGACTCTACCTTACACCACTGTGCTCCATCTTACCTGCTCTTATGTCACCTATACCATGCCCCTATACTCCTGCACACCTGTCTACCCTACCATACACCACTCCCTGTATACTCAACCCTTTCTCTCTTTTATACTCCATCACTTACACAAACACCACTCCATCATACCGCTAAACCTGCCTTTTATGCTCATCATGCACCTATATTTTCCATACCTGCTCATCTTATTACCATACTGTATGTCATACCATCAAACACCATGCACTATGCTCCATCCTTCACCACTAAACACCATACTATGTCATCATAAACACCATATATATATCGTCATACTATTTTATACACCATATTGCTATCATCATCTTTTCCAAACACCATCACTATATCCATCCGCCATACACTGTGTCCATCATACCAACACCATCATACTGTATCATCTACCATATTGTCATCATACCTGACTTCCTCATCATCATACCATATATCATCATACTTTTCATTACCATACATACACTGTTTTCATCCTTACCACTAAACACCATACACCATATTGCTCCATCATACATGCCGTACTCCATCGCCATACACTGTGCTCATCTTACTGCTATACTCCATCATACACATTACTACATAATATCAAACACAACATAATCATACTTAGCATACTCCATCCTATAAAATAATGCACCTACATAGCTAACCTTAATCCACACTCCACCATACATTATACCACCGTGTTCCACACTCCACCATTCAGCCCTGGCCCGTGTCTTTATTTGGACGGCGCAATCTAGCGGATAAGCAAGACGGGCCGCTAATGGGAGACGCCAGGCGGCGCGTCAGGGACTTGCTGGGATAAATCATTAGACGGAAGGTTATTGGAAATGCAGCAGGATGAAAGAGAGAAGAAGTCAGTAATTGCCTTAAAGCTCCGACTACAAAGCACCGCTCGGGCTTTTACAAGGCCGGCCTGGCAACAAAAGGGCCAGGATTTATGAGCTCAGCGTAAAAGAATAGCATAATTGCATTAAAAATTAATGCTAATGAGGCCTAAAACGGGGAAGGTGGTTGTTATGAAAGTTTGTATTCATCTTCTCGGGCTTGAATGATGGCTCGTGGCTTGATTAATGGCTTAATTTCTATCAATTAGCAGGCAAAAAAAAAATCCTCCGCCGAGACGAGGGGGGACTGAATCGAGCGTTGAATTACATATCTCAGCCTGGCGCGGCGAGAGGGAGGGGAGTGAGGGTGTGTGTTGGTCTGCCTGTCATCCTGCCTGTCTGTTAATGTGTCTGATTGCCTGTGTGGGCGTGTGTGTGTATGTGTATGTGTATAGTTCTTTATGTATAACAGCTATATATATCTATATATCCTTACGTGTTTTGTGTGTGTGTGTGTGTGTGTGTGTGGTTGGCTATGTAGGTGCATTATGTGTGTGATATGAGAGAGAGATTGTTGTTCATGTCCTGACCTTATCTGCCAGTTAACAAAGAGCTGAGACACACACACTGTGTAAGGGCGTGAGGTTAAGTATCGTTTCTTCCTACATGTGTACTGTTTACTGTTTTATGACCGTGTGTGTGTGTGTTCCCGCTTTCGTTCTAATGCCATGCCATCATTAAGCTGTGTTTTCCTGCCTGTCCGCTGCCTCATTGAACTCCGTGACATTCTAAAGCGCCTTTCAATTTACGGCCGGTTTGCGGTCCAGCGACTCCGCCTTTATTTATTTATATATTTGCCGCGGCGACAGCGGCCGCCGTGATTTAGCCGGAGGAAGCTTAGCATTAAATTACGCAGATTAATCAGGCGCGGGCGGTGGACTGTGGACGCAGCGGTGGACTGACCAACAGCGTCCTCTCCTGGTCAGCACGGTCAGCCCTCTATCCACTTCCTTCTTTTCTCCTTTTCCTCTTTTCCTCTTTCTGCTTTTCTCTCTCTCTGTCCTCATTCCTCTTTTTCTATCGCTCTTTTCTCTCCCTACTTTTCTCCGTCTCCTCTCTTCCTCCATCTCTTTTTTTTTCTTTCATTCTTCTTCTCTTTTTTTCGCTTTTCTTCTTCCCTCTTTTTCTCTGTTCTCTTTCATTACCTCTTTCTCTCTCTCTCCCTCTATTTTCTACTTCTGCTCCCTCCTTTCCTCTTTCTCCTTCTCTCCCCTCTACTCTCGTACGTTCTCTCTTTCTTTTCTACTTCCCTCTTACTCGCTCGCACTCTTCCTCTTTTTTCTACATCTCTACTCTTTTTTCCTGTGCCCTTGTACCTTCTTTCCTCTTTCTTGCTCTTTACTTCCTTTCCTCTCTTCCTCCCTCTCTCTCTCTTCCCCCCCTTCTCTCACGTCTTCCTCCCTCCCTCCTTTCCTCTTTCTCCTTCTCCTCTCTCCCTTTCCCATGCTGTCTTTAGTTCTTTCTTTTCTTTTCTCTTCTCTTCTCTCTCTCTCTCTCTCTCTACCTTTTTCTTTTCGTCATCCCTCTCTCTCTCCCTCCATCATCCCCTCCAGCTGCCGTAATGCGGTGACAGTGAACTCGGCCCCTTTTTAAATTAATTTCCTGGATAATGTGTCAATATTAAATATCAACTTTGACCCGGCCTTGTGCCTCCTCCTCCGCCGTCCTCGTCCTCCTCCTCCTCCTCCTCCTCATCCCTCTCTCCGGCGGCCTCATCGATTTCTCTCTTCCGCTGTCTGCGTCTCTCCTCCTCTCTCTCTCCCTCTCTCCGAGTCCATTATTTTTGATTTTCCTATGAAATACATATCTTTCCCCCCTGACATCTGACAAACAGCATATGGAAGTCATTTTATCTACCAATAATGTGTTTGTCAAAAAGCATGAGGCTTTTATGGGATCCCGAGTCCGAGGATGGGCTGTCATCGATACGGACCGTGTGTGTGTGTGTGTGAGGCCATATCAGTCATTAAGATGCTCCACACACATACACACACTCTCACTCAGATACACACACACCTCCGTGAACACAGTTGCGAGTAATACACACTATCAGACATAGATACGGAAACACACACACACACACTAGCAGGGTTATTAGGAGTGTGATTGAGAGGAGCCGAGTCCTGGTCGGCTGTCGTGTGAAGGACGGGACGCAGCCTCCTGGAGGATATTGTGCCGTCGCTTTTTAAAACTTCATCTCACAACACACACACACACACACTTTTGTACGTTTCAGTTGTCCTTATGGGCACCGGTCCTCACAATTTCAAAAATGTCCCCAAAAGGCCAAAAATGGGCAAATCATAGTTGTTCTTATCTTTTATGGGACAGTCAGGTCCTTGGATTATGTGAATACACACACACACACACACTCTTCAATAACGTGCTACCGTGCCTTTAATCGAGAGGGCCTGCAGAGTTTAGTGTGTGTGTGTGAAGGTATCCTGTGTATCAGAGCACACAGGTGCACATGTTTACATGTCTGTATTCAGAACTGATCCCATCTGAAGCTCTCGGTGTGTGTGTGTGTGTGTTTACGGGAGCGTCGCTCTCCGCCACTTAAAAGCCTGAGCAAATATTCATTTATTCATTAAACACGCCGAGCGCAGAGATGTGTTTTGACAGTCGCAGTTAATGGATGGAATTAATTCCTCTCATTAGAGAGCCTGTGTGTGTGTGTGCGAGTGAGTGAGTGTGAGAGAGAGAGATGGACGGATGAGTGTTGGTGCAGAATGGAGGGATGGAGTGTGCAGAGACTGATTGGCAGATGAACAGTGAGATGATTGTGTTTTTCAGGCGTTTCTTCTCCCTCTTTCTCTCCTCCTCTCTACCTTCACTCTCTCTTTCCCTCTCTCTCTCTCTTTTTGACTCCCACTCTTTCTTTCTCTCTCTCTTCTCCTTTCTCACTCCGCCTCTACCTTTTGCTTTCTTTCTCTCTCTTTAACTCAATCTCTTTCTCTCTCTACCTCCCCATCAGTCTCCTTTTCTCTCCTTCTCTCTTTCTCTCCCGTCCTCTTTCCTCCACAAGCACAAACTCTTCAGTTTTATCAGATTGTCCGCTACCTTCTGTTTCTTGTCGTGCCGAGGTTGACCTCTCCTCTGCCCTCTCCCTCATCCTTCCGTCCCCTCTTCCCCACAGAGGAGGCCTCGCTGGAGGAGCAGGTGAAGAGGATAAAGGACATCGAGGCCATCGAGAGCGACTCTTTTGTTCCGCAGGCTTTCAAATCATCCCGGGACTCCAGCAAGGTGGGCATCTCCGTCTGTCTCTCTCTCTCTCTCTGTCTTTCACTCTTTCCATTTGCTTCACATCTCTTCCTCTGACGGCTTGATTTGATTTGCTCTTTTTTTTAACCCAATTTGGTCCGTTTCGCTATTTTTGAAAGGTTCCACCACAGGTCCAAAAAAAGCAACAGTTTGCCCCACTGCTGGACCCGACTCCTGCTCGAGCTCCAGCCTGCGTTCACCTGCAATAAAATTACATTAGGGATGTGCACAACACAGATTAGGAACACGTTGAGAATACATCCTAATGGCGTTGTGGACGTTGGGGAGGTGCCGTAGCCGTGGTCAGAACGCGTGGCATTAAAATATGTACCAAATATGTTGGGCAGTTGGTAGCGTAGCAGTTGGGCGTTCAACCCAGTGATCAGAAGGTTGCTGGTTCAAATCCCTGGACCGGTAAAGGTACCACTGAGGTACTCATGAACAAGGTACCGTCCCCAAGCACTGCTCCTACTGTTTAGCTGCCCACTGATGGGTCACGGATGGGTCAAATTATCAGTGTGTAAATTGTGAAATTACAGTAGACACATACAGTAATGTGCAAACGTCATGAACCGCCCCTCATTACGTAATGTTTCGTTATAAAGACTTTTGCACAGGACCGGATAACTAAAGGTGAAGAGAACAAGAGCAAACATAAAGTCCATTCAGCCCTCTGTGTGTGTGTGTGTGAGCGTGTGTGTGTGCGTGTAGAGGGAACAGTCACACAATCTCCATGCAGACACTGCCATCATGTGGTAAAAGTGTGTGTGTGTGAATTTTTCATGTGGTAAAAATGTTGCCGGATCGTGTTGACAATACTTAAAACCTGGTCAGTTCATCATGGTCAAATCATAAACACAAATTTGTATCAAATGATTAAAAATAATCCTGTTAATTATTCACAGCAGATCACAAATGGTGCGGTTTGAAAAGTATCTATAATAAAAGTGCGAGCACGAGCCCTGTAAGTGAAAGTGAGTGATTATTTGTGCTTGTGAACACACCACAGCTCACAGTGCACCGCAACCAAATGTGAACCCTGCATTTGACCCTTCCGTGAAGGAGCAGTGGGCAGCTAACATTGGCAGCCCCCGGGAGCAGTGCTTGGGGACAGTACCTTGATTTATTTAAAATATATGTTTTTATTTTTATTTTCATTTTCGATTTAGAGTCTGGACCCACCACTGTATTGTTCAAACAACAGATGCTATATATTATATATTACCTCTGTATTACATATTCTCACAATGTAATTAAAAAAGTTAAAAAATATTTAAAAAACTGGCTTAAACCCCCATAAAAACTTTACCCACTTTGTTCATTTCTGCATGTCTGATGTGTGTTTAAGTAGATTTTTTGAAAAGTGTTATAATTTGGTGATTGATTCGTTGTCAGGCATCTGGAGCAGCGGACATAAAGAAAGAGGTGGAGTCTGAGGACACGTCCACTACGAGTGATGACGTCATCTCACTGCCCACTGTCATCAAATACAATGAGAGCAACACACTCGCGCACCCCAGCGTAAGTGTCATTTTGTTAGAAATCGGTATTATTATATAGTAGTAGTGTTAATAGTTATTAGTTAATAGTTAGTCGTATTAATAGTTAAATAAATAGCGTTTTAGCAGCACCGACTCCAGTGTTACTTCCAAAATGTAACACATTATAGAGGAGTAGATACTGTAATTATTACAATATTAACTCTCTGAATCGTAACACGTTACACAACGGGTTATTTTTGAGTTACTTTTCGCCAAAATAAGTGTGGACGTAGGACTTGGCGTTGTAAAATGCTAAAATGTAGTTTACTGCAGTTCATTCTACATCCAGTGGAGGACGATGTGGTGTAATAATGACTGTAGCCATATACTCTAGGAAAATAAAGTTTTTTTGTTTGTTTTTTTAAGAAAAATTAGCATAAGTATTTATATCCCTCAAACGCAAAATATAATATTAAAAAATATAATATATTTTATAATTCCATCCTCTCTAACGGTGGAGGACAGAATTTGCTCGGTAATATCTCTCCACTCCGTCGCAGTCGCAAACCGGGTAACGCGTGACGGATGCAGACGAGGCTCGCGCGCTGATGTATGGCGGTAATATGGCGGAGGTAATCACGCTGCCGTTCAGCACTTCACTGTAGCTACTGTCATTTTCCACCTCGTTATCCTCGGAAACACGCGTCACAGGAGCAGAGCACGCCTTCGTGTGGGAGTCTTGCAGCCAGTGTTCTGACGGTTTATCCTGCCTTGTCGAAAATGCAACCGTAGAGCCAAACGACAGCAGAGTCTATTGATTCGCGCTCCCTGGGTGAAAAATGCTACCCTACGGTTTCCGTTTGTTACAACAGTACAGCTCTTACAGTATTATGACATGTTTGTTAATGTTTTTTGGATAATAAACAGGTGAGAGCACATATTAATATGGACAGCACATTTTAGAAAATTAAGGGGTAGCATTAATTAATAACCCACCTTCATCGCATGTTTACATAAAATGAATAATCCCTTCATTGTACCTGCACCAGATTTTTTAAACCAAAGAAATGACCAAGAAAAAGCTGAGAAGTCTCCGAGGTGTAGCTAACTACTTCCAAGCTATTTCACGGCCGCAAATTCTTGCTTTCATCTTGGCCAAGGTGGACTCCTCCTCCGACTCCATCTCGCAGCTGCAAAGAGTGCGCTGTGATGTGTTGTTAACTTTGTGAGGTTAATATCAGTGTTGTTACCCTCACAAGGAGGAGGGTAAAGGTGAGGGAGACAACTTGCAAAAATGCCCTCACAATGCCACAAAACGGATCATTTTTTAACATTTTACGGAGCACAATCCGGTCCTCACATCCAGCGTAAGACCCGCTGCAGAGAGAGAACGAAAGAAATAAAGAGCTCAAAGGAAGTGATCAGTCTTTCCCCGATTTGATTGCGCACTTTCCGCCTTGTTGGGATGAGAGTAAAGACGGATGAGGTTTGGGGAAGAGCCTCCAACTTCCCAACTTAAGGAACTCATAAGCCCAACTAATGCGGAAATCACTCATAAGCCGCTCAGGCGTTGACACTCGCGTCTCTGTTATGCATTGAGCTGTCATGTGTGCTGTCTCTCGCTCTCATTTCCACTTCCTCCGGATCTAATCCGACCGGCGAGCGCCTTAATAAACCAACACAGACTATTAAACATCAGCCAGTTAAAGAAACCACATCCGAAATTTGCTTTAACGAATGCCGTCACCTTTGTGATGCCATTAGCAGACTTTGATCAAATAGAGGACGCAGCTCGTAAGTGGATTTGGAGGTGATGTAAATGTTGGGAATCTACAATCGCATTCCGCTCTGCTGCTTTAAAATGGATTATACACGTGAGAGAGGAGAACAGACTTAATGAACATTTTACTGTAAACAGAATAAATGTGTTACTGCGTGACGGAAAGGAGAATAATTAGCTCAAGGTTAGCGGTTCAATCTCCTATGTTTCAATTAGTCATTTGTTTTCCCTCTGTCAGCATGATGCATTGTCTTTCTGCACTGCTCGATCATTAGTTACACTTTATTTTTGGAATCCATCACACCATTTTGCTTCTGCTGCTGTTGTTGCTGATATAATAATACAGTTTTTTGCTGTGCTTTTTCACAGCTTTAAAAGACAATTGCAGCTTTCCCTGATGCTGATATTTATTTTGTAATTTTTGTCTATAAATATATAGTCTTTAACAGAAGGACCAGACCAGAACCTTGAAGTTGAACACAAAAGTTGGATTAATGAATTAGTTTTGAAAGAATTTTATTCTGTAATTCATGATCATGTCCATTATCTGTTTTCTGTCCGTATGTATGTGGCATATAAGCGGTGATGATGCTCCTAGTGTATAGATTTTTTTGTTGTTCATGCACTGCATTTATATATGAATATATGTTTAAATATATTTATAAATGAGCACATTTACAGCATATTCAAAGTAAATGTTCTGTAAATTACTCACATTAATTCTTGTGAACCTCTTGCACCTCCAACTGAGTGCCACCTGATGGTGCTGATGCTGTCCAGGAGAATCTCAACTAGGGCTGGTCTGACATACTGATAATGAAACCTATACAAAAAATAACCATAAATATCACATTCCATAGTATTGTGATTGTTATTTTGAAATGTAAAAATGAGAAAAAAATCCCATTGAAGGCAAACTATTTTAAAATAAGTTAAAAGTTAATAAATAATTAAAAAAAATACATAATTTGTTTCTAAAGTTAAAACACAGCTCGTACTGCAGAAACATACCGACGATATAACCTGCGACTAAAGTGTGTTTTGATGTTTGAGTAACATATAAAATATAGAATACAAAGTATTTTTAAACAGCAACATTTGCAACATTATTAATGTTTGATTCACTTTCAGTCTTTGACAAGTCATAAAACGCAGCTTGTACCGCGGGAATGCTATGACAGTAAACCTCAAGAGTGTCGTTACCGTAACTTTGCCAAACTCACTGTAAACCTTGACATCAACTTCCACATCAGGAGCATCACGTTTAGGAAGGGTGATGATGGAGGAGAACAGGATTGAAGCTCTCGTTCTATTTCAGTTGTTCATGGATAAAGAGGAGGCCGAGAAGCTGTGGCTCAGTCGTCTGCTGTCCCTGCGTCAAGAGAGACTGATGGGGAGTCCGGTGGCCTGACATCACCCAGATCATCACCTGGAGTTTGTGTGTTTTTAACCAGCAGAATCTGATGAACTCATTTTTGGGAGTTAGTTGATGCGTTGATTTTGCTGATTGTGTACATTTTAATAAACATTTGTTGTGTAGACTCTGATTTTGCGCTCAGGCAGGAATATGGAGTTAAATAGCAGAGCATTTCATTCAGAAGAACGATAGTGGTATGTCCGTGAAATGCCTGAACACTTGGAAATTGAGAGCCTTTTTTGGTTATTAGAACGAAAACAACGCTCTACTTTTTAGTTTTGACACAAAACAAATCAAACACTGTGCTGTAGTATTGTACTGTTTTGTCTGGCTTTTTAAAAATAAAGACTGTACTTTTTTGTTGTCTGGCAATGGTTAACTGCAGTTCATTTTTTGTGTCACTCCTGTCACACCAGTGTAAATGATTAGATATGGTCGAGGCAGAATGGTGTGTATATGTGAGAGAGAGTGTGTGTGTGTGTGTGAGTGAGATAGAGATAGTGTGTTGTGTGTCTCAGAGAGTATTTGTGAATGTGTTTGGGTTCATGTATTTGGGGGTTTGTGACTTTATGGGGACATTGGACTGGTTCCCATAAGTAAAAATTATTTCGTTTTATGTGAGAAACTTAAAGAGGTAAAAGATTAGCTTTTGGTTACTGAGGTAAAGGTTGGTTTTAGGGTTAGGTGTAGATGTCGAATTATTTACGTCTAGTTATTATGGGAGGACCTCACAAATGTAATAATGTAAGTGTTAGTGTATGTGTGTGTGTGTGTCTGTGTGTGTGTTAGATGCCAGGGTGTCCGATGGCAGGTGCGGTTCCAGCAGGATGTTCTTACATCCATCCTTCACACTTCTTTAAGTAGATCTGACATCACAACCACATCACTGTTCATTTAGTGTTGGTTTTTAAGTCGAACATGAGCTCATCCTAACGCTATAAATCAGACATGAATAAACAGCGTCTGCTGTGAGTTTGTCAACTTTTGATGGTGGCCTAGTGGGAAGACGCCCGCCTTGGGACCAAGAGGTTGTGGGTTCCAATCTGACCTCTGGCGTTACCAACACTGGGTCCCTGAGCAAGACCCTTAACCCTAAATTGCTCTCAGGGGACCTGTCCCTGAAATTAGGAAATGTAAGTCGCTCTGGACGAGAGCGTCTGCTAAATGCTGTAGATGTCAAAGTCAAAGTAAACGTTGTCGTCCCTACTGTATAGATGTATATAAAGAGACAAGACGACTTGGCTCCAGTTTTTACCGTACCAGAAACAAACAAGGCATGTAGAGCAAGCAAATATATACATAGACGATAAAATATTTTAAAAAGCTCTAAATTAGTGGTAGAAAAAGATATGGTTACATGTGGAATTCAAACTACACTTTTGGTCCTGGAATTTGCATTAATTGTGCATATGATCTGCAGAATTTGGGTATGAAATTTCTAAACAGTGTCTAAGTTAACTATGGGAGGGGTTCAATAATATGCAAATATCGTAACAGAAGTCAAGTGGAGAAAAATACATACAGTCAGTAGTATGTATAAATAGTGTTATCATGGAATACGATTCTATTTTTGTGCAGTAAAATGAACGCAGTTTAAAAAATAGCAGAGTACACTGTACATTCCGTCACCCGTATTGTTAGGCCTGATATGCATTTTCGCTTGTTTTTTAAGCACTCCATCTTCAATATTAGTCTTTTTACGCGTCATAAAAAATAAGTGAGAAAATAATCTGGACTTTTCTAGAATCTCGCCGCACGCCATGTTATGACTTCACACACACCACGTGGGGGCGGAAACGCTGCGCACTCGGCCAATCAGAGCGGAGAAGCAGGTCACGAGGTGCAGCTGAGCCGCCGTTACCTGGAGCGAGTTTCGATAGTAACCGCAGTAGCGTCTTTAAGCCGGAGCGCAGTCACAACAAGAACAAAGCATAAAACTAAAGTCATATTCATTTTAAGCTTGACTTCACGGTCCTAATTAAAGGTCATGTTCAACCGACTCTTCAGGGAATTTGAGGAGGACCCCTTCTTTTCGTAAGTCGCCTAATATCTTTTCTCGTCACGTCGTAACGTATTATATTTTATACGTAGAAATCACTCTGGCTTTCGGTATTATAGCGGTTAATTATGTTGGAATATGTCTTGCAGTTAAATTTGCATTTACATCAATTTTATCAGAATCTCGTATTTAGAGCGACTTCCATTTTCTTATTACGGACAGTAATAACAGCAGGTTAAATGTGGGGACTAAAGAACGGCTAATAAACCAAAATTAATTTGCTGAAAATTCAAATAATATAGCTTAAATAAGAGTGTTTGTTTTTAAGAGTGTCATTATTACACTTCTAAATATTAATACCACTATAACCATTACTATAAACGTAACACTTATTGAGTTTTGAATATATATGAATTTAAATCCCTTGAAATCCCCTTTCTCTTCCTTCTTTTTCCATCCCACTGTAGCTCAGCAAGGTAGGCTTTTCCCCTCTTTTCCTCATGTTTCTATTTTTTGTCTGTTTTCTGGTTGTTTTTTGACCACCTCACTGCTTTGTGTGATTTTTGTGGGGTTTTCTCCCTGTGTTAGTGACCCGTTCCGGGCGCAGCGCGAGCGCATGTTGAGGGACGTCCCGGAGCATTTTGGCGGCGGCGTCGCGCCCCGGACCGAGCCCGGCAGGGTGAGTACTGAACTACATCACATAAACTCCACACTTACACCTAAACACACGTTAATACACACACGAATCACGCTCACACCGTCCTAGAGGTCATACCTGTTGATCGAATGAACTCTGGTCACGATTAAAGGACGTCAGTGTTCGATTTATGCTGCCTTATCGAAACATGCCTCTGACAGCACTCTGTCGGTTTATTTAGTCAACCCCCTGTCGAAAAACCCCACCTTATTGGTTTGCATTTCTTATAACGGTATAACTCACAATATTATGACATGTTTGTTAATATTTTTGATAACAAAAATAGAGACATCTGCCGTGTTCTTTGTGTGCTAATGACCAAGCTTGGACATACAACAACAAACTGGTCAGAGCAATGTATAAATATAGGCGAAGTGGTTTAATACTATATAATATTTATTTATTTAAAATGTAAGAGGTTGCATTAATTAATAAACCACCCTAGCCTATCAAGTAGTACAAAATCACAAGATTTTGCATCAATATTCTTTCTAAGGTTTTTGAAATATTTTTATAACGGAAGTTTTTATTGCTTTCCAAGTGCGCACAAAATCACAGGTCATCCAACCATCCACACCCACAAGCAAAAAATAAAAATTAAAACAAATATTAAATTAAAAAAAATTGCTTGTGGGTAAACAAAAAATAACAATTACAATTAGTATGTTAAAACCCATCTAATACAATCATTGCTAGTGTCTTTTTAATGTATGTATTTTAACCATTTTTGCCATTTTTTCTTAAAAAATCTGTCCTTTCAACCTTAATAAATAAATTTAATAAATTATTTATTAAAGTTAAAAGAATGGACTAAATTCCCATTTTCATATTAGACTACAGGCTTACTTTGGAAGGTTCAGGTTTAAGCCAGTTTTTAGTAAATCGCGTATCATGCTGCTCTAAGGACTATCATTGTGCTCTATAATTTGTTTCAAACACTTTCTAAAGTAACACACTCTTATTGCAAGCTACGTTTGTGTAAAGATAACAAAGGCTGAACGACATTATCTAATTTCTACACACTTCATGATAAACTAGCCTAAAAGGTTGTGTCACCGAGGACATGTATTTATCCCCAGAGAGACATCTGCCGTGTTTTTTTGTGTGCTAATGACCAAGCTTGGACATACAACAACACATTTACCCCAGCAACCTTTGCTCACTTGCTACGTGCCATCTAGATGCCCTCAATTCTCATGGTTCGACCCAGTTCCCCGTCCTGGTTCCCTTCACACCGGGCCACGAGTGAAATAACCTGAATTTGCTTCGAGCGCCCGACATCGTATCCCCTACTAATAGCAGCTGTTAAAAAAAGAAGCGAGCCAGCGGTGGGAGTTTAGCAGGGTCAGGGTGGAAAAGTGCCACGCTGGTGTAACTCGAGGCCCTCGAACTGGCAATGCAGCTTATTGAACAGTATATTATGGAGAGGAACGAGGACTCGATATCTGCCCCCACACACAAATACACACACACACACACACACTCGAGCAGCTATGTTTAGGCCTGGGGGTATTTTTAGCCAGCTGGACAGCATTGTTCCAATGACACACTGCTTTCTCGCTCAAATGCATTAAAGCGTCTCCTGGGAACGGGGGGCCTGTGGCATGGAGGCCCAAAAGAAGCTGGTTGACTTTTTTGCAGCGTTAACTAGACAAAACTGTGTTGGCAAACACTGAACTTTGGGGTAGTGTATTTAAACTCAATGAGACTTGTGATAATGACAAAAAGTCAATGTAACAATTATATATAATTAAAGCACGTACATCTACCACGTTTTCTCAAGAATATACTGTATAAACATTTATACATTTACATTTATATTTGGACATATTTGAACCTTGTGTCAAAGTAGTTTCTGACACTGTTTATAGAATTTAACACAAAAATCTCGCATATGCACACTAAATTCAAACACCCCTTTAATATCCCTTCAGCCACTAATAATTCTGTCACTTAATCGATTTTTGAACTTTTTATAATCAAGGAGAGTTTGGAACTTTCGATTTGTAATTAGTAATTTGTAATTCTCAAATGTGTATGATAAACCTGACCAAAATATTCAACTTTGCATTAGTACTTGCTGTCTCTGTTTACAGAATTTGTTACACAAAAAATCACAAATGTACGCTGTAAAGTCGATCACGCCTTAATACACCTTCAGTCACCAATAATTGAATTGTTTCTTCGATTTTCAAAGTCACAACATTTATTCTTGTTAAGTAGTGCAAAGGTGAGGTTACTGTGTAATAATTTAACTATCTATTGGAAAAGCTGGTTGGTTTTTGCAGCATTTTCTTGTTCATTTTAATACCGATAGAGTGGGAGTACCTGGAAATGTGCTGCACCGTCCATATCTGTCAGACGTCAGTCTAAAGTGAATGTTGATGCACATGATTATGAAACTAACCAGATACAGTACGATTCCACAATAACGAATCTGTTGAGTGGCAGTTGGTGTGTTGTTTGCTGTGTGTATCGTCCATGTGGCGGTGAGATCTCATGACGGCCAGCTGTACGCACAACGCTGCTAAACTTAGTCGCTGTGTCCCTCTCTAACCCCTCCACCTTAGTCCTCTTCCCTCCATCTGCTCCGATTATATTTATCCACTTGAATCAAATGCCAGACTCGTAACACACCTACGGCAGGTTTTCAGGCCTGGAAAACACTACAATAGTGGCCCTGAGGAGGCTCGTTTGTTAGGTTTGTAGAGGTCACATAGTCTGGAAATAAGTCTGTTGACCTGATTACTCTCCATCAGCTTTGATAACGTCGATTTGTGCCATTTGGTCGACTTCTTGCTTGTGCTATAATATATAAATTTAAATTAAATCCAAATATGCTGCAATCACTGTGTTTTATTTGACACTGTAAGCCTGAGCACAACTTTAATATGCGTTCAATAAGCTATAATTCACAGATTTTCTAAAGTGTCTTAAAAATATATTTTCAACTTTTTAAGTAATATATTAATTTATTTAGATATTTGAAAAATCAACTTGAAAAACAGTAAAAAAAAAAAAAGTTTAAAGAATATTCTCCATTTACAATCAAAGTCAAAGTAAACTTTATTGTCATCTCTTCTATATATTGTACAGATACACAGAGAGAAGAGAAGACGTGGCTCCAGTTTACACAGTGCAACAAGAAATAGAGAACAAAGAACAGATAGGGCACATGGAATAAACTATATAGAAATAGGACACAAAATATACATTTTAAGCTAGAAGTGGAAATTGACTGACAGTTTTCAATATGAAAGATTTCGATATCCAGTCTATTAATAGAAGTGTATATGTTAATGTGAATACATTGTATATTGGGATTTTCAGAGGAAAAAAATCCTTATTAAATATAGCCTACTTATTGACTAAGTCTCAGCTTTGTGCGACCTATGGTATAGGCTTCATAAATTTAGGTAGCATTTCTAGCGCCACCTATTGTTCAGATAGTGTCATTGTATATTTCCCCTCTTGCATATCCAAAAAAATGTGGGAAAACGTTTTGTCTTCACTGTAGCACCAATTATAGGTCCATCACTACGCTTTTCGGCCTATGCCAGCCATTGATGGATTGTTAATCCCAGATTATTTGAGGGATGCTACAGGTATCCAGCTGGGCCTGTGTTTATGTGACTGTTACTGTGTGGGGGGCATCACACACACATACACACACATGCCTTGGCACCATCCGGGAGTCATCAGTTTTCACACACAAAAGTTGCTCCTGCTCTCAGATGTCAGTATCAGGGATCTTTCGACAGCAGGTGGATGAACACACACATTTTCTAATAACTAGTCTCTCGGACGAGTCAGACAAATCCACCCAGAACTCAGCGAAATCTGTTCACACTCCTGGTGGGGGTGGAAATGACAAGTTTCATCATGAGACAAAATATCAATATCTGCTCCTGTTCAGTATAAAGTGATGTTATAATATGTGTGATGTCTGATCAGTGTTTTTATTTTGGATCGATGCTATGGATATAACAGTACAGATCTGGTCACGTCCTCCTTTTACTCAACATCTATCACACACACACACACGGAGCATTAAAATAACATATGATCCAAGTCGTCTTACCACATCATCCTGCCATACGAGACTCGAGTGTAATCGATGTTATTTCGATAACCCCAGCCTGGTATCCGAGGCTTTGCTGTTGTCCTGCTTCTTCTTGGAAGCCCCCTCCTGCTGATTTGTGAATCATTAGCCAGAATTAAATCCTCTCTCATACTGATTATACTGTTGTATTCCCTTAACAACACCAGCTCTCACTCACAATCTCTGTGTTCCTGATGGTTTTAGCGCCGCAGGATTAGGGAGCGTCACTAAATGACACAACTGTGTTTAAAGGAGTCATGTTTGAGATGTTATTTTAATAATAAATCATTTAGCATATGCATATGGATGTGTAATTATTTCATTGTTTTAGTAGGAAAACAGGATTTAAGTCAAGTATTACCTAAAGCATAACAATAATCTCAAGTCTCCTCTTCACAGAGAAACACACAACTTATTCATTAAAAACTGCTATCGGATCAGTACTCGGAATCGGCCCATACCCAAAGCCCACGTATTGGCATCAGTATCAGAACTGAAAAAGTTGAATCGGTGCATCCCTAGTTGACATCAATTCAAAAACATTCAAAATAACCCTCATGCCCTTGATTATGTCGATCAGAAGTTCTAAAAGTGGGTTTGATTGAATTTCGATAAATTGCCCAGCTCTAGTTGTGAACTGGAGCCAGCAGCAGCAGCAGCACATACATAGCTGGAGGCTCAACACTCCCAACCCGAAAATAGCGAGCGTTAATGAAAAGAACCCTCGTCCTCCGTCTGGATTCGGCTCTTAGCAGAGGAGGAGGGAGGTTTAAAAATACTCTCCTGCACCCGAATGATAACTCCGGCCTTGCTCTCCTCAGGGGACTTTATTAGTTCGTAGCTCTCTTTCAGGAGTGTTGATAGTTTTACGGCGACGTGACCTTTTCGGACTTGGCAGGATTCCGGCTCCCGGCTCGCGACCATCGGTTCGGGGAAAACGGATCGGTTTCGCAGAGAAATGCCCGAATAATCCTCAATGACAGGCACCAATTTTGCAGAGGCTGCGGTCCGCTCAGCACCCGGCCTATTTCGTTTGCACACGCAGGACTCGACGAGCGTACACACACACACCTGTTCATTAACAGCATTGATGCAGCATTCTGTCAGGATATTTTTATGTTGTATTAATGATACAGTATCAGCAAGAATTGTGTTTTACATTCCTTTTAGAGCTCACTGGGATAGGCCTTTTTAGAGCTATCTTTATTTATACAAATTAAGAATTAATATTTGCTACTTTTGCTCTGACGCAGCTGTCTCTGAAGTCACCACTCTGCACTTTTTGTGTTAAGAACAAGTTGAAAAGTTGTCTGAATTAAACAAATACAGTTTTGTGTTGTAAATTTTGACTCCAGATATAAATATCGTGCTCCCTGATAATCGGTATCGGCCCTGATTAAAACGTATCGTCCGACCCCTAGTTTGAATGGTGTTGTACAATAAATGAAGTAATGTTACTGTAGTGGAAATACAAACATTGAAGTACACAATTTTGCTTTTTGTGTGTATTTTGTAGTGTGTGTGCTAATTGTGGCTGTTAATCTGCAATCACATGGCAGTAAGGTGCCCTCTCTGGCACAAGCTTTTTAAGTCACACACACATTGTCATGGCACTGCGTCAAACACTTTTAGAATGAGAACAAATAGTTGTTCACTTTGACACTTTTGGATTTGGATTTCTCTTGACTGACCCACTAAAGAAAGAACATCTCTTGTTTGTGTGTGTGTGTGTGTGTGTGTGTGTGTGTGTGTGTGTGTTCTTCAGAACACATGTTAACACTACAAGGGCTCTTAACCGTAAGTGAGTCTATTTTGAAAGCTCTGCCCCTTTGAAGTGTCCAGCAGGCTTTAGGAGGGAATGCTTTGATGAGCGTTTAGGGCCGAGACGCCGTGTTGAGAGAGAGAGAAGGAGGGAGAGAGGGTCACTAGAACTGGGCAGTATGTTCAGCAGTGGTTAGCGAGAAGCGCCTCACAGTGAGAAGGTCCAGGGTTCGACCCCGGGGTCAGCCGTGGGGTGTTTCTGTGTGGAGTTTGCATGCTCTCCCAGTGTCCGCGTGGGTTTCCTCCGGGTGCTCCAGTTTCCTCCCACAGTTCAAAACCATGCGCTAAAGCTTGATTGGTTATGCTAAATTAGCCCCATAGCTGTGAACGTTGAGTGCGTGATTTGGTCCCCGCCTCGTGCGTTTAGGGAGTTTAGGGATAAACTCCGGTCCCCGTGACACCGCAAGGGATTAAACGGTTGAGATAATGAATGAATGAATGAATGAATGCGTGCATTACTAACCCAGATTGAGAAAACACGAATATATGTCATATGAATCAGTTGATGACTGAGTGGTTGGTATATATGTGTGGTCGTGTAGGACCTGGATCACTTCAGGAACCCCTTTACCATGATGGACAACATGATGGCCGGCATGAGGCAGAGGATGGAGGAGATGCACAGAAACTTTGTGAGTCACACCACCACACCGTCTCATCTACCAACACTGCCTCTGATCTCTGATTATACACTGTGAGTGCAAAAAGGGGGATCCCCATGAAATCCTAGTGAGGATTTCTAAACTCTTATTATGCATTCAGAAATAAAATGCGACACCACACCATAAAAATGTAGATCGAGTACCTCACAAGAGCCAAACTTCAGACATTTCTGGAGAAACCCAGAGATCACTGATGACTTAAGCATGTTGTTCTTTGTAACTTGTACTTACAGATAGTTGTTGAATTTTGTCATTTAATTGTTCACTGTTAAAGTCGCCATGTATCAATATCTATCAACGGGGCAGCTGGTAGCGTAATGGTTAGGGAGTTGACCCAGTGGTCGGAAAGTCACTGGTTCAAGTCCCGGACTGGTAAAAGTACCACTGAGGTACTCATGAGCGAGGTAGGGATGGTAACTTACTCATCAGTACCCCATTGATACCTTTAACGGTCCAGTTCTTTAACCAGTGACCTTCTGATCATGGGGCCAACTCCCTAACCGTTACTGTTGAGGTGCACTGTGTGCACTCTGTCACCTCACAGCAAGAAGGTCCTGGGTTTGATCCCCGGGTCAACCGTAGGGCCATGGAGTTTGCCAGCTCTCCCCATGTTGGCATGGGTTTTATCCCAATGCTCTACTGTAGTTTCTAGAAATAGCCGGGGTTGTAGCTTAACGTCTGTCTACGCACTAGGTAGTGCCCATGGAGTGTCACACGCGCCCTGTTTGAGTTGGTATGCCACATAGGACGGAAAGTGACTCTTTCTTAAAATGTTGTGCACTACAGTCGAAATGCTCCGTCCTCACAAGACTCGCCCTTTCGCAGAAAGGTCAGAACTGTGGCGTTATTTTTGTGCCAAAATTCTGAGCGTGTAGTGGAGCTTTGGCGAGCTAAAATATCTTGTATTTTACACACGCAACTCTGCCAGCTGTCGCGCTCGACTCCACCTCCCTCCCTCATCAGCATCGGCAGATATAAGCATGAAAAACTTTGGATATCGGCCACAGCTGGTAATCCCCTTATCATGCATCCCTAGCAAATGTTTCTGGTATTGAAACAGTCCTTTGACTCTATTTCAGGAGAACATGTCCACAGACTCCAACGGCCACTCCAACGGCCACTCCAACGGCCACTCCAACAGCCACTCGTTCAGCTCCTCGTCTGTCATGACTTACTCCAAAGTGGGAGACGAACCAGCCAAAGTGTTCCAGGCCTCGACCCAAACGCGCTGCGCTCCCGGAGGGGTGAGGGAGGCCTCTCGAGCAGTGATCACAAACACTCGCACCTACACTACCAACCTTAAAATGAAATGGGACACTGATCACATGTGTGTGTCTGTGTGTGTGTGTGTGTGTGTGTGTGAGTAGATTAAGGAGACCAGGAGAGCTGTGAGGGACTCGGAGAGCGGCGTACAAAAGATGGCCATCGGACATCACATCCAGGACAGAGGTCATGTGATCGAGAAGAAGCACAACGCAAAGACGGGGGAGAGAGAGTTCAACCAGGACTTTGAGAACATGGACGAGAGTGAGTGTGTCCTCAGTTTTCCAGACATTTTAACGGCGCTCTAATAAGGTGGTTTTAAGGTGAATTGCACACACAGAATTAAAGCACAAATATAACAGCATGGTACTCTGTGTGCCTACATCCACGTGGTGACTACTGCAAACCCTCATCCAAACCATGATCAAACATTTCCGTAAACAGTGTATTTTGGAGGGATGCATGATAATGTCGGAATCGTATCAGAATCAGACGATAATTGCTTTTTTTAAGTCATTGGCATTGGACCGATGCTTAGATTTGCCCGATATTTACTGACGGTACTTTATGATGCATTTATTGTATGACGGAAAGTTTGAGGTGGGATTTTTATGCACCTTCTGTCTTCAAATGTATGGGATTATTTTGTGCCAAATTTCTGAGCACGCAGTGGAACGTTTGCGAGCAAAAAGATCTTTACGTGCTCAATGGGAATAATCAACCAGCCCCATAGAGTATAAGCTGCCAGTAAAATCCAGCCATAACACATTCCTGAAGCTGTATTTATTTACGTGTGTCTAATGGCACACACACAAGGTCACATGTCAGCAGTGGCCCTGCATTCTGACCGTCCAAAACTGTTTATCCGCTCTGACCTTTGCCCCTTCACCTTTTTCCTCCCGCGGTCCCGCTGCAGCCGAAGCGCAGTCATTCGACGAGGAGTGGCAGAGGAAAGTGTCGAGGTTCCAGCGCTCGGCTCCAACGCACGCCCTCGAGGCACCCAGACAGCGAGCCGTGCACCGCGCCGCCATCGCCGACTCCGCCAACACACACAGGTGAGACGGCAGGAGGGGCGGGTCACCGTCAGCGCCACTTTGAGAGGATGAGAGTTAGTCAAATATCAAAGCTCTGCTAAATTCCTGCTCGGTTATAAAGTATTGAGTATTTTCCTGCCAGTTTGAACCAGTTGAGTTAAGAATTTAAAAACCACATGGCATCATGGGAACTTAAGTGTACTTACGCAGAAACATACTGCACACACTGCTACATTTGTCTGCTGCGCGAAATGTAAAATTGAGGGCTGGTTTTTTGCTCATGGATTAAACCTAGTCTTGTTGTAGTATCAGTGAAGACTTACCACTCAAACTCAAAACTAGTCTAGGACTAGGCTTAATCTTACACTGGGAAATTGGCCCACAATGTTTGACTTAAGTGTTCGGTTTGTTCGGTTTTAATAAAATATGAAATAAATTATGATGCCAATGCTTGGATTTCTTTAATTCCAAAAATGATCAGGGTCATCGCAGACAAAATAAGGAAACCAAATGTAACGAGTAATAACTTGTTGACAGAAATGTTCTGGAATAAAAGTAACACTGCTTTATAAATGTAGCCAAGTACAAGTGATAATATTCAGTTCATATACAAAGTACTCACAATAATATTGTTCCGATCTCTAACTTGGCGTTCTGTTTTATCTCTGCAGCGAGAACAAGAAACCCTCAGAAGGCAAGAAGAAGACTCACGTCTCCGAGCTCAACATCCAAGGCTCCGGCATGAAGAAGAAGTAAATAAAAACTCCGGGTGGATGTCAGCTCCCTGTACCTTCCTCATACTTCTGCGTTGCTCATCTCTAACTGACCACAAAACCAGGTGTTAGGTTTAAGTTGCAATCCCGAGTACCATGTGTAATGATCTATTCTGCAGAATCTCGTATCTCGTTGTAAAGAATTACAAACTTTTTATACCAGCGTGTTCTCACTTTCAGCTTCATCATGTCATGTCTCAACCGCTGTTTCTCAGAGCAGGTATTTCTAAAAAAGTGAGGTGTGTAAAGACATTTTCAGACAGAATGTGTTACCTTGAGAATTTCCTTGTTTATGTCATGATCAATAAAAACTTGTTTCGTTAAGCGGGTTACAAGTCGTTATTCACAATGGACTCGAGTGAAAAGTAGAGCTGTAAGATTCGGTTCCTTTTTAGGATTCAGCTCCCTCTGAGTCACTCACTAAACTGATTCACTTGAATAAGTGGGTGGAATAGAAATTGCATAACGATATGTGACTGCAGATAAAAACCTGAGTAACAGCAGCATCAACTCTCAGTTTGTGTGCAGTGATCGGCAGTGTTATGAGGTCAGCCTCTGAAGCCGTGAGCAGGTGAATGCACTTGACTTGTGGGCTTCAGATGACTGGTTTACGTGATAATTCATATCTAAATGCCCAGCTGCTGACCCTCCCACCTCCAGCCACTCCCACGCCTGAGTCTCGCTCATATTTTTCACACTCGAGCCGTGACGGCAGCACGATGCTATGCGGGTGAAGCCTGTGCTCTAGATATTTACTACTGGATTTATAGAGTTATGTGCATGTGTCATGACGGCTGTTAATAACAACTGATCAGCTATAACATTGGGCCTCATTCTCCAGTATGTCCTTCTTATATAGTATAAATACTATACAGCTGATCATACTCGCCTCTAGACCAAGAGGTTGTGGGTTCAAATCCTACCCCTGGCACTAACGCTCTCAGGAAGACTGTCCCATTATATGATTGCATTGAGTGTTCAAACAAACACTGTCATCCAACTTTTTTCCCCACACACTTTCCCTGACCACTACTTCTCTTACTGTTTTTGTGCTAGAAACGTTGTTCCGACTCCAATGTTGTTCCAACTGTAAAACGTCGTCCATTTTTCTGTCATTTATTTTCCCCAAATGAACCCATTCATTTCCCCCCATTAACAATACATGAGCTTCTGGACTCGAAAGCTTTCCTTCACCTGTTTTCACACAACAGTCAACAGGTTCTTATGCCTCCACAGGCCACATCACTGAACAAGCATCTCAATCTCTTTCCACCCGCACTTGTCTTTTTCTTACTTTTATCATCTCTCATTCTTTAACCAATCACTTCAGTGCATTTTTGGCAAAGTCTTTGTACTTGGACAGTTTTTAGGTCACAGCTACAAAACATGAGCAATCACACTGACGGTTTCTTATGGAAATGCATCTCTGGTTAAGAAATGGAAGTCGGTCAGAATAAGAATGTCTTCTAAATGCTGTTTATGTAATGTAAATGATTAACATTTCTTTACTGAGGTTAGCAGCAGGTGCCGCTTTTCTTTATATAATTTCGAAGTTGTGACATTTGAATACATGCTGTCAGACTTTTCTCAACACTGTTAATAATTAATTGAGTTAGGAACCCATCTGCTGGACAAAAGTGGACGAGGCAGACCTATAGGGTCAGAGTTTTGCCCATACAGTGCAGTCCAACCCTACAGTTTTCCCTCTGACTATAAGATTGCCAGTTCAGGTCCTGGACTGGTAAATAGACCAATGACGTACTCGTGAGAAAGGTACCGTCCCCAAGCACTGCTCTCCAGGCGCTGCCAAAGAGCCAAACAGACTGTTCCTTCACGGATGGGTCAAAAGCAGATGTTATCTTTCATTGTATGAATTTTAAAAGGAACATTTTTCCATGAATTTATATCAAGGTATAATTATTGAAAACCTAAGTGAATCTAAGTAGCCATTTGAAGGTATAGTATAGTCTGGTATTAATTACAATCAGATTTTTATGGTGACTGAGTGTATTGAGCAGAGTGTTGTTCATATATTGTCTTATTTAATTATCATTTTGTCTTGTAATTTCGTCGTTTGTTAAAGATTTGTTTAGATTCACAGCGTTTTTATTTCTCTGCAGCGCCTCCTCCTGAACACCAGGCGGCGCAGTGGAAATCAGTTGAAGAGTTAATGCAAGAGATTTTCTGCAGTGAGACTCTTCTTTTGTATCAACCCCATTATTAAGCAACGCTCAGTATGTACGCTAGTGGCCAAGCACTCAAAGCGAACTGAGCATTTGTGACAGAACTTAGCAGGACTTAAGCAGCTATTTCAGTTTTAGAACTCAGAATGTAAAACATTTTATTGTTCTATAATCTGTTAGTAACTGCAAATATGTGATACTGCAAATATACAACACATATGACAATATCATTTACATTTACAGCGTTTAGCAGATGCTCTTATCCAGAGCAACTTACATTTCCTAGTTTCAGGGACAGTTCCCCTGAGAGCCACTTAGGGTTAAGGCTCTTGCTCAGGGACCTAATGTTGGTAACGCCAGAGGTCGGATTGGAACCCAGAACCTCTTGGTCCAAAGGCGAGTGTCCTACCACTAGGCCACCAACGCCCATGTGACGCAGCATGTGAAGTAAATTGTAATAAGGCAAGCGGCAACTAACTTCACGCTATTTACCTGAAATGAAATTCATACTATTCAATTTCGAAGCAATTGTATTTAGTTCTAATTCTTAAAACCAGTTGGTGATGTGTCCAACCCTACAGGTTAAGGTCCAATCCCATGAGAATTCCCTAGGGCAGTTGACAGTGTAACAGTTAGAGAGTTGGCCCCATGATCAGAGAGAATCACCGGTTTAAGTCCCGGATTTGTAAAGGTACCACTGAGGTACTTATGAGAAAGGTCCAGTCCATAAGCACTGCTCCACGGGCGCGCCCAAAAAAGGCTGCTCGCTGTTCCCTCATGGATGGGTCAAATGCAGAAGTCACATTTATGTCACATTTAGCTCTTATCCAGAGCGACTTCTATTTTTCATAATTTCAGGAACCCTGACAGCAAGCTGGGGTTAAGGGTATTGCTCAGGGACCCAGTGATGATGATGATGATGATGCCAAAGGTAGGATTCAAGCACTCGATCTCATGGTCCAGAGCTGAGTATCCTAACCACTAGACCACCACCTTCCTCACATGTCCCATTTGGTTGTGGTACACTGTGTACTGTGATGTGCTGAGTTCATAACGACAAATAATCATTGTCAATAAGTACAAACTTTATAAGAAGACTTTCTGTACTTTCTATATTTTGTGTATATATTTTATTTTTAATCTTAAGTTCATTGTCAGATTCTTCACCTGTAAACTTTCAATTCTAAATTCAATTTTCTTCTTTGTCGTTCAGGTTACATTTCACTACATATTCTATGTATGTGACAAATAAAGAATCTTGAACTTTGAATAATCACTCAGTTTATGGCCCTTAAATTGACCGTGTTTTGCCACGTCCACCAGTGAGACTCGCCCGTCAGCGCCTCTAGCGGGGATTTCCGCACCGGAAGTGGTGTGCGCGTGGCGGCGCTCTCCGCGTGGAAGCTGTGTGGTGTTCAGCGGAAGTGTCTGCGCAGCGGCGTGACTTTCACACGGACGTCTCTCCAGACCAGCCGCGGAGCGCCGGCAACATTCCACCCAAAAACACACACACGGCGTCCACGATGCGGCTCCTAAAAGCAGCACTCACTCTGAAGGGGCTCAATCCACCCAAGACCGGGAGTGGAACCTTAAAAAACGTGAGTGTGTGCGAGTTTGGAAGCTTTTATTGCTGTATTTGGGGCTTAAAGCGGTGACTGTGAGTGAAAAGGCGTAATTATTAATTCACTAATGACATTTAAAGTTTGGTTTTGTTGTAAACGAGGTGTAGAAGTGATACCGAGCCTGAAGAGAGCTGAGGCTTATATTTAACAAGTGTTTTGTGACGATTTTGGTTCGGATTTACTGCACTACTGCAAATCCTTCCACTTCTACAGCAATTTCCACGTATTTCTGCTTCTATTTATACTAGTATCTTGTTCAAATTAAAATGATAAATATTTAATTCTTAATGTTTTTTGTCTTAACCACCAAAGCAAATTCTTTGGATTTAACAACGTACATGGCAATACACTTCATTCAGATATTTAGTGTGGGGAGTTTAAACTACACAGTTAGGAACTAACTCATCAATATCAACATTATCGTTATTGAAATGGACATTTTTGGTGAAATTCGACTCGTCCACATTCTAGTTGTGAGGGTTAAAGTTACACTCCTTGTCCCTATGGGTTTTTAGCAATATATTAGACTTGCATCTTAACTAAATTTTCAGCAAGAATGAAAGGAAAGGTGTACAAGACAGTAGTGAGAGCAGCCATGTTGTACGGTTTGGAGACAGTGCCAATGAGGAGAAGACAGAACTGGAGGTTGCAGAGCTCAAGATGTTGAGGTTCTCTTTGGGAGTGACGAGGATGGATAGGATCAGGAATGAGTTCATCAGAGGGACAGCTCATGTTAGATGTTTTGGAGATAAAGTCAGAGAGGCCAGACTGAGATGGTTTGGACACGTCCAGAGGAGAGACAATGAGTGCATAGGTAGAAGGATGCTGAGGTTGGAGCCACCAGGCAGGAGGCTGAGAGGAAGACCAAAGAGGAGATTTATGGATGTGGTGAAAGAGGACATGAAGTTAGTTGGTGTGAGGGTAGAGGATGCAGAAGATAGTACTAGATGGAGACAGATGATTCGCTGTGGCGACCCCTGAAGGGAAAAGCCAAAAGAGGAGGAGGAAGAAGATCTTAACTAAATTAGTTCAAAAGACAAAATGTTAGGGTTTATATATTTTAACTCAACTTTATTGTCATCTGAGGTATATATAAGTATACACAGGGGTAAAATGTTAAATCGTTGTGATACTGATTTGGGGTTGTATCAGCCAGCTTTATCCAGGTCAGCTTCAATCTCTTGGAGTAAAGAGACATAAAGTTAAAACTGTTAAATTTGATCGATATGTGGTGACCAAAACCTTCACAAAACAGTCTGTAAATCAGTCTGTTGTGTCAGTATAATTTTTAAACTGCATTTTTTCCCATTTCAGGTGTTGATGTCCAGTTGCCGGTCGTGTTCTTCTGGAATCACCCCAAACGAGAAGATCCGCAACATCGGCATCTCGGCGCACATCGACTCGGGGAAGACCACGCTAACGGAGCGCGTGCTCTACTACACCGGAAGGATCGCCGAGATGCACGAGGTTGGTCAACGTCGACGTGGACGATTTCTACCCATCTACCATTTAATGACAACTGTTCTTCCACCGTCGTGTTTAAATTCCATGTGTAGCAATAGCACGTATTCAGCAGAAACTGGGTAAACACATCACCTTGTATCTGTGTGTGTGTGTGTGTGGGATTTGTGGTTTAGGTGAAAGGTAAAGACGGAGTGGGAGCCGTGATGGACTCCATGGAGCTGGAGAGACAGAGAGGAATCACCATCCAGTCAGCCGCCACTTACACCATGTGGAAAGATTACAACATCAACATCATCGACACACCAGGTCAGGAGAGAGGTCACGTGTGACGTCCTGTAAATTAAAAAGTCTAATGGAAGTGGTCGAAACCACCAATCAGAAACTGAAATCGACTCAATCTCGACCACAACAATTATTATGACTTAATAATTTTGGTAAAAAGAAAAAGCATTTTGTTATAACACTATTTCATTAATCTTTCAAAAATCACAAACTAAAATAATCGAAATCAAGGTGAAATGTTGAATTGAGCGTGATAATGGTTTTTTGATTAATTGTCCAGCCCTCATATCTGTGTAAAGGTTATTTAAGGCTGCATTATGTATGTATTCACAATTTACATAATGTTTTTTTTTTTTTGTCCCTCTTCAGGACATGTGGACTTCACCATCGAGGTAGAGAGGGCACTGCGTGTGCTGGACGGGGCGGTTCTGGTTCTGTGCGCTGTGGGTGGTGTTCAGTGTCAGACCATGACCGTGAACAGACAAATGAAGCGCTACAACGTGCCCTTCCTCACCTTTATCAACAAACTGGACCGCCTGGGAGCCAACCCTTACCGAGCGCTTAAGCAGATGAGGTCAGATCCCGACCCCTTGCAGTTTAACGTTGTATTTGCACTACAAATCTTGTCACGGTGAACGATGAAGGCGTTGGATGAATCGTGATATTGATTCTACGCTGACAGCTGGATTTCTCTTTCAGAACTAAACTCAATCACAACGCGGCGTTCATCAGCATCCCCATGGGGGTGGAGGGAAACCTGCGAGGCATCGTGGACCTGGTCGAGGAGCGCAGCATGTATTTCGAGGGGCCTTGTGGGTAAGGAGGTCGAAAAGATCGTGCTCACATTAACCAGGAAAAGTAAACGTTTATGACCTCCTCTCTCTTCCTCTCCTTTCTGCTCTCCCCGTTTCAGCCAGAGCGTGCGCTACGATGAGATCCCGCCGGACATGCGTGTGGAGGCGGCCGAGCGCAGGCAGGAGCTGGTGGAGTGTGTGGCGAACGCAGACGAGACGCTCGGAGAAATGTTCCTGGAGGAGAGAGTCCCGACCGTCGGAGATCTCAAGGTTAAATTCAGGAGGCTCCAGGTCATTTAAAGCGTGAGAGAAGTGTGTGAGAAGTGAAGTAAGTGAGTGTGTGTTGCTGTGCTGCAGGCGGCGCTGCGTCGGGCCACCATCCAGCGCTCCTTCACCCCGGTGCTGGTGGGCAGCGCCCTGAAGAATAAAGGTGTTCAGCCACTGCTGGACGCGGTGCTGGAGTACCTGCCCAACCCCAGCGAGGTGCACAACTACGCCATCCTCAACCAAGAGTGAGTAACACCTCTCATATCACACACACAGAGGTCAGATGTCGTTGTGGTGCACTGTGTGCTGTGCTGTGTTCACAATCACTCACTTTCACTTCCACAAAAGGAGAAGATGAGTTCATTGCACAGTCTCAGGCTCAGATCTGGCCACGATGCTTTACATGTTGCACTGTCTTCAATGTTTCTAGGGAGTCGAGTAGCAGCAGTAAGATTCTGATGGATCCGGCCAGAGATGCCACAAAGCCCTTTGTGGGTTTGGCCTTTAAACTCGAGGTACGGAAGAGGCTTTTTTTCTAGAGAATGAGGCACAGACGTTAAATGTGGAGTCTGATCTGTGTTTCTGCCGCATCCCCGTCTCAGGCCGGACGCTTCGGTCAGCTGACGTACATCCGAGTGTATCAGGGCTGTCTGAAGAAGTCAGAGTACATCTACAACACGCGCACCAGCAAGAAGGTCCGAGTGCAGCGGCTGGTGCGTCTGCATGCTGACCAGATGGAGGTAAGAGTGTGTGTGTGTGAACTAGACGAATTTACAAGATTTTCTAATCACGATAAAAGATCTTGTAATTGAGATTAACAGTAATTGTAATTGAGTTAAGTCGGCTCTACAACCAAGCTAAAATAAGACTGTCATGTTCTTTCTTGGTTCCTCCAGCTATGAAACATTAATTTTGGGTAACGTGGCCACCATTTAGATACATCAACCTGCCATGCGTAGCCATCGTAAGTCTCTGGGTTTGTTCAGGTGGAAAGCTAGTCAGACCTCGGCATTTTACCCACAGAGACAAGTGTGTGTGTGTGTGTGAGAGAGGAACACGCTAACTCTGCTTTCTGTACACAGGATGTGGAGGAAGTGTACGCCGGTGACATTTGCGCCCTTTTCGGGATTGACTGTGCCAGCGGAGACACTTTCACAGCCCGAACGAGTGCCAACCTCTCCATGGTAAACACACGTACACAATAATTAGGAGAAAAGATTTAAGTAATTTTTCCTGTTTTGGATCCTCTCACCTGCACATACTGCATACTCACACAATGTTTCTGACTTCAACAGGAGTCCATCCACATTCCAGAACCGGTCATCTCCATGTCTATGAAGCCGGTGAACAAGGTACGAGGGAACGAGGTTTAACGCTGCAGACGACCACAATCTCATATCCCGACAACCATATAGAGTTAGTCACGGTGTCTGTCCTTTCTAGAACGACACCGACAAGTTCTCCAAAGGCATCAACCGCTTCACTCGAGAAGACCCCACCTTCAGGGTGCACTTCGACACCGAGAGCAAGGAGACCATCATCTCGGGGATGGGAGAACTTCATCTGGAGATCTACTCACAGGTACGCAGCGCCACGTCCCAAAATCCACCACAATGCCCTTCTTCGTCGTACTCATTTAGGCTGGTGTGTGTGTGTGTGTTGCTTCTAGAGGATGGAGAGGGAGTATAACTGCCCCTGTGTGATGGGAAAACCTAAAGTGGCCTTCAGAGAGACGGTGACCAGCCCCGTACCGTGAGTAACATCACTCTTAGTCAAGAGACGTCTCCTTCAGTCCAGATTGAGAGTAAGATTTGGGGCGTTCGCCTCGCGATCGGAAGGTCGCCAGTTCGAATCCCAGGGCCAGTAAAGATACCACTGAGGTATTCATGAGTAAGGTAGCGTCCCTGAATCCATATTGAATATTGAGTTGATGCTAACTTTACTAAATGTTGCTGAGTGGATCGTAAACGGCCCCAGCAACGATGAATCTTGAACTAAAGTTTACTTGTGTATTAAATGTTCACGCACCCCGGTCGCCCAGAGGAGGATGGGGTCCCTTTCTGAGTCTTGGTTCCTCTCAAGGTTCCACCTGTTAGAGGGAGCGCTTCCTCGCCACCAGAGCTGAAACGATTATTCGAATAATTCAATTACAAAAAATGGTCGAGGCAATTTTTCTAGAATCGAAGCTTTGTTTAAGTCTTTTAAATGGCTACAGCACGCGCCGCTTGTGTTTCACACAGACGCTTATTAATGACGCACAGTATTTTCAGTGGCGCGATCAAGGTGAGCATAGATCCCTCTGTATGTGAACGTATTTGTGAGATATTCCGTGCACAAAAACAGAAGTAAATGCGTAAAAACCCATAAATGACATTTTTTGTGTTGTAAACACGCACGCTGTTTGTAAGCGCCATTACTCGCTAAAACGCTCCGTTTCCGTCAAAACGTCCCCTTTATTACGGACAAAACGCGTAATTTAGCTGATAAATAACCACAACAACCAACGTTCCACTCACAATACAGACATTTATTAAGATTTTCCCATCGATTTCTTTTCATAGTTCGTTCCGCAACGCGCTGAACCCTTTATTGTGACGTGACTCCGAGGCGTGCGCAGGGGATTGTGGGAAATGCTTTCTCTTCCAGAAAGGCCAAAAGCAACTCATTTTATTGGCCAAATTGATTCAAAATGACCCTTGAACTTCATGTTTCTTCATTTTCAATTGAATACAACAACATAAAGCATATTTGACTAACTTCTACTGACACTACAATAAGCCTAATAACAAATGTATTGTCATTTTCATTTACATTTTTTTATTCGATTACTCGATAAAATAATTGATAGATTACTCGATTACAAAAATAGTCGTTTGTTGCAGCCCTACTCGCCACTGTCGCCTCAGGCTTGCTTGTTGGGGGTTTGGGCCGATTATATGTAAAGCACTTTGTTACAGTGAGTGTTGTAAAAAATGTCAGATACCCATAACCATGAAAATGACAAATATCGGACAGGCCCAAAATCAGCCAACCCCTCAGAGCTTTACTGGGACTTCTAGAGTGAACTGAGGGACCAGATCTTGACTGTTTACATCAATTTGAACACTTCAGTAGAAAGTTTAAGGGAAATGATGTCTGACAACAAAATCTCAGTGACAATAAGTGTTTATTGCTTTACTTGGTTAATTACCAACATTTTTTACACTTTATACATGTGGTTATGTGGCCGAGGTGTTAACCCTGGGAGGGTGGTAAAAAAAAACAAAAAACGCTTTAACCACTTTAAGGCATGTTGGGTTATGAAAGTTCATAAAGAATGAAAACAGCACATCATCCAAGAGGATTTTAAACGCGTATGGAGGACTCTCGCTTGCTAGACTCCGGTTGCAGAAGCCAGCGTAAAGAGATCGAGGATGTTGATGCGTCAGTTTGGGCTGGTCTGAGATTTGCACTGGCATCGCGGCAGCTTTTCCGTCTCTGACACCTTCACGCCCCCTTTTGGAGACCAGGAGACCAGCAGCTTCCAACGAATGATCTCCTGCCAAGAACAAGTTACATCTAAGTAATCACACCAATAATTAAGCCTCTAACTGGCGTCTAAATTATTTTAGCACCCGGTGTTCAAAATAGGATTTTAGTATTTTTACAAAATAGAAATGTGTAGAGCTGCAACAACTTATTGATTGTTAAGATAGTCTTAATAATAGATTAGTTGGGTCTACGTCATTATACACATACGTACAGTGGCTACTCCCTAATGTGGAGGTCAGTAAGCTAACCAAAGCCGCAGTGGCAGTAAAGCAGCATTAAGCCGGACGCCGACCGCCATAAAAGAAGAATAATAAGGAGACGAGAACCAGCGCCGTGTCTTTCCACCGCAAAAACTCAAGTAATTGTGTAAAAATGAATAAATGACACTTGCCGATTTGTTCACGCACACGACAGAACTGACATTCATGATTTATTGCATGTTGGGGTTCTTTTGAATGCTTTTATAAGACGAAAATCTCATATCCTGATGTAGTGCTGGGCGATAAAACGATCTCGATATTTTATCGAGAAAAATGTGATGACGATAACAATGATAAACGTAAGCTATAAAATTTGATCACACTTGATTGTCCACTATGCGACAGCGCCTTGAGATAGACAGTATCTTTGGCCAATCACGTAGCTTGGCATAACACCAGCACAACAGCCAGTCACGGCCAATGATGCAAATTTGCCCATAGCACGCGAAGAAGCCGCGTGGTAAACATTAGCGAAGTGGTCGCGTGCCGAGATACACTTAACGTTCAGAGCGCTGATTACGCGGCCCTAAGAAAAGATGTCGGACAACCAGCACGCCGTGGTGAGTGAAGAAGCGGATGAAAATGCAGGGTTTCCCACAGCGCTTCATAGTTACGCGGCCGCTTTGACGACAAGTGCGTCACGCCTTAACTACGTCCGCCTGGGAAAAAGAAGAATAAAATACGAACGTGAAAGTACCCGATGAGGCTTTTCTCTTTTGCCGTTCTTTGGCAGCGGTTATTTTAAAAATAAATCCTATGACTGCTAAGCGCCTTAAGCGGAAAAAAAGTTTTTTTTTTTGCCGCAGTGCTCAGAGCGCTTTAAATAGAAATTTGTTGAAAATTATTTGTTTAATATTGTTTGATTATTTTAACTTGTTCATTCAGTCTGTATAAGAATCCAAAAAAACCACAATATGACAATATATCATGATAATTATCGAAATCGATCAGTATGCCAAAAAATATGGTGATAATGTTTTTGTTCTTATCACCCAGCTCTATCCTGATGTCATTTGATATTCCAGTAATGATATACATCACAATACAGTACATTTTCTGTAAATTCAGTGGAACTTTTGCAAGCAAAATCTTGTGTCTGTGTGCGCTCAACTCAAAACACTCTGCTTATGCTCATATGGAAGGCTAAAAGTGCCACAGTTTGACTATATTTTACATAAATAATAGTAAAACACCTGTTTTTTACGTGTTCTATAGCTTTAATATACCTGCGCTTTTTATGGCGCTCTAGTAATTTGTGTTCAAACACCGCTTTTTACAACATAATATGGCTGTAAAAGGCGGCACTTTTTGGGGCGAGTTGTGGCACCTTTAGCGTTCCATAGATCTGAGCGTGAGGGCACCAAATGTTCTCAGCGTGCATTTAGGCAGAGGACATGCTACAGAGATAAAGGGAATTAAATAACCGAGTTCTTACCTGGGAAACCATATCGTGAAGGAGAACCTCGTAGTCGAACCTCAGCTGGTCCTCTTCACTTTGCTGGAAGGTTTAACATACGGAAAGGCAGAGAAAACTAGAGATTAAGTTCTGCAAGAAAACACCAGTGTGATTGTTCAAGTGCTGTAGCTGTGACATGAAAACCGGCCGAGTCGCTACCATATGCGATGAGTTATTTTTGTATATTTGTGTTAGTTTATGGGGAAAAAACTGACAGAAAAATGGACAGAGCTCACAAACGAGTGCACACATTAAAAAACTGTGTATATAAACACTCCACATCACTGTAAGCTGCACGTTTTAGAGTCGGAACAGAGTCTGTAGCGCAGAAACTGTAGGAGCAGCAGCAGCAATGACATGATAAAGGTGATGAGTGTTGTTTCCTACCCGCTGTGTGATCTTGGCTACTTGTGCCATGTTGTACAGGGTGTTCTGATTGGATTCGTTCAGCATGATCACACTCGAGGCCACTCGCCCCAACTGCAAAAATGGCTTCATCTCGGGCTTGACGTTGCCGTAACTGTCTGAGGAGAGAGAGTGAGATCTGTGATTATTATAAAAATCAGAATTGAAGATCATATTTGACTGCCCTCTCTTATAGACCGTGTCATTCTGACAAAGAATCAGAGAATCTGCAGGTTGAGGTTTTGACTGGTAGGGGTGTAACGATACATCGATTGTCATTTCAGCGGTAATCCAATCCTGAATACTGATCTAAAATATTAATCATAACAATAATAAAACAGAATCATAAAGGGCAGCTCAAAGTGCTTTACACTAAGAATAGAATCAAAGCAAAAAAAGGAAATTGCAAGTTGGGAGTTGTAGAAGGTGTAAGATGATGAAGATTTCAAACATCAGTTGCGTCACAAGTTGCGTCACAAGTTGTGTCACAAGTTGCGTCACAAGTTGCGAAAAGAAGTTGCGATTTTTCCCCCTTTAGTTGGTTTGGGGCATTTGGTGGCGTAACGGTAGGGTGTTCGCCCCGTGATCAGAAGGTCGCAGGTTTGAATCCAGGGCCGGTAAAGTCACCACTGAGGTACTCATGAGCAAGGTACCGTCCCCAAGCTCTGCTCCCTGGGTGCTTGTTAGCTGCCCACTGCTCCTTCACGGATGGGTTAAATGCAGAGGTCACATGTCGTTGTGGTGCACTGTGTGCTGTGCTGTGGTGTGTTCACAATGACAAATAATCATTCACAATATAATTTTTGATTAATTAGCCAGCCCTAGTGTGGAGTTTGTTGTACCTGGTATTAGGGCTGTGCGATATGGCAAAAAATCATATTGCGGTACATTTTGAACCCTATGGTATATACTGCGGTATATAATTAGATGTGTAAATTTCAATATAACTGTTACTTTAAAGTAACAATTCTTTCCTTGTTTGTGTAAAACATTAGCTTATTGAGTTTTCTTCAGTTCTACAGCCGTGTAAAAATATATTATTTTAATGTTTTAACTTTTTTTAGAACAAAAAATTGCACAAGGTGAAAGTGGCCCAATGTCCTTATCATTTAACTTTCATTCAAATGTAATATATAAATGTAAATATTTTACATTCATGTTTTTAGCTTTATTTATTTACTTTCTCAAATTTCTTACTTTTATTTACAGTGACTTGCACAGTGTCACGAGGGAGCCAGGTGTTCATTTCAGCACATTATGCCTGTAGAACTAAGCATGTGGCAAATAAAGAATCTTTAATCATTTCTGCCATTAAATAAAAAGGATGTTTCTGGTCAAATCCGTCGATCGGACGTGGCGTGGCGAGCGGCAGACGGAGCGGTTCCCTTGTCGGAACATACGGGCCCAGGCCGGAAAAGTAATGGCGCATTCTTTGGCTTCTCTCATATTCAACAGCGTATATTTTGCAGATTATGTTTTTCTGCTCAGTATCCGAGACCTTAAATCCAAACCTTGTCCAGATTATGGACGTTGCACCGGTCTTCTTAACGAGCTGCTCTTCCGTACACTCTCTCTCCATTTTCCAAAAACAAATGCCTCGTGGTGTGGTTTTCGCGCATTTGACGCGACTTGATTACGTCATTTTCGCGAGCGAGGAGCAGAAATTTCAGCGGTATTCCGGTATGATGAAAATCTCCATTGTTGGCCAAATTTCTATCGCATACCTTTTATACCGTTTATACCGTCCACTCCTACCTGGTATATACTCGGCCGACACACTGCTGCCTGCAGAACTGTACCGCTGGTAAAATTCCTGCTCTTTATCCACCGTATTGAGCTGAGGCAAACCTTCCCAGGAGCCGGAGCCGCTGACCTGAGGTGGACGTTGCATTACGTCTCGGGGGTAGATGACCTCTGCTGTGAGCCGTCCCTCAGAGCTCTGCAGAATTAAGACGCTTTAGGACAGTCAGTTGCGTAAAAATATAGACCAATTGTGGCACCTTTGGTGTTCCATATGAGCGCCTGCAGAGTGTTTCGAGTGCAGGTGAATGTGTGCGCTGAATTTACAGAAAACATACTAAATTGTGATATATATCGATTTCAGGACATGAGATTTTGGTCATATCACACAGCTCTAAGAGCAGGCTTTTGTATTATCTTGTTAATCTTGTATTAGCGTCGATGCTTATTCTAATAGATCTGCATTTGACAGTCATTATGCTAACTGTGGATCTATTCTGAAAGTAACGTCACGACTAAGGTAAAGAGTGCACACACTTGAGTCAACAGATCTCACCTCGTTAACCCAATCCTTCACCGAGAACTCCAGCACGTACTTGATCCCGGCCTCCGCCAGGTCCTGCCAGGGGAAGGTTGAGAGAACACCAAATGTTGACACAGAAGCAGTCCTTCAGAGCGTCAGCTTAAAGGGCGTTAAAGGGCGACTCACCTCCACAGTGGCGTTGTGCACCTGGGTGACGCCGTAAACCCTGAACGGTGAGCCGCGTTGGCTGTTGAGGTAGTGCTGGACGACGTTGCCGGCTCGAGAAGCCTCATAGAATTGGGGATTGAGTTCTCTCGAAGTCATGTCTAGTCCTTCCTGAGTTCCAGCAAAGACAGAAAAAACACACTGCTGCAAAAAGGTGCGGCTGACACACCTGTGGACTTTGACCTTTTGTTATTTTAAGGACAGATTTTCTAGTCGGGACGGAAGTTAGGATTCTGAATTTAAGGAATCAGATTGTTTAGGAAGTAAGGAATATAAGTATGAAATCGCTCTGCTGTCTAGTCTAGTGTCTGACTGAGCAGCCGTTGATTTGCTGTGAAATAAACTTCCTGTTTCCTGTGTTGGCTAAAATGTCCCGCCTTCTCTTAAAGAGACGGTGTCGCTGGCTCACGTCTGAGACTAAAGGAGAAAATAAACATAAAAGTTGTTGTTTTTTCCAGATTTGACTTCACCCACAAGAAGCAGTCTGGAGGGTCTGGCCAGTACGGTAAAGTGATGGGAGTCCTGGAACCTCTGGACCCTGAGAATTACACCAAAGTGGAATTCGCGGACCAGACCATCGGCACCAACATCCCCAAACAGTTTGTGCCAGCTGTGGAAAAGGTGAGAGGTGCACTGAACCACTTTAATACATACAGGAGATTATTCTTTGTGAAGAAGGCCCATGTTCACTAAGCTCGTTTGATGAACGGATGCCCGAATTCAGATCATTTAAACATTTTGGCATTCATCCAGAGGTTTAATCCTGGTACAAACAGCTTCATACGCAAGGTGGATATGTAATGATGGTACAGATTATTCATAATCTGTTTCTGCCTCCCTTTTCTCGCTCTCTCTCTGTGCTGTAGGGTTTTAGGGAGGCTTGTGAGAAAGGGCCTCTTACAGGCCATAAAATATCTGGAGTGAGATTTGTGCTGGACGACGGCGCGCATCACATGGTGGACTCCAACGAGATCTCCTTCATCCGAGCAGGAGAGGGCGCTATGAAGCAAGGTTTGCATTAACCTTGTAGTGTTTTGATATAACATCTGGTATTAATAGAATGTTAAAAATAACTGAAACAACTAACACAGGCACAAGTACGAACATTGATTAAATGCCCAGCCTTATTCAGCACTGACTTTGTTACATGATTTTCTACTGTCCAGCTATGGAGAGCGCTAACGCCGTGATTCTGGAGCCCGTCATGTCGGTGGAGGTCGTGGCTCCTGAAGAGTTCCAGGGTGCGGTCATTGCTGGGGTCAACCGCCGCCACGGGGTCATCACCGGACAGGACGGGGCAGAAGGGTACTTCACGCTGTACGCCGATGTAAGTTCACGTTCGGCTCCATCACTTCTTACATCCAGGAAAATTGGGTGAATTTTGTGCCAAAAATGGATTTTTATTTGGCCATTATGATGTCGCTTAACAAGCCTACGATCTTCAGACCATGATCTGCAACTTCTTGCTTAATTTAACCCTGTTTTACTGATTAAGCCGCTACATACCAGCACTGATGATCAGTATTGACCTTTATAAGAAGTGCCATATTATATTATTATTTTAACTCCTAATAATAATCTCTAATGGTTTATTTATTTATTTATTTATTTATTTATTTTTACAGGTTCCTCTTAATGACATGTTTGGTTATGCCACTGAGCTGCGCTCCTGTACTGAGGTAAACCCCAGTTTCCTGTAATAGACAACCACAGATAACCGTGGAGCATTCCTTTGTGCAAAATATTATACATTTGCTGGAAGCGAGACTCACAAACTGTAACTTTACTAACCACAAACCAATACATAAATGAAATAAAAACATGGGAATATTTATTTAACATAAACCTAGACTTCAAAATAAGGCGTAAATGTCTCGTCTTTACTCCAGTAAGCATCATTAGTACTTTGTGTAACCAACGTGAGTAAAGTCGCTTTATATTGATTATATTGAAACTAACATTCATTTTCTGATTCCTGTTTACTGCTGAACCTCTGTAGCATTACAGTGTGCCAGAAAGTTCCCCCAGGAAGACGGGACTTTTTTTTACTGTGTAAAGATATGTTTTCAGCTTTAATGATTGTATTTTTGATGATATTTGTGCCGCAGGGTAAAGGCGAGTACACCATGGAGTACAGCAGATATCAGCCGTGTCTGCCATCAGTACAGGAGGAACTTGTTAATAAGTATCTGGAGGCTACAGGCCAACTGCCTGCCAAGAAGGGCAAATGGAAGAACTGATTTTCTCACACACACACACACACACACACACTCTAAAAGTTGGCCATTTTAGCAGTTTCAGGGCAGCGGAAGAGTTTTAGTGTAATGGACAGTCACTGTTTCAAATTCCCGGAGCGGTAAAGGTACCATTTAGGTACTCGTGATGGAGGTACCGCTCCCACGTCAGCTGCCCACTGCTCCGGCACGGATGGGTCAACTTGGTTGTGATGCACGTGTGCTGTTCTGTTGTGTGTGTACAATGACACATAATGGTTTACTTTCATGTAATTAATTTAATTCAATTTTATGTACATTTTATGCTCTCATTGCCTTTGTAGCGGTGGGATGTTTATGTAGAAGTGGTTAAGGCTCAAAGAATCACTTTGGGCATGTACAGCGGACAATATTTGTACTGTGTACAGAGTTATGTCAGGTGTGGAAATCCATTAAAACAGGTCAACAGTTGAAAGTGTGTTTGTGAACTTTGTGAAAATGTCTTGTTTCCTGTTTTCCAGAGATTAACCTGAGTCCGGGACCAAAACAGAGTTCCGTCTTAAAAAATACTACAATTCTGTCTGCTGCTTTTCCACAAGAAATAGATTTTTGACTTGCAGTGCGAAAGATTTTGATGACAGTACAGATGATGTTATTGAGCAGGACAGTGTTCAATTTCTCTATAGTATGTAGTTTAAAAAGGACAGTGCTCAATTTAAATGACATTTTCCATATAATATGCAATCGCAATTTCACTGTGTCTATCTCATGGACATTGAAACCTGTATTTGTAATAAATACTAAGACTGAAAGACAGCTGGTCAACCAGTCAAATGTTGTTAACATCTATGTATCTCTCTGTACAAAAGTCTCTGACATACATAGAATTTGGGGAAAGCATCCAGAGACTCAAACACAGGAAAGATGTAACATCTTCACTTCTCATTAATCAAGTGCATTAATATAGTTGCGACACAGAAATAATCTGAACAAGCTCAGAGTTATTAATAAGTACCAAATGAAGAAAGTGTTATCTCACCTCAGGTATGATGTCCAAACGTAAAGCGCAGCTCGACGGACACTCGGCCTCGTCTGTTTGGGTCATCGCTGCTGTTGGGCTGCTGGAGGAAACACACAAGCACACCGAGGAGAAGAGCACAACGGAGTTCAGCCAGGTCATGGTGTAAACAAGATAAGCACAGCAAAATCCAAAGTGATCTGACTTCTTCTTGAGGCGAAAGTTTTCAGAAACACGAATGTACGGAATCCAGATTGAGGTGGTGTTTATGTGCCTTCTGACGAGCTCTCCCTGCTGTTCTCATTTAAAGAGGTTCCTCCCTGACTTACTGGAAAACAGCTGAACACACAAACAGGAGAGAGAGAAGATAAATTCGCCTGCATGGATTGTGTTTATATGTTCTAATCTGGAATGTTCTGGATTTGACCTCGTTTCAGCACAGTCTCCCTTTCCATCCCACGCCGTCCCTCTCTTTAGAAACGGGCTTCTCTCTTCTTTATTTATCTTATCCATTAAAATGGGGCCCTGGCGTATTCCAGTTCTCAGCTTCATTTATCAAAGCTCTGTTTACTTTGAGTCGAGCTGAAGTTCATGTTCTTTCTTAACAAAATGTCAGCAGACTCGGGCTGGAGCCAGGTCTCAACCGTTAAGGCTGAAATATACTTGCTGTGATCTACGTGTGCGTATCCGTACACAGTTGCGTTGTTAACGTTTGTGCTGGTTTACTTGCGTGCGTACTGTGCGTAGTGTGTACTCCTTACCACCAGGAGTCAGTGTCGAGGCCGCAAACCTAATAAATGAATGAATAACTGTATCTTAAAATCGTCATCTGTTATTCCAAACAAACCTCTTCAGTAGAAGAAACATTAATCTTCATCATACTGACGGCACCAGAGAAGAAAAGGAAAATCGCGGAGATGGTACGTTCGACCACTTAATAGATCTCAGCAAAATGGGGAATTCTTTTCTTGACTTTTGAGTGCAGATCTCGCAACACTGCTCCCTATAAATTACGCAGGTATTGCATCTCCGTATACGTTCCGTTCATTTTTGAGTACGTGCACAAAAACCGACGCAAACAACGCAGGATACGGATCACGGCTGTACGTACGTACGTAGCTAACAGCAAGTATATTTCAGCCTTTAGACCTTTATTACACAGTAAACTTGTTAAATGAAAACACATCAACCCGGGCCGCCCAAGCCTTTATGGAGCACTAAGCTGAATTTCATTCATCCATCATCTCAATGTTATTTGTGTAATTATGTTTAATGTCTTGACATTTCAGGTGCTGGTGGCTGCCCCCTGGTGGCGTGGCGTGGCGTGTCTGCCCCCAAGCGGCTGCTTAATTCGCATGTGCCTTGCGCCGACTACAGCTCTACTCGGCGGTTCTATTAGGACGTCAACTGAACGGCATATGAACGCCATAACTTAACGTTTTCTTTGAGTTCGTCTGGATTTCGGTAGAAATTGGAGCCAGGAAAACGTGGTGGCGACCGAACGCAGGTGACGAACGGCAGCGTGGACGCTCAGATTCACTCCCGACGCTCGGCGTTTAGTCCACGCTCACCTGAGGCCACGAAAAACGCGTGATTCGGACGTCCGTGTGGACCAGGCCTTAACCTGTCTGCAGGGATGCTGTGTGTGTTTACATATGACAAGTTCGTTCACAGTTGTGTCACGGTAAACAAAGAGATTAAAACTGTTTTTTAATTAATCCAGCCTTCAGTCCTGTGAAGTTCCACCCAAACGTTGCTCATCAACTCTGACGTAAATGTGTAAGTAAAAATTTGGGAATGCTCTAATTAAAAGTGTTTCTATATTTGACTTTAAAATGAACGTGGTTACTGATATGTTCTTCTTCAAATGTTCAAATTAACCAGAGAGCCAAGATAAATTAACTTGAAAATGAATCCGCGTCTTCCAACTTCTAGTGACCGCAAGTTAAGTTCCGCTCAAACGACGTTGTTTCTCTTCAGCTCCACACCATTTCATATGTTTAATTTTAGAAATCTTCCACAAGTATTCCCGTATTTGACTTTAAAATGAACATGTTTACTGAAGGTTTTTCATTTATCAAAGAGACATAAACATTATTTCCTAAATTAATCCGCGGCTTCCAGCTTTAAATGACTTGATTTTCGTCCAAACGACGCTCTTGTTTAACAACTCTTAAGTAAATTTGTAAGTTAAATTTTAGGAATGGTCTAAAATGTCTCTATCTGATTTTTTTCCTCTTTTTTGACAAATATGCGCTAGATAGAGAGCCAGAGAACTGATGGAACTGATATGGACAATTTTGTTGTTACGATTTTGATTTTAACTCGAAATGTATCTTCAGAAACAGGTTTCTTTTTGTTTAATCAGTTATAACAGGCCATGTTAAACTGGTCATAATGGCTTTGGGGGGAAAGGATTTGAAGAGACGAATTATTTTTAATAGATTAATTAGTTATTATTAGTTTCTCGTCATGGACGACGGAGGGCTTCGTATGACGTCACAGGTAAATAATAATTCATTTGTCTGCTAATTTTATTTTACATATATTCCACTGTAACGCAGCCTAAATGCTTACGATTCAGCCATTTTTCCCAAGTGTTTTAGGAATTGAAAAATGAAACTGGAAATTATTTTGAAGGAGCCGAAACATATCCTTTCATTATACCACAGTAGATATTCTTAAAAATGTTATTAAAAAATAGCAAAAACCGAACTTTAAATCACAGAGGCACCTGGTGTGGGTTTTTTATTGCAGTTACAGCTCCATAATGTAGGGCCATGTGGCAGCCTTGTTCCCCAGTCACAGATGGTAGAATATATTTATTTTTTAACGTTGTAGTTTGAGGTATAGATCTAGTTAGTAATAATAATCTTTGCGTATGTTTAATTTTAGAAAAAAGTGAAAATTAATGCATGATATAAGGGATCAGTTCCTAGATGTTGTAGACTTGATTTGTAAGATGTGTCCTGTATATATTAAAATGATCATAAAAATGTAATTACTGTTTTTTTCCTACAAAAAAGAAGACCTACAAAAGGCCATATAGTTGAAAACTGTAAATATGCCGGATTATCATGAATCAAAGTGTTACGTTTTATATGAAATCTTGTTCTTTTAGAGTTTGCTCTAAATAGATATTGTAGGGGTTCACCTTAACTGAAGTGCACATAGACAGTTGGTGAGCTGTGTGAGCTGGAACACTGCAGATGAAGTCTACTCGTGCAGCGATGACCATCAGATATTAAAATGGAATCTGATCACAAATGAGACCAGCGTGGTGGGGAAACTAGCCGATGACATCTACCCTATTGACCAGCACTGGTTCCCCAGGAGCGTTGGGGGGAAGAAGAGAGCAATGGCGGAAATCTTTGCACTCACCAGAAGTGATGGTAATATTTTCTGAAAGTTGTTCTTGTTCCATTCACACAAGTTATGTGTTTTTCTTGCACTAAACTCTGATACTTACCGTCTATATGCCTGGAGAACTGATCAGAAGAAGCCCTTCGGACTTCATCCTTAACACTGGTCCTCATTCACCAATATTTTCTTAAATTTATTACTAAGAATGTTAAGACATTTGAGTATACTCCAGAAGCAGACCTAATAAGCTAATGTTTTGCACAAACAGACATGTAATAAAACATTTGCTTGAGTGCTCTTGACCATTTGTCGATTAAATTTATGTTTATATTTCTTGATGTAAATGCTGTGAATTTTTTTCATGAGCATTTCAAACTATTTAGTTTGTTCTCCTTTAGGTCAGTTCCATCTGATGTCTAAAATGGGGCGGATTGAAAAGAGCGTGGAGGCTCATCAGGGCGCGGTTCTGACGGGACGCTGGAACCATGATGGAACAGCTCTTATGACAGGTTTGATTAGTTTGAATTCTCTGTTGTCATATTTAAGTCGAATAAGAAGGAGGACGTGGATTTTTAAACTGTACCAACTACATCTATTTCAAATAAAAAATGAATGAAGTTGTGTTCTCATTTAGCTTATTCTTGTATTAATTCTTATTAATGTTGAATTCCTCCCTTGCTTTTAGGTGGTGAAGACGGACAGCTCAAGATCTGGTCTAAAAGTGGCGCTCTTAATTCCACTTTGGTCCAGCAAGGTACAACTTTTATTACCTTATTGCGATTAATAACAATTATTGCAAAATATTGATTTTCTCTGCATTGCATTACTGAAGGGTCCCCAGTGTACTCCTGCGTTTGGAGTCCAAATTCTGACAAAGTGCTTTACACAGCTGGTCAACATCTGGTCATCAAACCGCTGCAGCCGTGCTCCAAAGTCCTGCAGGTAACGGGCCAGACTCTCTTAGAGCTTTTATAGGTGTATAACTTAGTTATTTAACAGTGAAATGGTTTGATGATAATGCTCACACAACAACATGCCAAACTTCAACACTAAACTTTACTTTCTCTCTCCCCGTCCCTCCCACCTTCTCTCTCTCTCTCTCTCTCTCTCGCTCTTCTCAGTGGAAAGCTCATCATGCCGTGATTCTGCGAGTGGACTGGAGTCCTGTGAGCAGTTTGATTTTGTCTGGGGGAGATGATTGTAAATACAAGGTTAGAGCTGCTGTGTCTGTGTGATTTTTACTCAACTCCAACATTTCATATTGTAATAAGCAGGATCGTTATGAGGGATTAATCCTGCCTGCTCCTCTCTACTCCACACACCTCTTCCTCCTCCATGACTGCTCTTCTCTCTCTCCACATGTAAAATCTCAACGTGAGACTTGTTTCTTCTTCTCTTTCTCCTCTGCTGGTTCTGCTCCCTCCTCCTTTTTGGGGAAGTGTGTTTGGGATTGTGGAAGATGTGATATGAATGTAGCTTATTGTTGTGTGTGTGTGTGTGAGGTGTGGGACAGTGACGGATGGCTGCTCTTCTCCTGCTCCCTTGATGACCCGGTCACCTCTCTGGCCTGGGCTCCTGATGGTGAGGTGTTTGCTGTGGCTCACTTCAACACCATACGACTGTGTGACAAGACTGGGGTTAGTAACACCACATACACACACACACACACAGCCCCGCTGAGGTCACAGTATTATAACCCCACACCTGCAAGACAATGAAAAATGAAACTAATGAACCATTTCATTTGATGCTCGTTCTTTCTTCTTCTCTCTCCTGCCTTCCCACCATGTCTCTGTTTCTCTCTCATTCTCTCTCCACCTACATCTATGTGTGTGTGTGTGTTCAGTGTGTACAGTCTCTGGAGAAGCTGGACAGTGGTAATGTGTTTAATCTGTCCTGGTGGTCTGACGGAACGCAGTTAGCGGGGGCTTGTGGGAACGGCCGTGTGTTTTTGGCACACATGGTGGAGCAGCAGTGGTGGTGGCAGGACATCGAGGTCACGCTCACCAACAGGTTCACCATGCAGGTGTCTTTACACACGCACACCCACCCCTCAACGCTGCAACTTCCACACTCGGCTCCTCTCCCCGTTACAGTGGGACGAGATGTTTCATGGATGCGTTATTCGTGTGTTTTATGAGTGTGTGTGTGTGTGTGTGTGTTTTAGGTGAAGGACATCAGCAATGGTGCAGTAGACATTCTGGAGTTTACAGATCCCGTTATTAAAGTGTCTCTTGCTCATGATCACCTGGTTCTGGCCACGTCTCGCCAGTGTTTTATTTACAGGTATTTATTTGTGAGTATTGGTTAGTCGGGGCAGGTGGTGGCCTAACGAATAGGGAGTTGGCTCCGTGATCAGAAGGTCGCCGGTTCAGGTTCCGGACAAGGTTCTGTCCCAAAACACTGCTCCCTGGAGACGTTCTATTCACAACAAACAGTCCTACTGGACACTACAGTTTCTTACTGTAATTTCACCATGTACAGTGACCGTCTATGGCCTCAAACACCTCGAAAGCTTTTCTTTTCTTCTCCCTCCCTCATTCTTTTTCATCTCTCTCCTTTTCCCAGGCTTTTCCCCTCTAGCATCTTCTCTTCCTCTCCTCCTCTTAAACACTCTCTTCTGTCTTTCTCTTTCTTTCCTTTTACTGTTCCATCTTTTTCTTTTTCTTTCTTTCTTTCTTTCTTTTTCCATCATTCTTTCTTTCTGAAAGGATGTGAGTTTGTGCTTCTACTCTGTTCCATTTTGCTCTGTACTTTTGTTTCCCTCATTCTTGTGCTTTTTCCTCCAATAGCACTAACAACTGGAACACGCCTCTGATCTTTGACCTGCGGGACGGAGCGGTCAGCCTGATTGTCCAGGCCAAGAGGTGAGTCTCTATCTGGCTTCTTCTCCTGTTTTGCGTGGGTGGACCGGTCCCTCGGTCTACACTGATGCGTGGATTGAATGAGCGGTGAGCCCACAGCGATGAATCCAACATGAAAACGTCGTTCATATTGTAACGTGACTTTATGTTGGACAGGAGGTTTATTTTATTAAAGGAGCAGATCGTGATTGTGTAAAATCATATTATATGTGTCTCTTATCGATCGCTGGCTCCTGGATCAGATCAGATTGGAATCGTATCGTAGCAGACTCGGTGATGCCGCTGTGGGATGATGGGTATTTTATCATCTTGTGATTTACGCTCCTGCTCTTCTGATGGGTTTGTTGTTCTTCACGGGGAAGACTCGACTCATTATTTTCACTTGTCTGTTCTCTACAGGTTTTTTCTTTTGCTCGATGGAGGAGGCATCTACCTGCACTCGTATGAAGGGCGTCTGGTCTCGACCCCTAAGATTTCGAGCATAAGGACCAACGTCCTCAACGCACAGTCCATCTCTTTAAGTAACGACACCATTGCTGTACGAGGCACGGCCAACGAGAAAGGTACCGCTGGGCTCGACGTTCTGACCTCTTTAAATGCGCTTTCATGAGACTCCTCTTTCTTTCACAGTCGTGTATCTGTTTGACGCCAAGACGGGAAAAGCCTTGGGTGACGGCAAACCGTTAATTCATAAGGCAAGAGACTCAAACATTCTCCCTTTCTTTAGTTTCTCTCTCTCTGTCTCTCCGTCTTCATCTCTGTATTTCTCTCTCCATCTTTCTTTCTGGATCTCCATTTCTCTCTCTTCCTTCATCTCTCTGCATCCATCCCTCCATCTAAAATATCCCGGCTCTGATAGTTGAGGTGAAGTGTTGAGTTAATCGTGATTGATTTGAGCTTGTAGTGTCCAGCTCTAGGCCAGCGTATCGCCCTCCCTTTTCCCTCCGTCTGAAATACTCACGCTTCTGTCTTTCAGATGGAGGTGATGGAGATCGCGCTGGACCAGTGTGGACCTCCTAATGAGAGGAAAATCGCCTTCATAGACAAGAAGAACGACCTGTACCTGGCGGCGGTGCACAGGCTGGGTAAAGAGCAGAGCCTGCACATGATCGGTAATGACGCAGCGGGACGGGGTTTGGGGCGGTGGCGGTGGCAGGGGGTGTGGGGCGGGTTTTACTTCATTTTCACTAGTGGAGAAGTGAGAGCTGCTCAAGCGGCGTCTTCAGGAGAAGTTCAGGGGAAGTTCTGCCGTGTACGTGTTAATGTTTTATTTGAAACATGAGTTTATTTGTTATTCTCGATTGAACGTTTAGATCGTGGTTTGCTCACTGAACTCCTAACACTTCTTTCTCTCTCTCTCTCTGCCACTCTTTCTTTGTTTTTCTTTCTTTGTGTTCATTCTCCATCGTTCAATCTCTGTGTCTCTCTTTCCGTTTCCCTGTTTTTCACCATCTTCCTCTCCTTTTACTCTCTGGCCATTTTTCTTTACCTCTCTCTTCTTTATGTTGTTATTTCTGTCTCTTTATTTCTCTCTGTCTCCCTCCATCAGACACCATGGTTCAGACTATGGCCTGGAATAACTCGGCCAACATTCTCTGTGGAATCAAGGACAATCATTTAATCATTTGGTGCTACACCAACGCGGTGTTTGTAGACGAGAATCTGCTGCCCCGAACCGTCTTCATCAGTCACAGCAGGTAAAACACACACACACACACACACTTCTTCACCCGTTTCCATTAATGTTAAGTCCCGCTCTCGTCGACCCGCAGTGACTTCAGCCGGACGCCGCGGATCCTGAACTACGTGGAGTGTCTGGTGATGGTGCGGAGAGCCGACGGCGTGTTGATGTGCGAGTGGCTCTCTCCCTTCCCTGCCATGTTGCACCAGCTCACCGGCAGCGCCCGCTGGAACGATGCCGTCCGCCTGTGCCGCTTCGCCAAGGTTCGAGCGCTTCATGAACACATTCCTCCTTTCATCATCTCAGCTGCTCTTTCGTTCTCTTTCTCTTTCAGTTTGTCTCTTTCTCAACCTTTTGTTTCTTTTTAGTCTTTCATACTTTTTAGTCGCCTCCACACCTTTAGATAAATCGACGTTCATGCTGAATAAAATTGCAAGTAAACCATCTCCCTGCATACTGTGACATGAGATCCACAAGGTAGACGAGGTGAAAGATGCAAAATTTATTTGTTCCAGAAAAGTTGTAAATAAGTAGTTGGACTTGCTCTCAGTTTGGGAGAGCGTTATATATCTCAGGTTGATGTTGAGGTCGGCCAGGTGGCACCCTCACGTTGTGTGTGTTTGGAGCAGGACCAGGCTCTGTGGGCATGTCTAGCGGGTATGGCCATGGCACAGCGGGAGCTGAACACTGCAGAGTTGGCATATGAAGCCATTGGAGAGGTGAGTGTTTATCTTCATCACCATCTATTTTTCTGCTTATCTATATGCAGTATCACAGTGTTATACGTTGGACGTGCGATCATTTGTTTTTGAATAATAGTCATTACTAAATGTGACCCTCCACGGCAAAACCAGTCGCTTGTTGCAAATTTTCAAAAATTGAGTTATGATGTTTTGATGAAAGGGCATAAATCAAGCTTCAAAACGATACCTATATGGAATGAATTGGACGACATATGACTGAGATATCAACATTCAAAGGAGTCGGGTTTCTCCTGTCACGCCAAGTGAGAAACTGAGAAATCTGCCGTCGAAGTTGACTATCGCCGTAGCACTCACAGACGCTTGGTGCGGTCGCGGCTACGTTTGCATTTACGCTAGCCTACGCTGCATTCACAGCCACACGGATAGCCTACCTGCGTTAGGTTAACTGAACTCGGGAGACGAAGATGGATTCCGGAGAAATATCTTCACGCTAGTCAACCAGTGGATTTACCGTAAATATTGGAGTAGAGCGGTCAAAACACAAACTTTTAACATTCTGCTGAAATTGAATTCCTCACCTCAAGAAAGTCACGTTTTTAGGATGAAAAGGGTAAGTTTTTCAGCCAAATTTATTCACAACAGTACAATATAGACCTTCCACTGTTTCAAAACACTAAAAACTAAAAATCCAACATTTTACCCCACGCAACATAAACACTCGTTTTTCTAGGAAACCTCCGTTGCGACAAGCGACTGGTTTTGCTGTGGAGGGTCACAAATAGTTATTAATGTTATTGTATTTAAAATATTAATTGTAGTCTTTTCCATGTGGTCTTTCAATATGAACTATCATTTATGCAGCTCTCTGTTGTTATTTATTACTGTATTGGTATCGGGCTGTGTGTTGATTGATATGGGGATGTGAGATTTTGGTCAGTGCACAGCCCCGTGTCACATGAATTATCAGATGTGTGTGAGACTCTCTCTCTCTCTCTCTCTCTCTCTCTCTCCAGTTGGCACATGTTCTCAAGATAAAGATGATGGACTTGCTGTCGAAGGAGTCGCTTCTGGCTCACATTGTGCTGTTCAGTGGACGCGTTCAGGAGGCCGAGGCCACACTGCTGCAGGCCGGACTCTTCTACCAGGCCATTCAGATGCACATGGACCTGGACAACTGGGAGAGGTTATTGATCAGACACCCTTTATTTATTGGTCTACAGGCGAGAAACTTAGTCACGATACAGTATTTCAATTTAACATCAGTCTCTTTATATCTGTATATAGATATTCATCACTCTCTCTGTCTCTCTCTCTGTCTGTCCATCTTTCTTCATCCCTCTGATGTGTTCATTAACACCACTGTCTCCACAGGGCGCTGGAGCTGTCGGTCAAATATAAAACCCACGTGGACACCGTCGTGGCTCACCGCCAGGTCTTCCTTCGGGAGCTCGGCAAAAGCGAGACCAACAAACGATTCCTGCAGTACTCTAAAGTGGTGAGGAAACTCGCTGTGAGATGTGATTAGAGTTGTGTGACTTTACCGGACCTTGTTATGGCTGCACTCGTTATTTTCCGTGTTTGTGTGCAGGTGGCTGTGGACTGGGAGAAGATCAAGGCCAAGATTGAGATGGAGCTGGTGAAGGAGAGGGAGCGAACGTGAGGACGTTTCTGTACGTAAACACATCAAACAAACCTTGAACTAGCTGTAAACCGACTCATTTGTGCACTTAAATTATGATTTGAAACGTAGACAAGTAATAAAATTGACAAACTCTCCAGGAATTACAGCACCGCAGCAAGACAAACCCTAATGTGAGTTGTGATTAGTTTTATCTCAAACTTACATGTTCAAAAGCCATGTAATAAAACAAAACATTTGGTAATTTGATGCAAAATTACATTCTGCTGTCTTACATACAACAAACTACATAGTTTATACATTAGCATAAAATTGGAAACTTCTGAACAGCATGTCATATATTTGTATTAACGTCACACAATCATTAGCTGATGATCGTCCACATAAGGCAAAATATTTTCTCATCTCAAACATTCTGGACTCATCTGTTAAGAATATCACCAGGTATTCAGATTAATCAGAGTAGTCTCGATCCTGACGCCACGTGGTCGCTGTCGGCTGGTTTATTTTCGCCTCAGAGCTTGGAGAAGACGACGTCTTTAGGACTCTTCTTCTCTAAGACGGCTTGAGCTGACTTCATGATGTCGTCTGTCTGCAGCATGCTCATGTTCCATGCAGCCTAGAGACGCGGAAAACGAGGAGAGGAAAACAAATGCACATCTAGTTAAAATGCAGCGCACAGTAGACGGCGACTGGTAGTGGTTTATCAGGGCTGATACTGATTATTGCTAGTTAACGACGCCGATAACCAATATTTGGAACCGATATAAAGAAAATCTGACAAATGTTGAATTTTACAAACACCAGGCTCAAGCTTCAGCACGTGTGGCATGTAGCCAATCCGCGACTGCTGTGTGCTGGACATTAAATGAAGCGGCGAGTCGAGCGCATATGGCGCAGGGACAACAGTGAAGCCGCAGTAGCACATCTTGGATTGACTTAATATCGTTATGGTCTAAATTAAGCACAGACACTAATCATCAGCAAAATCTCTAATATCGTTCCACCCTTAATATGCAGTACTGTGCAAAAGTACCACTGAGGTACTCGTGAGCAAGGGGCCGTTTCCAAGCATCTGTTTGGCAGCACCCGGGGAATGGCAGTGTGTGGGGACGGTACCTTGCTCGTGAGCACCTCAGTGTTACCTTTACTGGTCCGGGACTTGAGCTGGTGACCTCTGATCACGGGGGTCAACTCCCTCACTGCAACACCAGCAACTGACCCAAAAATGTGCAAAACCCTCACGTTGAACTTCCTTTAGTTAAAATGCATTACCATTAAATGGTCTAAATCAGCGTTTCCCAAACCCCGTCCCGGCGAACCACTGCTCTGCACAGATTGGGTATTTCCTGCACCACCGCACGCTGATCCTACATTGCTAATTAGCTAATCAGTAGCATCAGCTGTGCTGTGAGTCAGGAAACTCAAATCTGTGCAGAGCGGTGGTTCGCCAGGACTGGGTTTGGGAAACGCTGGTCTAAATCCTTTAATAGGAACGTATTTTAGTGGCCGAGGGTCAGCGTGAGGGCTTTGACCATCCCCTCGCTTCTCATCTTGCACAAAGTACAGGAAAGAATTTATAAATTATTTTACTCAGAACTACACCCAGACTTAGAGCCGTGCGATTTGAGGGAATATAACGGATGACGAAATTATAACAGCTATCGTTTCATATGACACGTTTATTTTGTGGTGTAGAAAAATCTACTCTTTACAGCAGTATGTGTTGGTGGTTGGTGAATACGATGGTGTTATATTTGTGCCAGTGAAACTTCCGCAAGCAAAATCTGCAGCCTGTGTGCGCTCAACTCTGTCCACGCTCAACTCTGTCCACACGTACGCTTAAAACTCCACGCGCAGATCTACCGAAATGCCAAAAGTGCCACAATCCGGCTTAAAGGCACTTTACTAGAGCGCAGTAAAAAGTGCCGTCTTGACCAGCCATTTCTGTGTAAAAAGCAGTGTTTGACCACAATGGTGCAAAATCAGCATTTTAACAAATAACGGCATTTTTGACAACGTAAAAATATAAGCAAACTGTGGCACTTCCGTATGCAGGCGGAGTGGAGCGTGCACACGCACAAGATTTTACTTCTGAAAGTTTTACTGACAAAAAATGTACTACATTGTGATACGTGTTGTTATGAGGAGACGAGATGCTGGTCATAACGCACAGCCCTAACCAGGCCTGAAATTCAGAGAGTTTTATCAGAATTCCACGTCTAGATTTAGTTCTAGTTCCAGTGTCTACCGTGAGCCTCAGTGTGATGTTGACGGTGAACTCACGATGTAGTTGAGGCTGTCGGGCACACTGTGGTCTCGGGAGTAGACGAGGTTGATTTTGGTTCCCTGAACAGCGACAGGACTCCGAGCTGCAATCTCTCCCGCCATCTCCAGAGCTCCCGCCAGCATCGCCTCTTTATCGGGGAAAACACGACTGCAGGAGGGAATAAACACACCGTCATCAATCGACTGAGATGAAATATAGAGAATATTTTATTCTGCATCAGACCAGCACCTTCTTTACGTTCCTACTGGATGTAAATATATTCCATTTCTTTTGCACTATTATTACATATTTTATATTTCACTGTGTATCTGCCGGCGTATTGCAAACGCTCTCTCGTTATACTTGTACAGTGACAATAAAGGCATCTCATAACCCCAGACTAAAGATTATAAAGATTAACTCTCTTTCCAGATTCAATTTCACTTTTGTAGGGCTTTTTACAACAAACATTGACTTCTTATTTTTCTCGAATTTAATATTTTCATTTCTATAAAGCACAACATGCCCTTTTAAAAACCCTCTTGTTGTGCTGTCTGTATTTTTCTATGTGGTCACTAAATAAATAATAATTAATAATGAGCATACCTGACGAGTCCCGAGCTTTTGGCTTCATCTGAGTACATCTTCCTCGCAGTAAGAGCTAATTCATTCACCAAGCTTTAAAAGGACAAAAAATTGCAATATTGTAAAATGTTGTGCTCAGAAACTGACCTTTAATCAGCGCATTGGGAACATAACTTTAAATGAATTCATCAAAATCTCATCAGCTCTTACCTGCGATTGCCGATCACTTTAGGCAGCCGCTGTAAAGTTCCAACATCTGCTGCCAGACCGATGTCCACCTCCTAAAGGAACGAGTACAAATCCAGAATGGGACTAGAAATATACAGCAGCTTCAGGTGCAAGACGGCAGGGTTACGCAACAGTCGGAAAATGAAGCCCGATCCGGTACAGCTTTAATGCTAGAGCCATGTCTCCGGGAACACAAATATTTTAGTCCTGGTCTAAAATATGTGCTATTCTTTCATAAACAGGAAAACTGATAAACCTCGTACCTTAACCTGAAACCAGGCGTCCTGTGTGCACAGACGGATATCACAGGCTGTGATCAGGTCAACTCCTGCCCGAGAAACACACACAGTGAATCCTGAACACGACTAAAATTCTATAATTCTACAAAATTATAGAGTATTTCATAATGTAAAATGGTACAATTGGAAACAGACCTGCTCCTATACACGCTCCGTGCACTGCCACCACGACCGGCTTTGGACACTGAGAAGAAACGCAGGACGTTAGATGCAAGAATGTATACAGACTAGGGCTGGGTGAAATGAGCTGAAATCATAATCACGATTAACTGAAGATTTTAACCGCAGTTATGATTATAACTATTATACATATTTGTCTGATTTTTTCTGGCTCCGGACTTAGACAATGTACTGTATGACAAAAAAAATGATGCAACTCGAATCTGTATCAGTGTTAGTAACTCAGCGAGCAACTACATGCAATTCAGGGGATAACCATAATTAATTTGCGTGGTATTTGCTGAAAAGATTCTCGTTAAGATCACCTTTTCGATGACAGAGAAGGTTTCCTGGTATCTGATGAGAAGTTGGCGAATATACCACGCTCTTCTGGCCGTATCGTCTCCTTCAGGCTGCATCAAATTTCCAGCCATTCCCATGAGGTCAATCCCTACGTACACAGAGCTCAGATCAGTCTCCATGATTATTAAATACACACCCATCATATACTACACGAGTACACAGCTTGAGATTTTACCTGCTGTGAACATCTTCCCGGCCCCTGAGAAAACAACCACACGGCATTCTGGGTCTTCGGCGAGCTGATTAAAGCACTGCACCATCTCACTGTATATAATAAAAATGTGAACATATGAAATCCAACCAGTCTTTACTGACATGTCTCAAGTGTGAGTTTTAAAGGGGTTTAATGGATTAAAGTCTAGGCAGGATCTCAAATCAGTGTTATGATTAACTAAACATTTTACTTCGGTTACAATCAGCGAACAATTTTTTGTATTATTATTTCGGTGCAGAGTCAGATGACAACCCACAAGTATGTATGTTTTTAAGGGGACAAACACAAACACACCCTGGAGAAAGTATTAACAGTATTTCAGAAGTAATCTAAATAACTGCCATGGCCAAAAACACGTCGATTAAAGGTTCTGAATGTCAGTTTTGATTCATTTTCGATTAGTTTCAAAACATCATTACCTCCAGAAGGCCTTGTTCATAGCGTTGCGTTTCTCTGGCCGGTTTATCTCCACGTGTGTGATGTGATTGGCCGGTTGGCTGAGTAAAAGCGTGCTGAAAGCTGGAGTGGGACCTCCTGAAGCAGACATGGCTCTAACGGGATTCAGAGCTGGACGCCACATCGCCCTACCTGGAAAAAAAGGCAAAAAGTGCTGTTTTAGCTTCAGCATCAAGATTTAAAAAAAAAACATTAAGCAGAATATGTGTGAGATCAGGCCATAACTAATCCAGAGGGTTTATGTTCCAAAAGAAAATTAACGTGGAAGTTTATTGCAGTTCTATTCTCGATAAAGTCATATACACTACCCTCCAAAGTTTGGAAACGCCCCTGGCAAAGTGGGGTTTTGGACGATATCAGTATAAATCCTTATCATTTTTTGGAGCAAATACATTAAAGTAACTTGACATTCTCTTTGGATACCAGCAATAATAGTTTTTATTTTGATTAATAATGGCAATATCTACATGTCAAAGTCAGTCGTGCCCCTCTGCCAGCTGTGATGTCTGGTTACTGGTTTACACTCGGTCCAGGTTTTTAAGGATTTTTGGGTCAGCACACCTTAATAGCTTCAACAACTGATTGGTTGATTGACCGCTCGGACGCCCAGATTATGCAGAGCTGTAATAGCTGCTAATGGTGGATATTCTGATGAATCCAAAATTGAAGTATTTTCTATAATAAACTGTTTCATAAACTGTTTATGTAATAAAACATGTTTTGGTAGTTTATGTTGTCCCTTATCAGTGCAACATTATCACAAATTAAAAAGGATTCACGGCAGTACCTTCCAAAACCCCACTTTTCTAGAGTGTTTCCAAACTTTTGGAGGGCAGTGTATCTAAAAACAGACAGACAATGTAAAGGAAATTATACCAAACATGTCAAGCTCAACTTTCCTGCTACTTGTTATTAAAAGTGAAACTCGCCAGGTTCTCATTCTCCATAACAAATCTTTATGTGACAAAATTGTCTGATTTAAGACTTCTTAGATGAAGTCAAAGAACAGATATTTCACCCTCATACTTCTATCAATTCTAAGAATTTTAACCTTTCAAACCTGAAATCTAAAAATGCATTTTAAAAACGTCTGCACATTGTGTGTAACACAACTAAACAGTTCATTATCGAATTCGTTATCATGCAAATAAACGGGACGAGAGCAAGATGAATTTGGGCTTTATTTAGGGAAACTAAACCTCAGAATTCAGCTGTTGTTCTCCTGAATGTGACTTTTTAAATCATCTATAAAAGCTATAAAGAGAGTTGATGTGTTTGTTGGAGCAGAAGATAGAAGGCAAGACTTCAGCTCTCACCTTTCACCTACTTACACACTTCAACTCCCAAACACACACACACACGGAGAAATCACACACATCACCCGTGTGCATGTCTGGATATGCGAGTGCATTAATCAAATCAATACATGCAAAAAGATAAAACATAATCAAACATAATTAGCACGCTCGCTTTAACGAGGTTAACCTAACAGGTTCACCCGGGGTTATGAGCGCGATCAATCTGGCGGAATGCACACATCGTTTTGGCCTATTTTTGATATTAAAACGACAAATTAATTATTTATTACACAAGCACACAGGAAGGTACGTTACTCACCTCCAATAAGTGCAGATCTGACAAACGAGTTCATCGCCCTTTGACCAAACCTGCAGACAAAACCAGCTGCTCTACAAACGCCAACTTCAAGCCGCAGCTCAAACGGCTCCCTACTCCCTGAATAGTGCGCATCTCCCTAGGTAGTGCGCATCAACGTTATTCAGTGCCTTACACACGCGTTGAAACAATGGTGGATTTTTTTCCGCTTCGTATTATGATCTACCGTTCACTATCTCTAAAATGTTTCTCCTTTATTACTGTTTATTCTTCATTCTGTGAACAACTTTTTCATGACATGACATGAACTATTAAGGGAGAATGGGGCTCATTTGACACATCGGAAACGCTTATTTTTTTGGAATGGAAAAGAAAAAGTACCTACTCACCCTGGCTATTAGCCTTCCTTAAAAAACAATTAATAATTTATAAAAGCGTGGTCTTAAAGACTGTATTATTTGTTTCTTATAAACTATAATATTTATTTAAAAAATATTCATTGTTTGCGGCGCCATTTTCTGTTGCCATTTTCCACCTTGCCTTATGGTGTCTGGAAAGGTTCAAAAAGCGTTTTCCAAAGTTGTGTTTTTCGAAGGACGCTGCTGCCATCTAGTGGAAAAACACTGAAGAGACTCAAAGTTATTAATACTCTAAATCACGTAAAATACCAACAGTATAATTTAATATCTTGCATATCTATTACATAAAAACTGGTTTAAAATAGTATGTATTATAATGCAATATTTTACATATTAAAAGAATTCATTCAATAAACATAAATGCATATTTTTTTATTAAACAGAAAATAACTTACACTTACTCAAAAAAGAAAACAGAAAAATACTGACAGCTATAAATAACAAACAGAAACATGGATTTACATTTCAAGTGGCTAATTTAATACAAAGTTTATGCTGATAATCTGTAACAAACTGTGCATAGTTAATTTCAACATTCCAAACTGGCACATTAGCTGAAAATCAGTCAATGTCCATGCAAAATATTTTTGACCATCTGAGACATTCTGGCTTGTTATTATACAGATGAGATGTACAGAGGAATAAAAGAGGTTTGCTCACTGTCATACGTCTGGGAGATGCAGTCAGTTTTACAGCTTGGAGAAAGTTACCTCCTTAGGACTGTTCTTTTCTAAGGCAGCTTGAGCCGACTTCACAATGTCATCTGTCTGCAGCATGCTCATGTTCCATGTAGCCTAGAGACGCAGAGTAATTTGGAGGAAAATAAGTCGAGAAGCGATAAGGACGATCACGTTAATCTAAATATCTGGATTTGTTATGCTTGTAGTTCATATTGTTAGACATTTTACGCTCGTAGAGATCTCATGGTAATTATAAATTTATAAATGTTATTTTCTCATAGTGATTATTAGTACCATTTTTTCAGTTTTGCACTCTAATGTCAGTTGTCTAAAGGATGTGGAGACACATTCAACTAAAATCCTCGGGCCTCATTTACCAGTCATTCTTAAGATGAAATTTGCTATTAAAACCTAGTTTTCACTGAGATCCTGACATTCAACGTTCCTATCTTATTAGAGATCTGTTCTTAGCTAAGACTTGTTGTTAGTCCTGGATTTAGTTCCTCAGTGTGATGTTAAATGTGAGCTCACGATGTAGTTGAGGACGTCAAACGCTGTGGTTAATTTTGGTTCCCTGAACAGCGACGGGACTCCGAGCTGCAATCTCTCCCGCCATCTCCAGAGCTCCCGCCATCATCGCCTCTTGATCTGGAAAAACATGACTGAAGGGAAGCAGAAAAGTCACATACTTTGACATTTAAAACAAGGGATAAATATTTATTTCCAATTTTTAACAGCCAAATTAAATTATAAACTGCTTCTAATATGTCAGATTTTCTATGATTTTATTTTTTAAAATCCTTTATTTTTTTTACATCTATTTTGTAACAGTTTAGCTTCTCAGAACTGCTCTTATTGATGTTCATGTCTCTAAAACACAATGTTGCCCAGATTTTAACTTTTTAAAGAAGTTGAAACATGCACAAACATACCTGACTAGTCCAGAGCTTTTGGCCTCGTCAGCAAACACTGTCCTTCCAGTGAGAACTAATTCATTTACCACACCGGTTTTATTTCTTTTTTATTAGTCACTTTCTGAGCACGGGACCAATTCTGGAATCGTACTGATCAGAAACTAACCCACCTGGAGGATGGATAAAACCACAACCCCTAGACGTATGAAAATATTAAAGTGAATAATTATTATTTATGTTATCGTGAACACAGCACAGCACCACATTTTTAATTTACACTTCGTCTCATCATCTCTTACCCACGACTGCCAATCACGTCGGGCAGGCGCTGTAAAGTTCCAACACCCGCTGCCAGGCCGAGTTCTACTTCCTAAACAAAATATTTATATGACATATAAGAGGTGAAAGGAAATGTTGTAACAAATGATTTAACCAGTACTTAAAAGATATTAAACAGGGATGTGTGTAGTGCTTCCATATGATTAATATAAATTATGATGAATTAATATGAATTTTGAATTAATTTATGAATTTTGAATCAATAACATTGTTTTAACAGCTTCCTGTCACAAAGTGAGGCTGATTTCTAATAGCACATAGTCATTTCTAAAACTCATTCATTCATTCATTCATTATCTGCACCACTTGGGACCAACCCTAGGCAGACGCCAACACACCGGAAGACACACAATCACATTCTCACTCACACCTTGCACCATTTTAGAATCGCCAATTAACCAATACTGCATGCTTTTGGACTGTGTGGGGAAACTGGAGAACCCGGATTAACAGATTTACAAGTTCTAAATATATACAGTTTGTAAAAACTGCTGGTCTTGGAACAGTCTAATATTCTTTTACAATAATACAACCTTAAGATACATACCTTCACCTGAAACCAGGCGTCCTCTGTGCAAAGACACGCTGTGATCAAACTCACTCCTGCCGCAGCAAAACACACACAGGCAAAACAAAATACTTCACAGCTAAACTCCTAGGCTTCTTTAATCTGTTATAAAATTATTAATTGCAATATTATACAGCTGTTTGAACAGACCTGCTCCTATACAGCCTCCGTGCACTGCTACCACCACAGGCTTTGAACACTGAGAAGAAATGCAGGACTTTAGAAGCAAAATTCCATTTATTCAATATTCAAGATTCAAGATTCTTTATTTGTCACGTGCAAGTTATACAGGTACAACATGCAGTGAAATGTATCCTGATCCGCTCTTATAACTGTGCAATAGACAAAGGGAAAAACAAAAGACACAATACAAACTTACAAACATAAAGACTAACAAATAAGGAGGTTGGGGTAACAGGACGAAAAAATAAAACCATATATAATACAATAAGGAACAAAGTTACATGTGCATAGTTTACCTGAGTTTGCATAATGTGCTAAGACAGAACCGGTGCAATGAAATGATTTTTAAAGTACCAAGTGCAACTGCAGCATTATGCGTAGCAGACAGAGTAGAGCATGTGATATTGGACAGTGAAATGTGGCAGCCAGTATAAATGATTATCACAGTTGAGGTTTATATAACAGTCAGACAGTGTAAAAGTTATCATAATAATGTGAGGTATGTATTAGCAGCAGTAATACCAGAACTGAGACTTAGAAAGGCATGTCTTGTTTAGAAAACATGTCTTGTTTTTAGTTCTACCATTACTACGGACAATGCCCTTTCTGAATAAACACACTCCTGACGGTTAACACTCTTCCCTACTAACCAAATATCGCAAGACCGTAGACATCTATGGTAAAATTTATTTTATACATCATTCAGCTATAAAATAATTACATAATATTTAAATAAAAAAAATTAAAAAAAAATCCCTGTCTAGTTTAAAATGTATATTGCATATTGTCTGGTTTAAAATGTATATTGTTTAATATATATTTTAGTATTTCTACTTATTTATTGTTTATTCCATGTGCCTAGTCGTGCCACTGCCTATTTATTCTCTGTTCTACTGTTCTTTGTTTGTTTGCACTGAAAATAACCTGGAGCCACGTCGTCTCGTCTCTCTATGTATCTGTACAGTATATAGCAGAGATGACAATAAAGTTGACTTTGACTTTGATAATAACACTAATAACATACCAAAAAAAAATAGTTTTACTTAAACCAAACTCTCTTTAATTCTTACAAGTAAATAAAGACAATTCACTACGCAGCTAATAATAAGTCCATTACGTGGCGCTCTAACAACACAAATGTTGAAAATACTACTTAAACCATTTTCTATTAAACATTACTTGATTTGAAACCTCTCAGTTTTATCAACTATTATCAACTATAAATAAAGACATTGTATATTATGATATTAATTTTAATCACTGACTGTCCCACATCAAAACCTCTGTCCATTTTGCCAATCATTAACAACCTTTATTTCTAAAACATCAAAATCACAATGTAAACAACATTACATCAATATTTGACAATCATTACAGAACTTCAGGCTCCAAGGCTTTAGCGTTAGGGCATTTCCGCCTCCTCCTGTTTTTTCTCCTCTACACTCTCGCATGCAATATGCGTTACGTGATTTTCACCATCAAAAGTCATTGTAAATCTTCCGGATTCCAATAAATGGTCCTCCAAGTCTTCTTTATTCTCTGCTTTGCGGACAAAGTCAACCTCTGTGGCATACTCTTTCAGCTCTGCTGGAAGACCTGCACATTGACAGTCAGAAGACAAGCAGCACAAATTAACTTGAGGAATCATTTGTAAGTGTGCTGGAAGTAGCAGCTAGCTTCTGTATTTTATTTAAATACTTCAAACTTAAATAGTGCCATGGACTAGTGTACAGTAGGAAGGTTGTGCCATGATTACCTGTGCAATATTGGCCTGAGACGTAAGCCGGATCCTAACGTCTAGCTTCTCAAGCTTGACACAGATCGGGTCGTTGTACTTCACGAAGAAAACTTTCATTCCGTGCTTTAGAATCTCAGGCCTGCAGCAAGACAAGGGGAAGCTGCAGGTTAGCCAATAAATTCCTAATTTCTTATTCTGCATCATGCACAAGTACATCTAAAGATAACAAAACAGTGAACTGGCTTGTACATCACACACTGAACAATAAATCACATTTCACTGCTCGTTTGATCCGGTACAGTTTCACATAACTACAGAAAAAGTTCAGTCAAACAAATGAAATAATGGTAATTGAAAGATAAAAGCTTCAAATAAAACAATAAATCAGTTTGATAACCAACAAGACTTCAGGCTCCAATTTAAAATATACAGTTGATGCCAAAATTATTAGCCTCCCAGGAATTTTGGAACATTTCCCTAAACATTTTCCATGTGAATGTTTGCTTTCAAAACACACCTACAGTAATTAACCAATCAGCTTTGAAACAACACCTGGCCGAGGCGTAAGGGCAAGATTTCAAGAACTCTGGAGAGGAAAATAGTCAGAGATGTCAGAAAGGAGCTCAGGACATCTGCCAAGATGACTGTTGCTGACCTGGCCTCTTCTGGAGTCGATGTTTCAAGGAACACAGTTGTGAGGGCTCTTCATTGTGGTGGGCTTCAGGGCCATCGTCCCAGAAGAACCCCTTTACTCAAAGAGTGGCACATCAGAGCCCGACTGAGGTTGTGCATGGCATCATGAAAAAAGAAAATTGTTGACATTTTGAGGGAGAATATGCAGAAATCTGCTCGTAGTCTAGGCTTAGGTCGTCGCTGGGTCTTCCAACAAGACAATGATCCAAAGCATACATCAAAATTAGTCCAACAGTTCCTCAAGGATACCAAAACCAAGATCCTGGAGTGGCCTGCACAGAACCCAGACCTCAATCTGATATATCAAGAGTGTTGTCTAATTTCATAAAGGGGGCTAATAATTTTGGCCTCAACTGTATTGCTGTGGCATTGTTTTGGTGAGAGCAGCACAGTTGTGTTCAGCAGATTGTTTAGTGTTGCAGCATGATTGTTTTTGTCAGAGCAGTTCATGTATTGCTGTGGCATTGTTTTGTTTAGAGCAGCACAGTTGTGTTGTGTTGAGTAGAGCAGATTGTTTAGTGTTACAAAGTTACCTTCCACACTTACTGTGCAATACACAAATAAATCACACTGACTATACCCTTATTTGACTTTTTAGTGTTGCAAACTTACCTTCCACACTTACCGTGCAATACACAAATACATCACATTGACTATACCCTTATTTGACTTTTACTAGTGTATTAACTGTACTAAGAGAATTAAAGGCATCTAAATGTTCTTAAAGCAAATAATTTGCTTTATAAATGTTGCAGAGCGATAAGCGCATATCTGCAAACCAACATCTCGTACTTCAACCCAGTACTGGAGCATCACCCAGTCTAGAGTTCTGTTGTAGAATACAAGTGAAACAGACATGGCCTGCTACTAAATCAGGACCTGATGTAGGCACTCGCAACCTTGCGCGAACAGACACTGAAAACCCGCTGCAAGTGCACGTGTCCCGCCACAGAAGCTCCCAACCCGTCACAATTGTGAAGCCTCATACGGAGTACTGCGCACTGACGAAGGTCCTGACCTGACTGAGGCAAGGTAAGCTTGGATTCAGGAACATGCCACGTGACACTCGCCTGGGAGCCAAACATGCAATAGATCCTCTATGCAAGCACTTGCCTACTCCAGATAATCGTAACCTGTTGCAGACGACAGATATCCGATGCAGGGAATCACGCATGCAACCAGAGGTAACCGAGCCCTGATGCGAGCACGAGACTTTAAGCAGGCATCGTGACCTAGCGCCGGTTTTGAGACCCCATGCAGGTAATTACAATATAGCACAAGCAATCAGGGCCAAAATGCAGGCGTGCTGAGAATTAACAGGAAACAACAGAGACCCATGATCTGGGTGGTGATCCCCTAACACCTAACTAAAGACTAAACAAGAAAAAACAAATCTGCAACATATACTGGGTTGATTTTCTGATTTGAGCTGAGTGCTCCTGCTGTTTTACACATCAAAAGCCCTACCTTTGGGATTCTCGATCGTCCTGTGGCGTGTAGTTGGCCAAGCAGTCCAGAATGAAAATCTGCCCCCACTCGGTGCACTCATCAGAGCAGTCAGGAGCTTGTTGATGGTCTGAGGATTCAGGTCCAGCAGGTTACTGTTGGGATGGGACTCGGCGATCTCAGAGAGAGCAGCCACTGCATTCGCAACCACCTGAGAGAGAGTTTCATAAAAATCAATGTATAGCTATATCAGTGCTGTCAATGTGTCAGCCATAATCTATCTACAGTGATTTAAACATACTCTACCTCCTACTCCCAGAATGACTGGTTGTAAATAATCCAACAGCTACGTCTAACGCTAACCAACAGCAAAGCTTTTTACTCAGCTTTTCAAATAAATGGTGTAATTTCCCCCCTCCGACACACACACCTTCATACCTTTGCCCATAATTCTTTCACTGATGCAGATTTCAGAATTACATTTGCAAAGTTATTACTGTCCACCACATCTTAAACATGCAGCTACTATATTTTGTAAAAAGACAATTATCACAACATATTTTCATACAAATGGTATATGACAACTTTAACAGTGAACAATAACATCAATTTATGACCAGTCAACAACTATCAGTGAAGGTTCAATAAGCCCTGCATTCAAATACAACAGAGTCATGAAGTTGCAAAGGTCAGTCACATCTTCAAATATAACTGCAAGCAGTGATTACGGGGGCCATGCAGTTTGCAGCTTTATCAGTTTTTTATGAACTGAAGTACATATAATTTTGAGATTTAATATCTTTCATCTTTTTTCTACGTATTTACGGTTCAAAACTTATTAGGCTAACTTTAAAATAATTTATTATGCCAATAAGTGGGATATCGACTTTGAAGTGAAGCTTTGCAGCCATATAAAGAAATACCTGAAAATGGGCTTAATAATTACTATAAGAGAGTGTCTAAAAACTGTAAATTATAGTCAAGTTTCCTTATTCAAACATATGTCTTGCTGGAGTAAGATGGTATAAGACCTTTGAGAATCGGAGCTACAGTTCAAAAGTTATTAGGCAAAATGCAAAATAGCTTATTAGCGCCACCAACTGGCAGAGTAGTGCAATTTTTTTTTGCCTGAGTAGTGGGTGGGGTTTGGGCAGAATGGCGCAATTTTTTTTGCCTGAGTAGAAGGTGGAGCGCCGGACCGACCTGCCAAATTTCAAAACTGTTACTCACCCAGGGCCGGATTTCTATGACACTAGGTGTATGGGTTTGCAGTCCTACGCCAAGCCGAGCCCATTTATTTGCATATTACATAAAAATGAAGACCTAATTTAAAAATGTGCTCGATAATAATTAAAGAAGAGTGTCTTGGGATTCAAATGATACCAGCTGCATGCAGATTGGACAAAAATCCAGGGACGAGTTCGAAAAAGATGGGATTTCATTTTATGCAAATTAGCGAAAAATCAAATATGGCAGAAATAGATGCAAGGGTCTAAAAAATTCGTCTTAAACCAAAGAATAAGAAGATATAAGATTTTTGAGAATCAGAGCTACGGTTAAACATTTATTCGGCAAAATGCTAATTTTTTTGGAAAACTGCAAAATAGCTTTTATTGGTGCAATTTTTTTTGCCTGAGTAGTGGGTGGGGTACCAGACCTACCTGCCAAATTTCAAAGCTGTAGGTCTTACCGTTTTTTCTCCACAACGCGTTTTAAGGCAGAAAAAAAAAAACAAAAAAAAAAACGGCACAATAACAATAGGGTACCACGCAGTGTTCCGCGTGGCCCCCTAATTATGCTTTTCCAGACAACCTTTAAGATTTGCAAGGTATTGTAGCAACACCTTGTGTGGTGGGTTATATCATAATTACTTCGTTGCCAATTTAATTCTGAATGCAACAGTGATTTGTAATTTCACTGAATTGGCAATTATTTCTGTCAAATAAGTCAGAAAAATGTTATTGCACAAGGGTTCATTACATTCTAACTAAATGTCTCAGCAATGGAAGCCATTTTTTAAAAGAAATCTGAAAATATATTACAGAGAAATCTCTCGGTCTTAGAGGCTGCTGGTGTTCCACTGAGAAAGGCCTTACCATAGAGTTGGAGTCAGAGATCAGGTCCTTTAGTGTGTCCAGAAAGACCTGGTCCTCCACCAGCTGGCGTTGATGTCATGGAGCTTAGCCACACACACTGCAGCCGTCTTTTTCACATAAGGATCTTCGTCCTTCAGGCACTTGCGCAGAGGTTCACACAAGTACTCTGTGATTTTATCCACACGGATGCAGTCCATGGTCCTCACAGCCAGTGCCCGGATTAGAGGGCTGGGGTCTTCACAGTCCTGACAAGAGTCAAGATACTTTCTCACATACATAGTTATACAAATATTACATGTAAAGAAATGTAAATCTGGTGCACTTCTGTATATGTGCAAGTCACTACAAACAACATTAAATAGATTTAAAGAATGCCAATGGAAAAGTTTTAAGTAAATATAAAATGTACACATAGTCGGTGCCACTATGAATGTAAAATTGCTCAAATATTAAACAATCACAATATACACAGAGCAATCAGTCCAAAGGTAGTCATGCCACACCATCAGACAGAATGAAATCACTTAAGTCCCATTTTATACATTTTTAAAAAGTTAAAATAGGTCTATGAGTTCCACTAAACATGTCAGTAGTTTGCTTAGATTTTTTTTTAACAGCAATAAATAAAGTTGCTGATTAGAGTGATCACCTGACATCTAGTAAAAATTAATAATACGTTAAACTCGGGGTCCCTGCAGGTTTCAGTAAATTAAATTTAAGACCATTACGAGTACAATTTAAGACCAACACGATGCATTACTAAAAACATTCGAATGATACCAGAAATGACATAAACAGATTATAGATTATATAGATATATAGATTTAAAGCTGTTATCATTATCATCATCATTATTGCTGCTGCTATGCTCTTGTGTGTCCTGCCATATCATCCATACCATAACCATATTCATACCATATCTAAATTCATACACCTACACTTCACAATGAGTACTCTTAAGTTTGTAACATGGAACATTCGCGGAGCTAGTTCACAGGCAAAGAGCATCGAAATCCTGAATCACTTGACTAACTTGCAAGCAGATGCTACAAGAAACTCACTTGACAGAAGCCACAAGTGAGAAATTAAAAACCCCACAATTTAATCAAATATACTCAACATAACGCCAAAAAAAGAGGTGTCTCGATTTTAATAAACCAAAAAATTCAGTTTACGCGTAACACAACTATCACTGATCCCGAGGGCCGATGTGTCATTATTAACGCAACCAGTAACAATAATAACTTAACTATTGCAAATATATATGGACCTAATACTGACGACCCTGTCTTTTTCGTACATTTTTTCACGCATTATCGGACTTATCAGACTCTAAAATTATAACTGGAGGCGACTTTAACACAGTCATTAATCCCACTTTAGACAGATCTACTACTGCTGTTAACTCCAGAAATTGGCACTCCACTGAAACATTGAAACAATACATGGATGATTTGGCCTTACCGACCACTGGCACCTAAAAAGCCCAGTAAACAGAGAACACTCGCACTTTTCTCCACACCATCAATCCTTCTCATGTATCGTTTTTTTTTTAGGCAGCAACTCAATCATACCAGAAATCTTGGAGTCCGTAATCCATCCCATCATAATTAGTGACCATGCACCGGTAACACTCGATTTAAGCATTAAGCAATTTAAACAACCCACGGCTAGATGGAGATTCAACACTTCTTTGAAGACCTTTTTAAGACCTGCAAAATCCTGACTTTAAAACATTTTTCTCCAAAGAGTGGGCATCCTTCATGGAAATAAATCATTCTCCAGAATCCTCTCCTACAATACTATGGGAAACAGCCAAAGCAATACTAAGAGGTAAAATTATATCATACTGATCCTACAAGAAAAAAAAAAAAGAACTCGAAAAAAACCTCAAAAGTTCAAAGAACTAAAAAAATCAAAGAACTAAATGATGCACTTATAAGAAACCCCACTGAGCAACTTCAAAAGGAACTGTCCAAAACTAACCTACAACTTAACAGTATAATAAACAAAACAACTCAATTTATGATTCAGAGACTTAGACATGATAATTCTGAATATAACAACAAAGCTAGAAAATATCTGGCAAATCAACTTAAACGGAATAAAGAAAAATATCTTATTCCAGCCATTAAAAATGCAACGGGAAAAATCATTCAATCTCCTGGAGAAATAAATGACATTTTCAAACACTTTCACAAAAAACTGTATACCCCAGATAACGAACCAAATTTAATTGACATTAACTCCTTTCTCAATAATACAGAATTACCCAAACTCAACAAAAAACAAAAAGGATCAGCTGGACATGCCATTAACATTGGATGAAGTTAATACAGCACTTAATAAAATGCCCAACAATAAAGCTCCCGGACCTGATGGCTTCCCTGTTGAATTCTTCAAACATTTTTGGCATATAATCTCACCATTGTTTCTCAGAATGGTGCAACAGATTAAATATAGTTCAACAGTTCCTTTACACATGAATACTGCTCTCATCTCCGTACTGCTGAAACCCAATAAGGACCCATCTCTCTGCTCTAGTTACCGTCCCATATCACTAATCAATACAGATCTAAAATCATCAGCAAAGCACTAGCCTCCCAGTTAGAAACCGTAACCCCATCACTCATACACCCAGACCAAACTGGCTTTATCACAGGCAGGCATTCTGCAAATAACATGCACAGATTATTTAACCTAATTAATGTATCTAGAAAAAACCAAAAGGAAACTGTAATATCACTGGATGCAGAAAAGGCATTTGACAGAGTAAACTGGAACTTTTTATTTGCACCACTACACAAACTTGGTTTTGGAGAATCATTTATTCATTGGGTGCAGACATTGTACAGCTCACCAATGGCAACAGTTGTTACTAACGGTATAACATCAGAGTTTCACACTGCACAGGGGAACCAGGCAAGGATATCCACTCTCGCCATCACTCTTTGCCCTCTTCATTGAACCTCTTGCTGCTGCAATCCGGCAAAATATCATCAAAGGAATAAACACGGTAACATCTAGTATCTAGGTGTAAATATTTCAGCTAGCCCATCTGAATCATTCCACTTGAATTTCAATCCCTTAATAAAAAAAAATAGAAGATGATTTGAACCGCTAGATAAACTTTCCATTATCACTAATTGGCAGAATTGCAAGAGCAAAAATGTTTATATTACCAAAAATTAACTACCTGTTCACAATGATACCAACCACACCAACCACTAGATGGTTCAACTCACTAAACTCAATAATTAACAAGTTCTATTGGAAAAAACAAACCACCCAGAATTAAACTAGCTACATTACAGAAACAAAAAAAACTCAAGGAGGATTAGAGGCACCAAACTTTGAAAAATTATTATTTAGCAAGTCAGCTACAATATATTGTCAACTGGGATACATCAAACCAACAGAATAACCAATGGTTAGAAAATAGAACAGTCAGAATGTAAGGGTTTTTGCTTGCGGTTTACCATTTCTTTAGCACGCTCTCGCTTACCACGGTTGTTTTAATAACATTATAAACTCCACAACTGACAGCCTGGTGGAGAATATAAAATTTTACAGCATAAATATGAAACCTTGCAAATACACTGCAATTTAGCAGACTTTCCTATGTAAAAAAACACTTTTCTTTAGCATGGAAACTAAAGGGTGTCACTAACTTACCTATTCATAACAACAGCTTTATCACTTTTCACATCTTTACTCATATATATATGATATTGAGCGAGCAGTTTCTTCATTACCTCCAACTAAAGCAGCCTGAAATCTGGAATCGATCTCATCTAACAACGATCTACAGCCATCCCAATTAGCAGAAGAACTACTCAAGCAACAAATCAGAAAAAAATTTTCTTCAAAATTATATAAACTAATATCTTCTGACAAAATTCAAAGATCTCCATTTAATTAGAAGCCTCACGAAAAAGATTTATCTCATTCACTCCTGATAATAGATTCTCCAAATCTGTAGGAACACCTTCACAATGACTAATAACACTAACTTATTCAACTTATACAATATAAGGTGATCCACAAACACACATCACTCAGCACAAAATGCAAGATGAGTTGCAGAAAGTGATATTTGTTCACACTGTACTTTAAAACTGCAGATATTTCCACCTCCATCTGATGGTGTCCCCAACTCAGCACTTTTGGCAAAAAGTCATCAGCACAATCTCTTGTATTAGTTATGGATCTGGCATTCCACTATCCCCCATCCCTCTGCCTGTAGTGACCACTCTAACGTAGAAATCCACCAATCCCAAATTTCAGACCTTTACTTGTTGCCTTGGCGTGTCAAGCAATCCTGTTAAACTTCTGGAAAACTAAACTGCCCCAAACATCATGCAGTGGTCAAACCTCCTCAGAAAACACATATTAATGAAAAAATAACATTACAGCATCCTTCCCACATTTCCAACCAAAAGTCAAGGGTTCTTTTTATCATCACGTTAGACTTGCCTGTGAACTAACTCCCAACAATCACATACATTACACTACATTCCAACTCAAAACTATTAATAATTAAGTAATTAAATTAATTCCCAACATTCCCCATCATCAATTTATTTGTTATCTGATACAATATACATACACCTTATTTCTGTATATCTATTTGTCCATCTGTCTGTCATATGTCATCTGTCTATATGTCCCTAAGTCTGTCAAGTCTCTCTCATCTCTCTCCCTTTCTGTTTAATTGTTATTATTTTATTACATAAAAATGTTTGTTTTTCTACCCAATGATGTTGTTTTTGGGAAGTGGGTGTTGGGTTTTTTGTTCCCCATTGTTTTTGTTTGGTTTGTCACGTCTTGTCAAAAGGTATGTGTGGGTGGGTGGTACAGCTTCACTAAGCTTTGTAACAAACATTTCATTAAAAATAAGTTGGCCACTCCAAGAGGGGGTAGTGCCTGGGCAAAAAAAAAACATGCTGAAAGCTGAATGCTGAATGTTGAATATGAATATACAATTGGCTTGCTGAATACTGTGAAATTAATGAGTCTGGCATGCACTAGTCTACTCGTTTCACCCCATGCATAGGCCTTTATCACTGACTGAAAAATCATTAATTTCATTTCCGTGAGATACAATGCTGCGCACAGATCTGTCTGATATACTGCTCTATCTGTGTGGCCAGAGCTGGTCAGTCAAGTGAACACAGAATCAACAGCTGGCCAGAAACTGGATTTCAAGAGCCAGGGGCGTAAAGCGCATTGTTCTGGTATTTGCCTATTTCCAAAGTTGACAGGTGGCGGTAAAACGACACAAAATGTACTGTCCAAAACTCTCAAACTTACAGCCCGACTCATAAGTTATGGAGATAAGCTAGGTTAAACCAGCCTAATACAGTGGCGTTGGCTTAGTTCTAACAAACCACTTAGCAGGCTAACTGAAAAGCGCGCCGTTAGCTGGACAACGCATTGCACTAACCACACACAAAGATTAGCATAACACTCTGTCCTTCAACACTTATTCTGCAGTGAATGAGAAACACTGTTCACTAATATTACGTCTACAGCAAGGAAATATATCGCTACAGTGAGAGACAGCTCACCTCGCTTACAGACACTGCTGTTGAGGGCATGAGGAAAAATATAGGAGTAGTCTATAAGGTTGTTATTCTGGAGACAGTGATATGGGCAGTGCTTAAACTCTGCAGCCGAGCCTCTCATGCTTCTATGTAAAAAGTAGTATACTTGTAGTTCATTTTATTAAGTACACTTGAGTATAAGTATAGCAAGTATACTACGGACCATGTACCATGTACCTTGTAGTGTACTAGAAGTATACTAATTTATCTACGTCTTAGGACTAAATTGAACATTTTAAGTTTATAAAAGTATGCTTTTATAGGTCATTTAGATTAAAAAGTATACTTTTAGCTTTAGGAGACTTTTTCTTTATATATGTAGTATAAGTCAAGTATCGTCACTATATACTTATTCTTAAGCATATTATAAATATAGTATATAAAAAGTAAGCTTCAAATATACTGCCTCAATTTTAATTATATAATATATATGCTATAGTACTGCGTCCAATAAACTACTTTTTGTAGAATTTTTACTCTTGGGACCTTTAGCAACAACTGCAAAATTTTGCATTCCTTGAGAGCCAAGAATAATGGATTAACACACACTTACCCATCTTTAAAACTGTACTCCTGACAACAGTGCTCTCAAATTTTCCAGTTAGTTTGGCGGGGGTGGGGAAGGCCTCGCTTTCGCGCCGCAGCCCCTGGCTCCTATTTCAGACCTCACCCGAAGGTTAACGCCGATTCGATACCGCTCTGTCTACATCAGTGCACTACATAGTTGTAATATCATCAGTTGTGTCTATGTAATTACCTACAGGATGTGGAAAGGCGTTTGGAACTCAGCCTCAACTATAAGTGAAAATCATTTTTGAAATTCTATTTCTGATTGGCCGATATTTCATTAATTCAGGGATAGCTCTGCAGCAGTTTAAAATGTTATTTTCTGCGGACCAGCGCTTCTTGAGAATGAAGCAGGCAGGGGAATTTTGCAAAGACTTGGGTAAATTAATTTAAGACCTAAGATGAAAATCTGGGCGTTTTTAAGACATTTTAAGGCCTTAAATTTAACTTTCAGAATATTAGACTTTAAGACCCAGCGAGGAACTATGTGGCTTTGCTTAACCTAGCTCATGTATGTCACACACTGTCAAGACATTCCGTGGAAGCCATGCTCTTATGGCTGCATACAGTTATGTAAATAACCACCGATTTCCATGTCAAAGATTCTACAGGTGATTGTTAAACATATTTAATGGCTATTACCAATAGAGCAGAGCCATGTTTGCTTTTCTGACATTTTATAACTGCACTCCATGAGTAACAACAAGTACAACTGAGCTCCTGCTTGTCCAAAAAGCAGTCTGCATCTGTCAGCCGGGCAGACTGACAGCTGACAGATACATGATAACACGTTAATAGCATTACTGTAGGAGCTTAAATGCCAGATTTATCTAGAGTCAGTGAGAGTGCAATTCCTGTTGGTACTTTCGACCAGAGCATCTGTGGCGTTAATATTACTAATTAATCTCTTGATTTAGTCCCAAAAATGTAAGCCCATCACTGCAATACCTTGACAAATGTGTTGACAGCCATAATGGCCATATCAGGCTGGCTCTTGGCTAATTCATCAGGTACAGGTAGACCAGTTTCTTCAGTTCCAGGTTGTCAGTCTGCATGCAGTTCATCACATCAGGAAAAAGGGCACTGCAGAGAGTCAAATCAATAAATTGGTTCAGGAAATTTACAGACTGATGGCAAACACTGCATGTGTGTTAAATAAAATGTTAAGTTGAGAAATTTTCTGTCTCCTTTGTTGTGTGGTCACGATATTTTACTACTGCAAACAGAGAGCGTCTAATTATTGGGCAAAAAAATAACCGGCAGCATATATCGACCATCGGCTGACCCTGACTTCTCATCTCGGCATCAGCTTTAGAAAAAGCCACTCTCCAATTAGGCCTCTGCACCACAGTGCTACAAAATCCTTCTAGTTCTTCTTAAAAACTTGGGTTTAATTATTGCCTTATATTTAAAGTCAAATTGGATATTCTAGTTATTTCAACCATTTTAAAAGTAGTTTCACTTTTTAAAGAACTGCAAGATGTCATTTCAATACACTTTGTTCCTGTATTGCACTTAAACGCATTCACTCTAAACATTACCACAAAACATACGTTAAATTAATTGTGGGAACAATTTACACACACAAATAAAGCATATTCTACCCTTGCTAGGGCTGTACCATATACCATCCACAATAACTTACTGCTATTTTATATGTACTACAAGGTGTCATTACTATTTTAATGATACAGTGAGGAGATGCATTAACGTCCTGTAGAGTACACAATGATCAGTAACATTCAGTGTCTCTGAGCTGCCCCTAACAGCTCAGTCGGTTAGGATTTCACCTTGTCATTTCCTTGTCAGTAATAGGATTTCAACAGCACTGCTACATCGCCACAAGGCGTTCAAAGGAAACAATTACGGCTGTAGCTTTTTTACCACTGTTTGAGTGAGAAGTAACAGGGAATCTCATTCCAGTCTGGTCTCGTATTATAATTTTACATTTCAACATTGCTTTTGGAAAATACAGCTTTGTCTACCTACAGCTGGTGCTGAGTTTACAACAACATTTTAAGTTAATATTTTGTGAAGGTTCAGACTGTGATAGTGACTGTTAAAGGGACTAGCAAAAAAACTTTCAGATATTCTGAGCGGGCACAATCGAATTATTTGTTGTAGACTCACTCTCACAAGATTAAATAACATCTTATGTAATAGCAAGTGACAAGCTAAAGTGATCATGTGCAAGTCACAAGTTCCGTTTCTCTCCACTGTAAGTTATTCCCTTCAAAATGAGTTCACATTTATTGTTCACACCAAGGGTTAACTTTGTTTAGTGTAATTTTATTTTGCCATACATTAATCATTTACTTTATATGTTTAAACAATTCTGTTTAATGCATTTTTACATTTACACACACACACACATCCTTGTACTTATATAGTAGTGAGGACCTCCATTGACTATATTACTGTATGTAAATAATACTACACCTAACCCTAAACATAACCCTAACCATAACCTCAGTAACCAAAAGCTAATCTTTCTACACTTGTAGTTTTGCAAATAAACAAGTATTTTTTGTAAAAGCAGTTTAAAGAAGTGAGGACCACTAAAAAAGTCCTCCCTTCCCAAAAATGTCCTCACTCTGCTGGTTGAAAACTCATTTTGGTTCTCACTAAGTAGCAAGTACAAGAACACACACACACAATATATATACAAGCATCCTGAGGAGGATGGGTTCCCCCTTCCTGGTCTTGGTTCCTCTTACGGTTTCATCACAATTACTACAGAGATAACTTTGCAATGTCTGTTGTAAAGAGGGCTATACAAATAAATCTGAATCAAACGATGCCATACATGCAACCTTTTTGACTATAAGATTTTTAGTATTTGGCGCAATGATAGTCCTAAAACCGATTACAGTTAAAAATGCCACTTTCTTCCTGCTGTGTGGTATTAATCTGAAACCAGATGACATTACTACTGTACCGTTTTGCAGTCAATGTGCAATGTCAAAGTGAGTGATTATTTGTCATTGTGAACACACCACAGCACAGTACATAGTGCACCACAACCAAATGTGACCTCTGCATTTAACCCATCCATGAAGGAGCAGTGGCAGATAAGAAGCGCCTGGGGAGCAGTGCTTGGGGACGGTACCTTGCTCATGAGTACCTCGGTGGTAACTTTTGACCTGGATTCAAAACTGTGACCTTCTGATCACGGTGTGAACACCCTACCGTTCACATACCAGCTGCCCCAATCATTCCATTCCATTTATTAACTCTAAACTGTCCATGACAGTAAATCACTTGGAAAAAAAAATTAAATATTTGTCATTTTGATTGCACTACTAAATATTGCTGCCACCAAGGAGCAACCCCCCGTAAAGCCTGGATAGACTAAAAAAACACTCCACAAATATCCTTGAAATACTGTGATAGAATTTTGAGGCTGTTGCCCAACCCTAGTCCTTGCACTAAAACACGGTAATTAGTTGGCTCGTGCATGAACAGATTAACGAAAGAAATGTAGACCTTAGTTTCTTGGCCTCTAGGTAATTAGATTTCATGAGAATTTCAAAGCCTATTTCAACTCTGGTAGATAATCATTCTGCTGACCTGAGACAGTTCAAATGCTTCCAGTCTCATAGAAGATGCATCCCACATTTTTATTTAATTCTACTTTTTGGGAAATACAAGTTAAGGGAAGAAATTGAACGATTTGCTGAAAATTAAAGGAAAAAAAGCTTTTAAAAACTGGAAGCCTTTCTTGGCATTGGTGAAGTATTTAAAGTCAGTCATCTTGGAGCCCAACCCTCTGTTTTCCTGTAAAAGGAAAAAAAAAAAAGCAAAAATACAATTTCTGAAGTAGTATCCTATTTAGATACAGCCAGTAAAGGGATTTGCAAGATAGAAGTGAGGCTTCAGACAACAAAGTGGAGACCGGAAAGCCCAGAAATGCGTACTCAGGTGAACTAAAGGAAGTCTCGTCACTGTCCCTGTAACCCTCTATCCTGCAGTTTACTTGGAGCAAAAACAGAAAAACGCCCAGAAAGGAAAAAAAGACTAAGCTTTTTGCTTTTAGTCAGCTGGATTACTGCAGTGCCCCATTCGCAACTCCAAGGGCTCTATTAAGCTATCTGACTACTTTGCTTCCCGCGAACCCCAGCACTTTCTCCGTTTCTGTTGTTCTGATCCCTTTCCAATTTTCACCTTCAGGACACAGAGTCTTTTAAAAGCAGCGAAACATGTCTAAGGAAAATACTCTGTATTAACTGCAACTTCGCTGCAAAAGTTTAAAAATCACGGCAATACATTCCACCTTACCATTTCACCCAACTAAATATGATTTTTAGCTCGAACCTACAGTAGTTCAACTGGTTGGTAGCAAAAGTGGACTTTTTTCAGTGGTAAGTCATAAATTTGTTTTATAATGGTACATTTTAAGCTTCAACTTTTTGCTAGGACAAAGTTGCATAAATTGTCAATTTCATTTTCGGTTGCACCCAAATGACAATTGGTAACTTTATTTCTTATTGAGGAGACGCAACAAAGAAACCCAAGGAACAGACTTTCTGGGGTTCCTTCCTGTTCCTTTTTAACTTGTCAAACAAATTTAAATCTTTATTAATATGTGCAGGGTTACTCTCAACAATGCATTCCACCTACTTTTCTTCCTAAATATAAAGTTCTAGGCCCATCCTAAGGGCTCCCTCTACTATAGTCAACAAACTCTCTTGGGTCGTCTTGTCCAAAAAGCAAGCGTTAGCAGTGTTAGACCTTTCTCCATATATTCTTTAAGAAACGTGTATTTTTGTATTTAAACTTGTATTGATGGGTTAATGAAGAGCAAGTGTCACAGCCCATGCAAAATAAACCGTCTCCATTATCTCTCTCTATACACCAGCAGTGCAACACTACACCTTTATCTAAAATTCATTAAATGGAAGCACCACCCAAAAAGTCTACCATGACTGCTGACGTTCGAGTATTAAAGAGGGCATTAGTTTTCATTCATTTTAGCTATATTTGCCTCTATTGGCGTTTGATCCTTTTAAAGCTCACTTCCTATCTTCAACAGCATGATTTAAAACACAAACTGCGGATTCTAATACCTAACTGACTCAGAAAACACATCAAAACCTTCCATTTACATTCATTTTAAACACAAATGTTCTGACAGGAGCAGATTTCTCCACCAACGGTGTTAACAGTTAAATACACACCAACCACAAAACATCGCAGACACAAAAACGCATATTTATCATTTGTCTAACAAATTCAACTATGAAATCTTAATAGAGGCATATACGCTTAGAAAACAATGCTGCTGCGGTTTAGCTAAACAAGTTAACAGCAATCCCTATGAGCCATTGCAGTCAACTAATAACCTGAAACATGCAAAGAACACTGATCTCAAAAACACATAATGAGCTTGAATTTTAGAGCGAAATTCTTCAATAATTAGCAGCGCGTTATTAAGGCTTAAGGTCTATTAATTAAGCAAATTATTAAACTCGTTACTACTAGAAAATATACTATTACTGACAAGAGGTTATTTTACTACAAAAATACATTGAGTATAAATACATAATGGTTAAATATGAAGTGACATTAAAAGCGGTACAGTTTTACAGTTAGACGTACATATGTTACCAAAGCCCGAATAATAACATTTACACGAATATATACGCACAATCACCGAAAATACTAAGGTTTCGACAATAAACAGTCAGCAATAAATAATGTTTCACTTGTAAGTAACTGTACATGCGAAACTTACAACTGAAGCTAGCAATGGTAGGAAGTTTGGTTCAGCGTGTCAGCTAATGCTCACAGCCTTTATAGCCAGATAGCTAAAAACAAGCGAACGAACACCAAGTTAAATTGAACACCGCGCTTGAACGCCATCGAAGGACGCATATTTAATTAATAAACTGTTAATGCACTTACGTGCTGTATTAAAGTGTAGTTTAATTCGAGACTTCGGACGTAACGCATACAGCTGGCAACCTCAACAGGCTAGCTTGTTTACGTGCTAGCTCAAACCGTCATTACAATCTTCACGCTAACTATAATACCTCATACGAAAAAACTTGCAAATGGAAATAATAATGATTTGGGACGCTTTAAAAATCACGCATAACTGACTGGCCCTCCATTTGGCCGAGTTTGTCGTGCGTTAAAGCGACTCGGACTCTGACGCGGCTAACAGGCTAACTGACCAAAGCCGCGACGAGTTAAACGGAGTTCACAAGCGGGAAAATCTTTTGGCTCCACAGGCACAAGCAGGCGCGCGGAAGAGTTTAAATACCAGTCGCAACCTAAACCGAGCGGGGAAAAGTGGAGAAAATCCAGTCCAGGAGATCAATCCGAGGATCAAGTGTATGTTTGGCTCGGCCTTCTCGCTTCCGTTTAGGCCGCGTCAGACACCACGTGATGTACGCTTTCCGGCAAGTGCAATTTCAAAATAGCGGCACGGTCTTGCTAACTCAGTAAATTAGCTCATTGCATGATTAGCATCAACAACATTTGATAATATCGCGGAAAAAATCCCCTTTCTGACTCGAAATAAGTATTTTTGCGCGTAATTATTTTGTTTAATGAAAGCGTAATGCATTCACTTGCGAAAAAGAAATCCACACTTTTTTAAGTAAGGAGATAACTTTTTTCATGGAAAATAAAAGCAGTTGATAAGTTAGTTTGATATTCAACATTCATTTAACATTCAAAATACAAGTCCATTACGCTCCTAAACCACGTGACCTGATGACATCAGACCAATTGTACAGCATAGAGACCTTGATCACCATATGTCACAAAACTTTTTAAAGAATATGTTTGTACTTTTTTTAAATAATGAAAGAAATACTATAAAATGCATATAAATCCATTACGCTCTAAACCATGTGACCTGATGACATGAATAATTGTACATTGAAAAGCGGACCTTTCGTTGTTCATTTTTGAGTTTGTTTGTTTTTTTTAAACAAATAAACCTATAAGTTTGCTTAAAAGCACATATGGTTGTAAAAAGTACTAATTACATTCAAAATTGAATTATGTTTGCTTTCTTATAAATTCTGTTATGTATGTTAAGATTGTCCATGACAGAGGAGTAAAAACACAAAACACGTTGTTAATCGACTTCAGAGGTGTCTTCGACATCGACTGATAACGATTAAGAGAATGAGTTTTAATTATAGTTTATTTGTATATGTCACGTCCACATCGCCTCAGCGGGTCTAAGTTGCTGCTTGTGCTTTCTCCTCATGTTTCATCGTTTAGTGGAAGGTCTCTGGGACTAAGTGTATATATTATTATGCTTGTTTACTACTGGTACTATATCAATAGTTTTCTCAAACAACAACGTTAAACTCTGTGAACGTCATACAACGAGCACTTAGTACACAGAATATTACAAACTATATTTAAAAGCTCTAAATGTTATTTACATATGACTTTTGTGCAATGTGTTAGTAGCATCTTGCACTTCTTCTCTCTGTGTAATGGCGGTTTTTGGAATCTGCACACCTGGCTGAGAATGTGGCCACGTAGTTTGTGAATGTAAATGAACAACTGAGTTGTGTCATTTACTAGACAAAAGCGGGTTGCCTTGTACCTGAATGGAGAGAAAGGTCATGGAAATTTGCATGACGTTCCATACAGACAAGAAAATAGACACCACAGTATCTGTATGCAGATTAGAGTCTTCAAAGCATGCTAACAATAAACAGACGCCTACTTCCTAAGTAGTGTACAACGTGTACTTCATGTATTTTTAAACAGTCAACGCAGCCTTCATATCCTGTATTAACTTTTAACTTTGACTCACTCTGAAATATCTATTCGTGTTCTAAAATTTTGATCTCATTTAACAACGTAAACTTCTTTGGTTTAGGAAGTATTTAGTACATTACTTAGGGAGTTTTACAACTCATTTGACACGCACAAGATATACTAACGCGAACCAATATTTTTTCATACTGTTTTATAGTTAAAAGGACTTGGAAAGAAGTGATATCTTAGGCACCATTTATTACTTTAACAAAAGCTCTATGTTTGTTTGTTTTTAAAACCTTCGTCGCCGATCTTCCAGAAAGGTTATGCGATTGTCTTTGAAGGTACGTTTCTGATGAGTCACGGTCAAGGCCGGATTATCCACAGACTTGACAGGGCAAGCGCAGAAGTAGACCTTCAAATGTCTATCATTTTTATAATATTCATTGGAAATGATGCACTCAGATCATACAATAATCACTTAAAATATTATTTTCTAAAGAGAGAATATATATATATATATATAAATAAACAATACTGAATTTGGGTGTATTTAAAGAAAATACTTGAACTCAACAAGTTAGCTTTGTAAGTCACAACAGAAATCCATTATACTTCTAATTTTTTATTTTTTACAATTAGAAAATACAGTCTCTCGTGTACAGGATGACAATTCCAAAAAAAGGTGCTGAGCACACAGCTAAGTCAACAATGGAAAGCAACTTTAAAAAATCAGAAATACGTTAAACAGAAAAAAAAATACTGGTACAAAAGCATTTCACCTTCCTCCTCTTCCCCTATAAAAACAGTATTCCAACAAGTTCTGCCAGTTTTCGGTATCCAGGCATGAACTCAAGCTGACCAAAGCCCGATTGGCAGTCTGACTGTAAGGACTTATAAAGAATAAATCAACAAAGCAAGAACAGTAGCGTCGTTTGGGCTGGAGGAATGCGGAAACTCCGTTGTAGCGACGACAAGTCTCGGATTCGCGTGCTTTCTTGATTAAACACAACCTTCAGAGTGTAAGGGTATGGACCATCTAGAAGAGAAACGGAGGACATTATATTTTATGCGCAACAATTCATAGGTAAGATATTATGAAAAGGTATTTTACTGGTATACGCTATTAAATAAATATCTAAGAAGCAGGCATGACTCACTAGGTTCTTCATCTGGTAATGGTTCATCTAAGCGCGAAACTTCATAGCATCGTTAACCAGAGTCCCACTCACAGCAGTCTGATGAGCTCTTCTCGAGCGTGGAAACCACCTGAAAAACAAACACTAGCACAATCATAAATTATAAGAACAATGAGAATTCTGGATTTTCTGTAATGGTTAGAGGCGTCTCAAAGACGCACTGGATAATCTAGCTATGCTCCCAAAAAATGGAAGAACAAAACCTGGGCCTTATTCGTGAACCACCCTTAAAGAAGAAAATTGTTCTTAAAACCCACTTTTTCATGTAAAATCCCAGCAGTTCAGATGAAGATTCTAACATTGACTACTTATTTAGAGAGGTTATATTTCTGCTGTCTTATCAATGTTATGTTTACCCTTTCTAACAAATATAAGAAGAATTTAGAAAATACTTGTGGTGAATAAGGATGGTCGATTGTTTCAATGGATTTCACTTCACATGCTCGCATCGCGAATATAAAAAACAACCTCTTTTTACACCTGTATTGGACATTTGAACATTTCCATACAAAATGCTTTGGTTCAACAGTCACTATACGATCGCTAACAAAACTCACCCTTCGCTGCAAAGAGTTTGACATGGGCGGGACACTTCACACGGAGTTCCTCCACAGATCTGAAAAAGCGGCGGCGAAAAACAGACAATCAGTCAAAGCCTGTAGGAGCAACGTCTGCAACGATACGATTCGATTTGATTCATAAACCATCGTTATTTGACACTGAAACCAAAATATTTGACAATCAATCTTCTATTCAGTAACAACGGACCTCCAAATCTATATGAAGTTACAATATGTAGAACGTCTGATCAATGTTTTCACTTTGGATCAACGTTGCAGACTCATCAACCACGAATCAATATGACCGTTACATGCCCAGAAGGCCGAGAGGCTGTCACGGCCTCGGAAGACCTCGGAGGAGGCCTCCGGTGCGGCATTGAAGAAGTGCAGCACGTTGCTGGGATGCTGTATATAGGTTTTTTAGCGCCCTATGCTCGAGAGGTGAAGCGGTTGTTGAGACTGCTGTGGAAGTCCTTGAAGCTGCTCGTGCCGTCGTCCAGCTCATCATTTACCCGGCAGCTGCTGCCGGACGCTGAGGGCCGGAGGAACATATAAGACTCCAGGAATAAATGAATTGCTTTAATAATGATAGTGTGTTAATGACTGTGCAGAGGTTTATAAATATATTTGTCAATAACATGACAAGTGATGCGTTAATGAATAAACTCTCAGGGCTTATTTCGCTACACGTGACAAAGAAGGCTGAATCTTGACACCCACCACACATTAAGTTTCTGGTTGAAAAGGAAATGGTTGTTTAGATGACAAATGGCCGGTCGTGGTAGTAACCAGTCCTCCCCATCTCTCCACCACTGCGCGGCTCGGCTTGCTGCTCTTCATGAACTTCACCTGGGATTAAGGAAAAATTCGATTAGGCCCAACTGCAGTTCACGAAAAAACGTCTACCTCACGTGTCAGTATCAAATCTTGGGAGAGTCACATCACAAGTCACGACTAGGGAAATTGATTCGTGGTCATATCGTTCAGACCTAACTCAGATTTACGCTTTAAGATTTAAAGATTTAAGCATCGGATTTCTCACCCTCTCCACGTTGCCGTAAAGGCAGAAGATGTTGAAGACCCGGTCTGCACTGGCCGGGCTCCGGGCACATTACACCATCATAATGGAAAATAAAGGCGTGGGCGCTATGCTACTGCGCCGAAGGCGGAAGGCAAATACTATCCCCGTAGAGCTGGCTCACCCCGCCTCGCCTCGGACCGCCCATAGACGGGGCCATGCGTCGGCTGTCGTAGCCGCCGCAAACCCCGTCCTGGTAGCCGTGGTAACCTCCTGCAAGACAAAGACAAACAAAAAAACCACACCTGTCATTCATTTAAAAAAAAAAAAAAAGCCCCACCATTTTTTTTCATCTTTAGATTCCGCGACTCAACACAGTACCGTCTTGCTGCCACTGTGGGTCTAAAGGTTCAGATTTTTAACCAACCACAGTCACTCCCCCGTTCCCTCTCTCGCTCTCTTTCTCTCTCTCTTTTTTCTTTTAGTCTTTCCGGCGAATGTGTTAGTGTTTGGAGATGTCCGTCACAAGCCTTACCGTGCCTGCTCTGGGGTGGTCTCCAACAGAGCCTTGGCCTGCCTCAGACAACACGGTTGGGATTCAAATCTGAGAGGCGAGAGAGGTAAGGAGGAGGAGGAGGAGGCCCAGAGGGGAGCAATATCAGAGACAGAGAGAGGCAGGGAGGGAGAATGCCAGAGCGGGAGAATGAGAAAGCGAGAGACAGAGCGTGGAAGATGAATTTGCTGAAAAGCAGCAAGACAAGAAACTGAGCTAACTGCACAGCCGATGAAGATAAAGGGCCAATTTTAAAAGATTGTGACCTGGACATAGGGCTGTGCGATACGACCAACGTCTCATATCCCCATAATGATATATAACCACAATGTAGGACGTTCAATGAACTAAGAGAATCTACACATTAACCACGTGGATAGGACTCTTTTCTCCCTGTTTTAAATTGCAACCTCAAAAAAAAATGAAATGGTACCCATCCTTACGACTGTGCAAATGTTTTATGAATGTAAATCCTAAAATGCTTAGAAAAAAATTGTCATTGTCGATATCTCTAAAATATGCGCTGGTATCTAGCATAACGCTACAGGAAAATGCATAGTTTGCAATACATTTAACACGAATCCCGACGCTCGTCAAATCTAGACTCTGCTTGCGCACGTTAAACATCAAACTAACTAAACTACGTTTGTCTCACTTAGCGAATGTGAGCTCGCACATGGGCCGTGTTCCGAGTTGAATACTACCGCACTTAATAGTATGGTAAGTAAGCCGCTCTCATCATACTTTTCTATGCGGTAGTATGCTTCTCAGGAAATACCTGAGGTTGTGGCTTAACGGCTCACACAGGTAGCACACATGGAGAGTCACACACCCTAATTAACTTGGTACACTACATAGGGTGGAAAGTGACTTTTTTTAATGTTGTGCACTACACTAGAAGTGTTCTGCCCTGACTCCAATCTGCTTTCAAGTTTGCTTGACTTGACGCTGCTTGAAATGTCAGAACTGTGGCCGTTGTTACATTGCCAAAAATTCCGGCGTGCAGTCTCTGGAACTTTGTGAAAAATATCCTAGATCTTTACGACTAACTCTTATTTTCCCGAGTCATTTTATCTACATATAAACACGTAAAACATGGGATATCAGCATCACAGGCTGTCGTGCATCCTACATATATATATCTCATCCAATATTGTCATATCGCACAGCCTTAAATGTAGCCTATTCAATCGAATGCAGAATTTTGCATTGAGGAAAGTATGCAACAAACAAGTGAGGCTGTTCATCGTCTGCCAAAAGTAATCAAATGCGTTATTTAGACTAGCATGTGGTGTACTGGGAGGTGGGGGGAAAAAAATCAGTAAGGATAGAAAGCCTGATGCAAACACACCTTGATCGCTGCCATTGCCATCAGGATCTCCACCTGTTCAGGTACACATATTGCAGACATCAATCTCACAGCTCATTTCCGAGAGTTCGCTGACAAATCTACGTGGTTCAGGTCAGTCATGTATACGTTTAAAAAAAGAGGCAGATTCTACCTCCCAAAAAATATTAAAGTATCAGGCTTCAGAGTCAATATAAATACTGTGGTAAGTGGTGTGGGAGCAAAAGCAAGTTAGTCACATACTTCATGAAATAAAAATAAAAAACAACCACACGATAACTCAGAACCCATTTAGCAAGCTTGGGGTTACTTACAGCTCAGGCTTCGGTAGGGGGGGTGGAAGGTGAAGCGTCGCGAGGCTGAATTTTTTGCTACTTTTGGGGGTGTTTTTGCCTCCTAGAGCATCAGTTGATTAGCATTACAGTCCCAACGTCCTCCTTTTGTCTTTGAGCTTAAAGTTCCGCCGTCCCGTGTTAAAAGTCTCGTTTCAACACTTTTTCGCTTCTCTTCTGGTCTTTTTTAAATTATTTTGGCCTGTTTTTCTAAACAAGACTGCGTTTTCCCGTTAGAAGAGAATGCCACACCTGCATCATATTGGAAGGCATTACAACAATCAGGATTTATAAAAAGAAAAAGTCACACGGAATTGTATTACTGTAAATTAGATTACAGAAGGGAATGAAGTATGCTGGGGCGTCCAGTGCAGGCAGAATTGGTGCAAAACTGGAGGCAAATTACGTTTCCGGACGTACTTCGACCTTGGCAGAAATTTGTGTCTGCGTGTCAGTGCGTCTTCCTTGTCGCCGGTGGCGTTTGTTTCAGCGATCGGGGCGATAATCTGGAAAGTCAGTGGTCCTACTGTGTTTGTGTCGGTCGGCACAATAGATAGAGAGAGAAAGCACTGTAGGCAGAATTCTGCTGCTTGTATGCCTGCTGGACGTCGTCTGTCTGGTGTGATTTTTGTGTCGAATCTCCTTTTGTCAGCAGTGAGGTGCCGGTGCTGTGTGTCTTGTTCTTGGAATGAAGCCGAGTGAGCAGAAGCGAACTATTTTACAAATGTCTTCGTGGTTTGTTCATGGAGAGAGGATGCGTGAAATGTGTCAGGCTGTCTCGTGTTGGAATGCTGTTTCTGTGTTGAGCTTGTGGGGAGGAGGAGGAGGAGTGAGAGATTTCCATGTCCAGAGGGGATTAAAAACGCTTTTGCAGGTGTAGGAGGACGTTTGTGGTGGCAGTTTAGTGTTTGAAGTTGTTGAGGAAAGTGAAAATGTCTTCTGTGCAATGTAAAAGAAAAGCACTTGTGTTGTGTTTTCCGATGTTCTGTGTTTAAAAAAAGTGTACGAGCGCAGATGCCGAAGATGCAAGCGAACCCAGCGCAGGCTTTGGGTGTGCTGGCTACTCTCAGCGCAAATACATACTTGCACTCTCAGTGTTTATTGCATGTGACAACGAGCAATAAATTTCATCTGTCTGATTCAAGACTTAACTGACTCCAGAAATACTTTAAAACTTCTCATTCGATGCAAATGAGAAATCCATGTGGACAAAACCAGATCTATCAGGCCTTGAATGACACATATCTCCATGGTCCAGTTGCACCTGACATCCTCGGCTGCTGGTTCGGACACGGACTCTGGCAACATTCTCAGAGGATTCTAAAATCTGAGAATATAGCACTACTGTTTCTGATATAAAACAGCGCTCTACAGTTTTCCGGGACATGGCATCTAGTAGTGAAGGTCTAACTCCAGTTCTAGGCCTAGTTTCAATTCTAAGCGACTTCTTGTAAAGTTAAATAAAAAAACGTTCTGACGTGGCCCCATCCCACCCGCTATAATCTGAAACCCCACAGTGGCAGTAAGGGTGCTGAGTAGTGTCAAAAAAAAAAAAAAAAACACCTCACAATACTGGTGTTTGTTAACGTTACCTTGGCTGCCGCTCAGGTTTGGGTTGGTGTAGTCCCATGTGTCCTGGTCGTTTTTGAACACGTTGAGACGCGTTGGCTGGTTGGAGGTAGAAGACATTGTTGTGGTGACCCTTCGCATCTACATGTAGATGTTTTTTTACTCACTTTATGACTGCACTTACCTTGGCATATTCAATCTTGAGCGTGCAACAACCTGAGTAAATGTCGGCGCCGTTGAGAGAGGCCTTGGCCGTTATTAGCGCTCTGGACTGGCTCGGTGGGATTGGTTAAGAAAAGGACCTTAAATAATTTTGCTTTTTAAAATTTGGGAGACAACTGTGCTCAATTATGTCTGTAAGGGCTAGGCAATAAGGGTGCACAATTCAGTTCTAATCTTGGGCTCATGATTCGATTCAAAATCAATTCACAGTTTTTTTTTTTTTTCCCCTTTATTAGGGAAATGGAAGCGGCTCTGGAAAACAGTATCTGCTAAATGCTGTAAATTTAAAAGGATATTCAACCATGGCCTGGACTCCATTTTTCCTAAAGATGACGATTCTCTGAACGGACCTGGTTTGGCCTAAATTGTATACAGCACATCCTGCAAGGGGCGAGGAAAAAATAATATCGAATAACTGAACTTATTCCACCTTAGAACATTTTGCTCTGAAGATTTTTTGCAGATTTTTTATAACTATCGGGCATTACCGTGGTGATGGGATAGATGGGGTTCATAATTGTTAAAAGCAAGACATTATTAACGCTGCGCGAGTCGTCAGAGTCGCCGGGTCGTGTAATCTTCTGACTGGTGGAGTAGTTGACGTCTGTGAGGTGTCCTTACGTAGACCTGGTTGTCAGTGTCACGTCCTGGCATTACGAAACCCTCATGTCCTCATACTCCACCAGGGCTTGGCGCTTCTTGGGCATCAACACGACATAACTGTGTGGAGAGAACACGTGGCTGCGTAAAAATCTGCAATTAATCTTGTCCACTATGGTAATTTCAATACTTTTTTAAAGAATTCTGTTTAAAACAATTCCACAGTGTGCGTTCACTGAAACATACAACTCAGAAACATACTATCATGTCACGTAACGCCACCCTGTCCAACCTGCCACTACATCTGTCTTAGCCCCTTTTTTTAAAATCGCAACGATATGCATTCTTTCCTTATAAAAATAGAAACTATAAAAAATACATCTTTAATACTTATCAGATAATAAAACAGCATATTAACAGTACAAACCTTATCAGTAAATTATGAGAACAAACCCGGAAAAAAAACAATTATCGTTCATTAATCATAATTGAGGTAAAATGTTTAATTAAACTTTATGACAATGATTAGAGAGTTGAATGGCGGCCAGCCTGCCTGCGGGCGTAGAAGATACCTAATGGTTCCGACTCCTGCAAGGGATTCAACAGGTAAACCTTCCAGAACTCCGTCCACCAGACCTCCATTGGACCACCAAAGACGGTAGGGGTTTGTGAGGGTCGTCATAGTCCTCCTGCAAAAAAACAAACAAGACTCACAATTTTAAAAGAAACACAATAGGATAGGAATGACATTTTTAAATACACAAATGATATTCAAATGTAAGCATTACCAGATCGATCTCATAAGCTGTTTAGTTTGTCTGCTGTTATTTTTCAAAACTGGAATTAGAGGAAAATCATTTTGCTGTGAGTGTGTAGGGTTCAAGAATTTTTTTATGTGTCACATACATGGTTATGCTGGTGCAGCATGTAGTGAAATGTAACACAACATTGTTTTCATTCCTGGGAAAGGTGCATGTAGTACTGAAAATCTCAAGTGAATTGTTTTGTGTGCTTCAAATAAGATACGTAAAAATGTATGCTATGAGCTGAGAAGCCCAGCAATACATTGTCATCGATATATTTTTTTAGGATGCAATATTTTTAACAGGTTGAAATTGACATTTACACTGAATGTGCAAGAGGTTATAGCTCTACCTCTTGCACATTCAGTGCTCTCTTTCTATTCACTCTACATCTATTTCAATACTTACCTCTATGTATATGTCTAGCCTCTAATTATATATATATATATATATATATATATATAATAAAAAAAAAATTAAAAATCCCTGTCTAGTTTAAAATGTATATTGCATATTGTCTGGTTTAAAATGTATATTGTTTAATATATATTTTAGTATTTCTACTTATTTATTGTCTATCCCATGTGCCTAGTCGTGCCCTGCCTATTTATTCTCTGTTCTACTGTTCTTTGTTTGTTTGCACTGGAAATAACCTGGAGCCACGTCGTCTCGTCTCTCTATGTATCTGTACAGTATATAGCAGAGATGACAAAGTTGACTTTGATTTTGACAAATATATCATTATTACGATCTACCTAAAGTGTGACAGAAATTAACACTACATGAGTTTATGATAGATTTTTGTGTCAAATGTGACTTATCCAGCTCAAGTTAAATGGTAGATCTTATTTCTTAATGCTGCTAGACATCTTATGGTAATTATTTTGCATTTAGTACTGCTTTTCCAAAGTAGCATCGCCTTAACATCTAAAGGCTGTAATTTATGTAATACACTGTAATTTATGCATGAATCTTGCAGCAAAATAAAGGTGTGTAAACAAAACCAAAGAGACTGTGTAAAGGCCATCCAACACATACGCTGTGATATTTACCTTGTGCTGATTTAAAACAGTGGCAGAAGAAAATGGCAAAAAACAAATCTTGTCTGTGGCCACAAACAATATTTATGTCAAACTCACACTCTAGGTAAACTGGGTGTTACTCAACCTCCCGTAGCCATAACAAATATGAGCTTTTTATTAGTCTTTTTGTAAAACAATACGCCGTATACGTCAAGGTAAACCGACCGTGTTTGAGAAATTAGCGCATATATCAAAAATTATTCATTAGTAGAATTCAAAACTCTCCTTCCCATCATTCATAGCACAATAATTTGTACGCAACACAGGCTCGTCATAATCCATACGTGATGCATTTTGACATTTTAAAATCAATAATAAGACCCCATAGCTAAAGGACACAGGCCTGCTAACCGCAGCGTGCCTCACTCGACGCTAACTACCTAACTATGCTAAGCTAACTAGCTTCATTCATCTAAAGGCAGACGGCAGCGTGCTAGCCGGAGTTCACAGCCGCAAACCTGGCGCTAAAACCTACTAGCACGGCAATAATCGTTTAAAGTTGTCACTTTATTAATACGCAACACGACGTTTTATTCGCATGCACAGTGTCCCTCCTCTAAATACATCCAAGTGTAGTTTTAAGAGGCATTTTGCGAGGTAATGCGTGAAAAACAGGCTGGAACGCTTTTAGCAAAGCGAAACAAAAGGCTACGGTCTAAATTGCGCCCTTATCCCCCGGTAGTGAGCTACCCGTTAAGCGCACCACTCAATAACTAGCGCCCAATATGAACGACTTTTCCTAACTAGGCTCTACATGCAGGACGTTTCGTTCAGAACCGCGGCACTTTTTACCTTTTCATAACAATCAGCATAGTCTTTCATTGCTTCAGTTGTCTTTAAAACAGAATATCGATAGTGGATTACCATTAAGTGCCCTACTCTTTTAAGTAGTCCATTCTAGATAAAAGACATTTCCTAAACTATGAAGTGCAATACGCGCATCCCATTTTAATAACATACGAAGCACAAAAAAGGCAAAATTAGTTAATTATTATAGGAGTATAGTCAGCCTGAACGAAATGCCCTACATAGGGCGAGAGGCTATTTGGGACGCGCCCTAAAAACCGCTAGCCAAAAGCTAACTGGGTTAGCTGTCGAATGGGAATGGCGCACGGTGGGGAAAATAGAGGGTTAACGTATTAACAGAGGAAACGCTTCAAAAAGGTTGCTCACATTTGTCATTCCGCCATCGTTGTCAGTTTTCTGGCGCTTTGTCGCCCTGCCGCCGTCGCTGTAGTACCGGGCCGTTTGCGTAGCCATGTTGTCCCGTTCAGTTCTCAACGAACAAAAATGGACGAAAACCACAAGAAACCCGTGACTCCGCCCACCACCACCACCATTGGCCGAAACAGCAGCAAAGGCAGTCAACCAATCACAGGCGTACATCCACGCTACGCGCTACATGATTGGGCAGTTTTTCTTTCTTCATTTTTGGCCCACCTAGGCAGAGAAAACGAACCGGGCAATTAAATCTGTATTTTTTAAAAATCTGGACCAATAAATAAATCAATACCCGTTTTATTTACCTTTATTGTTTACTATTGTTGAGACATTTAAATATGTAACGTCTTTTAATCTTTCACATATTAGTGATTTGACTCCAACATGCAAATATCTACAATATGCCCAGTAAACTGAGCCGATTTACGAAAATAACGCTGAAGACATTTTAATGGTGTAGAATAAATACTATTACTTATAGATAGTTATTATTAGTAATATTTATAGTTTATAGTATAGTTAATATTAATAGTTCCAACATGCATAATTTTCTTGTGGTTTGGCCAAATTAGTATTTCATATTGATAGCTATAACTATGAAAATAAAAGACTATAAATTTTGCAAAAGAAGAAGATCCACTGATTGCTTGTCTTTTTGCTTGTCTCACAGCGAGAAGGTCCTGGGTTCGAACCACGGGGACGGCAGTAGGGCCTTTCTGTGTGGAGTTTGCATGCTCTCCCCGTGTTTGCGTGGGTTGCCTCCGGGCGCTCCGGTTTCCTCCCACAGTCCAAAGACATGCACTATGGGTTAATTGGCGACTCAAAGGTGTGAATTTGTGTGTGTGTGTGTGTGTGTGTGTGTGTGTGTGTGTGTGTGTGTGTGTGTGCGCCCTGCGGTGTGTTGGCGCCTGCCCAGGGCTGGTCCCCGCCTTGCGCCCGAAAGTTCCCGGGATAGGCTCCGGTCCCCCCGATTGGGAGTTGGGATTAAGCGGTTCGGATAATGAATGAATGAACAATCCAATTTCACCAATAACTGATTAAATGACCAATTACTTAATTTTCCGCTAGTATTCGTCAAAAGGCCATTATGAAGATTTATGGCTGTCAAGACCCTGGAAAACCTGTAAAAGATTGTTCAAAAATAAATAAATATTTCACTTACCATTATTTCTTAGTGTTTGGGTTGCATGATATATAGCTCTTGTCTAGCAAGATTTTATAATGGGCCATTTTATTACTTTTAAATACACAATTCCTACCTTTTCCAATATCAACGTGACTTAGCAAAATTGATATTAGAGGTTTTACAAGGTTGACTTCTGAATGGAGGTCTCGGTCACGTCGAACTCTTATTTTGACAGGCGATTGGGAAACAACCCGGAATCGTTAACAAGCTGCTAAGCTAACGCACGTAGTGTTGACTGTCAACAACAACAGCGCTTGACTTTCACTCGATCCTCTTAACTCTGGCCAGGACGGATAAAACTGGATTGCGGCGTTCGTCGTGGTAATTATAACAAAATGCACTTTTTATACATGCACATTTAGTTTAACTCGCGAAGCTGTGCGCTCGGTCACGTCATTACGTTAGAGATTATAGTTAAGTTGGAAAGCTCTCTTGCTAGCTGGCTAATGTTAGCGTGTCTTAATTCTCTGACTAAACTACGGAGTGACAGCGAGTACCAGAGCTGGGATTTGATTACATTTGTTTAAATCCAGTAAAATGTATGTAATCAGTAATGACTTCCAGTTTTCTAGCTATTTTAGACAGATAGCGACTGTGTCTGTTTTGACAAGTTTGTATGGCTGCGTTCCAATCCGCATAACGTGACAACTCTGCGTAGTAATGTCACTTTGTGACGATATTAAATCTTTAATCTTTTCGTCAACGTTGTGATTTAGATCGATGATGCTATTTTCCTAATCTCGTGTTTAACTCTTTAACTGGTGTCATGAGGTTAATCGGAGCTTTTCGAATGTTTGGACCGGATCCCACAGGGGGCGCTGCTAATGAAGGCTTTATTTCTATTGGACTTAAAACTAGATTTAAAAATAGCTTACAATAATCTGATTTATATGTCAAGACTATTACAAAAACGTACAAGGAATTTGCTTTGGTTGTTAGTCTCTCCCTAGTACTCAAGACACTATAAGTACAACGAGCCTTAATCAGCAGTATCTTTCTTAAATCTCTGCTTAAGAAAGGTAAGACATTTCTCAAATAAGAAAACAGTGATGAATATCAGAATCCTCATAAAAACTGCATAAGTGGGTTTTAAGAAAGGGTATCTTCTTAAGAACGGTTGGAGAATGAGGCCCAGTAATATAATGCCGATCAGCATGTTTCACACAATGTGCACCATACAAGGGACAATATACAATAGACAATACAGAAGCATACAGAATACAAGCGTTGTGCAGGCTGTGGAAGGTATGTGGCTAGAGAATAACGATTTGATATAAAATGAAGGGACTATGGAACAGCAGATGATAGAAATGTCTATGAAGAAACTTTTTGTTTCCGTGTTTTGTAATTTATCAAGTGATCTAAACATCTTGTATGACCAGATTCTGTGTTTATTGAAGTCTAATCTACGCAAAAAGATCAACTTTACGTTTAACTATTTAATGGTATTTTGGCACTCTCATCTCTTTTTATTAATAGATTATAATAGATCAATGTATAACACTGTTGAGATAAGATACATGGAATTTTTTTTCCAAAAAGCCGATCGGAAACTTTACCATCTTGATAATATATTGAGCTGTGTAAAAAAGGACTTTGGACCTTCAGTAGATCATTATTATTATGACAGATACTACGTAAACATTGGTGAGAAGATGTTGTTCTTGTACCAAAAGAATCCTTTTTCTCATCATGCCCTGCTTTAGAAATGTTTTTGTCTCACCGGTAGTTGAGGCCAGCAGTGAAGAATGAGTTATGGAACGGAGCGCAGGGGCATCCATGTGGACCAGGCCGATCTGCTCTGCAGGAAAGGATGCGGTTTCTATGGCAACGCGGCCTGGCGCGGCCTCTGCTCCAAGTGCTGGAGGGAAGGGACACAACACTCCCGGGCCAAGCAGATCGAAGAGGACCGAGCACTGGCCGAGCGGTGTGGGAATTAAAACGATTTTTGTATTTTGTGCCAAATACTTAATGGTTAGGTTCTGGTTCCTGTGACGCTCACTTTTTTGGCCTTTCACATTGTATTGTATTGAATATTGGGTATTGTAGTGTGTGGTTTAGTTTGTGCTCTTCCCTTGTGGTTTTGATAAGTTTGTATGGCTGTGTTCCAATCCACATATCGTCACAAGTGTGCTTTTGACACTGCTTTCACCAGGCTCCAGAGAGAAGAAGAGGCAGCGTATGCACGATCCCAGACCAGCTCACCCCACTCGAGCAGGAGTGAGGAGAAGAGATCGGATCAGAAGTCGGGCACAGTGCCCACAGTAAAGAGATTTTTCAGCTCGTCCTCAAAGACAATCCTGGGAAGAGGTAGGACACTAACTAAATGTTTCCCAAACAACAGGCTCTTGGGTCTTGGACTGAGCAATATGACCTCAAATCAATATCACACAGGCTTTTCTGTGTCGTCCCACATAATTACATAAGGGCCGGAGACGCACTTTTGTTTTTGGTTTGTTGAAAACGGCACGGGAAGCGAACGCCCAGTAGTTCATGCCCTTGAATTGTCTGCGTTCGGTGACCTTTTCTTGGAGTCACAATTTGAAAATGTACACGCATTAGTTTCCAGGCAGGAAGATCTGGAATAAAACGGTTTGGGGGATTACGAAAAACAATTCAGGGAAAGGGAGGTTCCAAAGATCAGCGATATAGCACCTTTGCTGAAAGCATTAAGTTACAGCAAATCTCAGGCCAGGATTTCTATCTTCTGAGCCGTTAATGTGACGTTAATGATTTTGCCGTACGTGCTTCAGCAGATTCCTCAGTTCCAGAGACACAGCAACCTCCGAGTCTCTCCATCAGTCAGGAGACGGACGTGGAGTCGGATCAAGCCACCAGGCAGTTCATTGACTTCCTGAAAACCCTGCAGAGGCCCGGAAGGGAAATCTTTAAGCAGTGTCACGCCTTTCGCCAGACCGTTTCCTACAAAAAGGTACTTGCACCTGTAGTCTGCTCCCATTCTCCCCTCAACCAGATTTGACTTTGCTTACTAGGGGTGTAAATCATCACAATACGACATTGATTCATTGGACAACGATTCGACGGTGGCTGATATAAACGTGGTTCTTGCGGTGCTAGAGTGATTGCAGTTTGTGGTGGTAACTAGCTGATTGGTTCCTATGACTCTGATCCTTTTTAGGATCTTGGTGTGGAGGAGCTCTCAGAGTCTGTGCAAGACTTCTACCAGAACCTGTCTGACCGCCTAAACACACTCTACAAAGGTACTCTCAGCATCTCTGCCTTCAGCTGTCATTTTCTGTGTCCTATACAGAGACGTGTGAAAGCAGTTTATGGGTTTATGTGCTTTAAAATCAGGGACAGTGACATGGTAAAATATTGAAGTCAGGAAGGCTAATTGAATTTGGAGAAACCCAACCCAAATGTTTCTAAATAGCATTTCTCTCTCTTCTCAGCCGGTCCACCAGAGCGAGTAGAGACCGTAATGGACGAAGTAGAAAAATACATCATGTTACATTTGTACGAGCGAGCGTTCTCTCCCGAGTCCACCGAGGACGAGCGCAAAGATCTGGCCATCCAGAAGAGAATCAGGTAGTTGCCTTTAAAACAGAATTAATAAAAACAGGTGCCTTTAGTGTAAAAGTAATGTAAATGTGTGTGTGTGTGTGTGTCTGTGTTTGCTCAGGGCTTTGCACTGGGTCACCGTTGAGATGTTGTGCGCGCCGCTGAACGAGGAGATTCCTGCCGTGGCAGACAGTCTGGTGAAGGCCATTACTGGTAAACTTTCAAGTTCTGCACGTGCTTGATGCAAACGAGGACGCATTACATTTTGGATGTTTGCATTAGTAATTAGGTCGGTCGACCTCTAATCTAAAAGTTGCATTCGTCCTTTGTCTTTTCCATCACACGTTGTTCTTGTGAAAGTTGTTGCGCCTCGATGCCAGTAGCGCAGTCACACGATTCAACGATTCAGTATAAATGTGATGATTGCAGACATCATCGAGATGGACTCCCGGCGCGTTCCCAGAGACAAGCTGACCTACGTCACCAGATGCTGCAAGCACATCTTCGCCGCCATCAAGCGCAGCAAGCGCGAGGCCGCCTCGGCCGACGACTTCCTGCCCACGCTGATCTACGTGGTGCTGAAGGCCAATCCGCCCCGAATGCACTCCAACATCCAGTACATCACGCGCTTCGGCAACCCGGGACGCCTCATGAGCGGCGAGGACGGATACTACTTCACCAACCTGGTACATGTCCACGTTAGTCACGTCATATATTAACTTATTCATAGCCTTCACAGCTCACAGTAAACACGCAGTTCATTTCTTATGGCTTTTTACTTGGGATGCACGATAATATCGGAATCGTATCGAAATCACTCGATAATTGCACTTTTAGATTTGCCCGATATTTTCAGCCGATTTTGATGTAGGTTGTAAAGGTTGCGCGCAGTGGAATGTTTGCGAGCAAAATCTCTCGTCTTTACGACCTCAGCTCTGCATTCACGCACGACATTTTTGAAGTGTCATGGAGTGTCACACGCGCCTCATTTGACTCGGCACACCGCATAGGACAGGAAGTGATTTTTTTTTCTTAAACTGTTGTGCACTACGCTGGAAATGTTCTGCCCTCGCTTGTGCTCGACTCCTTCCTCATTTATCTCCCTCTTTCTCCCTCTCTCCTTCAGTGCTGCGCGGTAGCTTTCATCGAAAAATTGGACGCCCAGTCTCTCAATTTGAGTGCGGAAGACTTTGAGCTCTACATGTCCGGCCAGGCTTCTCCAGACAGACCGCGTGGACTCGTCGCTCCCTCCTCCTCCTCCTCCTCCTCCTCCCAGAGCGGTGCCGGTGCAGGCGGCGGGGAAGTGACGCGGACGTATAAACGTCTGGATTTGGACCTGCTGACGGAGACGGGGGGCGTGGCGAATTCGGAAAACGACCTGATCGACTGGACGGATGGTAGGGAGCGGCCGGTGCAGGACATGCTGCAGGACCTCCAGCTGGTGGACGCTCCTCCCGCCCTGGCCTCCGCCATCGACTCGGACAACGTGGACAGCGAGGGCCTTCCTCCTCCTCTACAGCCTCAGGTGTTCGCCGGATAGCCGGCACTTTTTTTTTCTCCCAAAATTTTGATGACAAAAATTGACGGTAGCATTCATCCGATTCTGTCCTTCGCACACCGGGACGGCGGCAGGAAGCTTTGAAGTTTGCTGATGGTAGGGCTGGGCAATTAATCCAAAAAAATGAGTTGAAACGGACATTAGGAAAAGCTATTCATAATCTTTCCTGCGATGATTATTGTTAAAAGAATTGTTAATACCAGTGTGTTTTCACGTGTCCACTCAGTTAATCGTGATGTTGATTCGAGGTGATATTGCCCAGCCCTAGGTTGAGGGTGTTCTCTTTTAATTTGGCAATCTACCGTCTCATCTTTCCTTTATTGGGGAAGGGGCATTTTGGGGGTTTTTTGCACATAATTTAGTAACAGTTTTCAGCTCTTGACTTCAACTGACAGAGCAAGTCCACACTCCTCAGATAGACTCGTTTTGTCTGGAACTAATGGCGCTTTTCCACCGGAAACAGGAACAGTTCCGGAACCCTCGCCAACCTTGACTGTGTCAGATGGCTTTTTGATTAGTGAAAATATGTACCAAAGATTGAAGTTGACAAATTTCACACTGTTATACAAGTACAACACAAAGAAATGAATGAATTAACAAAGAAATTAATGAAAATTTTGAAAACTAAGGTAATAAAGTGGAAAATCTAATTACAAAATAAACATTACAATTATGAACAGGAAACGCTACATAAACCAGTAACAATGTGAGGAAATCGATGAGGTGCGAACACTCCTGTCTGTTTCGAAAGTGAAAGTGTTAGATGGGCTGAGGAAAAAATATATGTAAAAAATAGAACATAAGAAAAGCAGCTCCGATATAAAAACCACAACCATCTCTCCGGCGTAGTGTTTACCTGCAGCACGGGTGGAAAAGCGTCATTAAGTTGAGCCAAGGTTGCTCTCCATCGGCATGAGATTCCGGCATCAGGGAGGCTGACAAATACAGATACAGCAACAGTGAGCAATAAACTGAATATTCCGTTTTCATCTTGAACCAAAACAATAAGTAAACTTCAATAAGTTTTCAGTGTGGCGATGAGGAGGATTTACAGTAGCTCTCGATGCATAAACATAACCTTCCGTTTTTGACGTCAGCGTTGCGAAATGTGTGGAGTCTAGTCTACGTTGTGAGAGCTGAGCTCTCTACCTTCTGCCATAACTTTGCCAAATGTTGACCAAAACTTGCTTAGTGTTGCATTCAGAATTACACTTCTACACTGTACCATACATGCAGCCACACGGTTGTTATATTGTCTTAAACTTGTAAGTACGATGCCTTGTGAAAAGTAAAAAAATGTCTGGAGCAATTTCGACCAGTGGAGTGCAAAAATAACAAGACAGTTCTTGTTGAATTTGGTCATAAATTGACGTTATTAATTAATCATTAATATGAAAATATTATTGGGATAATTGTCTTTTTGCAAGACATTGTAGACCCCAAGTTTAAGGTGTGTAATTAATAATCTTAATAAAATTTTATCTAATTTAATTCTGAACGCAACTGCAAGTCACCACCAAAATTAGAGGAAAAGGTACAGAGCTGGCTTTTTTACCTCACACTGTTGATTGTGTGTTTTTGGGAAGCAGCTCCTCTTGTACTGGGACTAGGGCTGTACGATATGACGACACATATCCGATGAGGAAAATTAAAACGTCTCTCGCTTCATATTACACTATCGTTTATTTCGTGACGTGACAAAATCCACTGTTTACGGCAGTATTTCTTCACGGTTTGGATGAGTGTGTGCAGTAGTCACCACGGCACCACGTGGATGTAGACAATGAGAATACTATGGTGTTACATTTGTGCCTTAATTTTGAGCGCAGCAGTGGAACTTTTGCAAGCAAAATCTGGTGTTTGTTCTCGTTCAACTCCACACACACACACACGAAACACACACACTAGAAACACACCACACCTTCGAGCTCAGGAACACCAAAGGTGCCACAGTTCGCCTTAAATGCCCTTTTCTAGGACACGGTAAAAAGCTTTAACCACAAGTCACTAGAGTTTTCAACGGTGTGAAAAGCGCCTGTATAATAGAGCGCAAAAAATGCATTCTTAACTAATAAAACGGCTTTAAAATACTGGTGTTTTAAAAATCGAGATGATTTGTGGCACCTTTGGCGTTCCATACGCGCACACGTGTTGGCAGAGTTGTTCTTGCTTGCGAAAGTTCAGCTGAATTTATTGAAAATCTGCTCTGTTATGATGTATCTCGTTATCGGGATATTATATGACAATTACGGGGATATGAGATTTTGGTCATATTGCACAGCCCTAACCGGGACAGAAAGGCTTCAAATCTTTCAAACTCCTCTGTAGCGCTCGGTCATGAGGTAAAACTCCTTATTGAAATGTGAAATATCTATTTTGTTTTCCGCAACGAACGACGCCGACCTTCTCGGCTCAAAATAGCTGACATTAAGGCCTAACTCTGAGGAGGTGAGCGAGGCTGTGTTCCAAATCACATGCTTCCAATACCACTAGCGATTTGGAACGTAGCTAATATCTCTGGCCATGGACTGGGTCACCATCCTCTCTGTCCATGGTTAAGTCAAACCGAGTTTATGCACTTTAAACAACAACAAAAAAAAAAGTCTGTCTGTAAAAGTACAGTTAAAACAGTCCGTTGGTCAGTTCATGAGGTCATGTTAGTTTGGGTCATTATGGGCTCCATATTAGAGGTCGACCGATATGGGATTTTCAGGGCCGATATCAATACAGATTATTGCTAGTTAACGGGGCCGATAATCAATATTTGGAAACGATATGCAAAAAAATGTAAGAAAATCTGTCAAAATTATCTTATTTTACAAACACCAAGCTCAGCTGGAACTCTCGTCTCTCCTCCTCGGAGCTTCACGCTGCGCTCGTGTGAGAGGGTGGTGTGAGTGACGACGAGGCTTCAGCGCTGATTGGCTACTACTCGTGCGACATGTAGCCAGTCAGGGACTGGTGTGGGCGGGACATTAAATGAAGCATGGACTCGAGAGAGTGCACAGTAGCGCCCCTTGTAATTACTTAATATCGGTGATGGTCAAAATTAAACGGCGATGCCGATAATAACCGAAATGCCCAGCGTCAGCCCCCGATAATCGGTCGACCCTTACTTGATATTGCTACTTCCTATTCGTATTAAAATGTAATAAAGAGATTATTCAGCGGGTTTCCTGTACAGGTGGTTTTGAGTTGACTTTATGAATTTGAATCTTTTATGAAGACAGATGTTTATATTATTTATTAGAGTATTTAATTGAGTTTGTGGTTATGCCGTTCAGCTCCTCTACAGACATGCCGCTTTTTACAGAGCTTTTATTTGACTTATTTATTTGTTGGAAGGTAAAAGATTTAAGCGTGTTAAGCCGTGGAATCATTTGTACGTGATGTAAGTTGACCTCGACACCAGCTCATACCCAGAACAGGTTGTTTTCCCCAAGGTGCATCTGAACATGAAAAATTCCAGCAGATTGTTCAGCCCGGCTTTATTTTTAATATATTTTTGTGAGGTGATTCCATATCAAATTCCAGCAGGAATCTGTGTAATGCCACAATTAGCTTCGCGTCCACCGCCCTTAGGCATGCCCCTGTGTGTGTGTTTGTGGGTGTGTCTGTGGGTGTCTGGGTGTGTGGGCGTGTGAGTGTGGGTGTGGGTGTTTGTGGGTGGGTATGTGTGTGTGTGTCTGTGTGGGTGGGTGTGAGTGTGGGTGTGAGTGTGGGTGGGTGGGGGTGTGTGTGGGTGGGTGTCTGTGGTGGGGGTGTGTGTGTGTGTGTGTGTCTGTGTGGGTGGGGTGTGGAGTGTGTGTGTGTGTGTGTGTGTGGGGTGGGGTGTCTGTGGGGTGTGTGTGTGTGGGTGGGCATGTATATGTGTGTCTGTTTGGGTGGGTGTTTGTGGGTGTGTGTGTGTGGGGTGTTTGTGTGTGTGTGGGGTGTTTGATGGGCGTGGTGGGGTGTGGGAGGGGTGGGTGTCTGTGGGCGTGTGTGTGGGAGGTGTGAGTGTGGGGTGTTTCTGTGGGGTGTGTCTGTGTGGGTGTGTGAGGGGTGGGGTGTGTGGGGTGTGTATGTGTGTGGGTGGGTGTGTGTGTGTGAGTGCCTGTGTGTGTGTGTGTGTGTGTGTCTGTGGTGGGCGGTATGTGTGTCTGTTTGGGTGGGTGTTGTGGGGTGTGTGTGTGGGTGTTGTGTGCGGTTTGGGTGGGCGGTGTGTCTGTGTGTGTGTGGGTGGGTGGAGTGTGGGGTGGACTGAGTGTGAGTGTGTGTGGGTGTGTGAGTGTGGTGGGCGGTGGGTGGGGTGGAGTGGGTGGGTGTGAGTGTGGGTGGGTGTGTCTGTGTGGGTGTGTGTTGTCTGTGTGTGTGTGTGTGTGTGAGTGATTCATTATCTGCTCATTTAAACTGGATGCTGTCATGGCATCGTTGTGTTGTGTTCAGTAGCTAAAGCATTTTAGAGACATCAGTCTGGGATTTTCCAGAGTGTGGGGGAAAATGACATTTAATCTGTTTTTGCAGTTTTACAAGACTGCATTTTTTTTAATGCATCATGAAAGTTGCCCCTCTGCTCGGTTCCTTCAAAGTATGCATCAAGGCATGGATTGGCTTATTAATGATTGTTGCAGTGTATCCCAGAACTACTGTATATTTAACAAAAGAAAATGAGTAATTGAATTGCTTGGTTGCGCGCATCTAACAGCATGTAGGAGTTTGAGCTGCAGGGTGTCTCGGCCATTCGTAATGACTAAAATAGTGAAAACTCCAAATATTGTTAATAAAATATGTGAAGGAATAAAGGAGTGGAATCTGTGTTTGTCTTTGTTGTTATTGCACTTGTAGTATTTGAGATGTCAGCAGGCGTTTCCAGGCATTCTTTTCCTCTTTTCGGAGGGTTTAATACTTTGACGGTAAAGGAAATATTATAATCACTTCTCTGTTTTTGGTGCCATCAGCTAAAAAAAAAAAAAAGGAACTTTCCGGATTTATGTCAACATATAAAGGGTTAGTGTTTTTTTAAACGTACCACAGAACGCCAGCATCATGCAGTTCGTACACAGCTTGGTCGGTAAGTTAAACTGGGATTAAAACTATATACTCTAGAAGGTTTGATGTGGTTTTAGGAGCTAATATGATGTTTTTCATCTTTTTTTAGCCATTTTAACCTTGTTTGCCAATGTCCAGTCTGAAGGTAGGTAGTACGTTTGGGATTCTGCCCTTGGTCTTCAAATTTGGTTGTTTAAAAATAGGTAAAGATAAATATATGCATAAAAGATACATTTAAGCATTTAAATCTAACTGTTTAATAACATTTCTAATTTAATATTTCTAATGATTTCCACCGCTTTCCACCATCACATCTACAATAGATAACCCTAGATTTCAAGATTACACCGTATGTCGATTGTTTAACCTTTTTCCATCAGACTCAAATGAAATATTATGGTTTGGCATTTTACATAATTCTTGTCAAGATCTGCTCATTTAAGTAGTGTTCATTGGAAATGAAACCACATTTGTTTACTGTGGAGAATTGGGATTAATATTATTGTTTTATATATAAGTGTAATATATATATATATAATGTAGTTATTAAGGTGGTATATTATATAAAATACACATATAGTAATAATCTAAAGTAATATATGTATATTAGTAATTATTTTAATAGTATTATTTTCTTATTAATATATGAAGCTGAGTGATTTTATATATATATATATACACGAGGTCAATAATAGGTGACCTCTCCTTCAGATGATGAGCCGACCTTGCCCCCGTTCAGCGCCACAGCTCAGGTGAGTCAGGGCGAGGCTCGTCTCTTTTCGGGCGAGGATGTGCAGCTGAACTGTAGCGTGCCCGAGGACCCTTTGGCCAAATGGAAGTACCAGTGGTTCCTGAACGGAGAATGGGTGCAATCCGCGGAAACGTATGATCTGAGATCGGCCCGCGTGCTGCAGGGGGGCGAGTACACGTGTCAGGGGGAGAAGGAGATTGAGAAGTGGCCTTTTTCCGTCAAGTCGGCGTCCAGCAACCCCATCCAAGTGCATGTGGACGGTGAGGGTCACCGCGTTGACGACGTGATAAAATAATAATAATAATAAATGTTATTTAGTAGCGCACTAGGATGCGGTTTGAGATTAAACTTCAACCTTTCCCTGACCTTTACGTTAGGCGGCTGGGCCCTTCTGCGCACACCGGCCGAACCTTTAATCATCGAGGAGACGATGACGCTGACCTGCCGCGTTCGCGGGGACCCCCTGCTGACGAGCGTCATCTTCTATAAGAACGGAGTGAAGATCAAGCAACAAACCCATAAAGACCTGATGTTCCCCACAGTCACGCTGCAAGATCAGGGTTCTTACTGGTGCAGAGCCACTTGGTTGAGGCGTTCCGAGTATCATTCCACACAGTCCGTTCCTGCTTCTGTCACTGTGTTAGGTAAGACTTTGTGATGGGGTGGAAAACATCTAGGCCTTAAATAAATCAATTTGAACAGAGACAGAAAAACACCCTGCAGGACTGTGTAGCCTTCTTGGACTCAAGCTTGAAACTTTCACTTTAAACGTCTTAAAAGACTTCTAACCCCCTTTTTCCTCTTGTTTTGCGCACAGATAAACTGAACACGCCTGAGCTAGTGATGAAGTCTGAGGTGATGGAAGGGGAAAGAGTGGTAATGACCTGCGTGACACAGCTGAACGCCAGAGAAAAGGGCCTGAGTATAGAATATACCTTCATGAAAAACGAAATCAGGGTGCAGCCGACCTCGTCGCGCTCACAATTCACCATCCAGGCGGCGGAGGAAGAAGACGAGGGATTCTACAACTGCAAAGCTCGCGTCAGGGCTCTCGATGTGGAGAGGTGGAGTCAAATGTTGGAGCTGAAAGTGCATGGAAAGAAGCCGTAATGCAAAGCAGCAAAGAAATTTCTTCGTTATCTCGAGATCATGAGGTATTTTTGTTGTCATCTCAGTATAACGAAAATCGATAAATAATGCTGACCCTAAGAAGTGGAACTTCACATATATGAGTTGTACATTAGTTAATAGAGGACGTTACCTCCAGATCACGAGTTAATTTTCTCACGTTTATGATATGCACTCCGTCACAGTTTGATCCACAAAGATCTAGTTTTACCTCGTCAACATCGCGTCTTAGTCATGGAAAATGTGGTTTATAAAACAAAAATCACTTTTGCTAACGACAGCTGTGTTGTGCTTTTTTTTGTACCTTTTAGCTCAAAACACTTGATGTATCATCTGTGATCTTTGCATTTGTCAATTAGCCTTTTGAACCACAGATTAAATATCTCACTCAAGAAAGTAGAAATTCAGAAATTTGAAATAATAATTTGACTTCAAAGGGGCATCAAACAACCTGATATTGATACCTGATTCAAAAAAGTAATATTTGAAAATGTTGTTCGACATTCATCCCAACCGGACTACTAAAACTAAATGTATTCATCTGGACCCAGGTTGTATAAAACAACTTCTTAATTGTCATTATGCTATAATAGATGAACTCTTAATAAAGAATGTGTTTCACGTTGATTTTAATACACACGTACAATACTGTCTTTTGGAAAGAGTTTCACATGATATTGTTGAAAACTACATCTATGTATAAACACAAAGCACCAGTTCTGTGTGTGTATTATCAAACACATTAAATCGTTCTTTGTTTTATTGTCTCATTTTATAAATGGTATCGCAAATATTCAAAGTTTTACAAGGTGTATCATGGGCTTGTGTCATGGCATATATTTGCAAGCCTAATAAATGTATAAAGACAAATAGGTGGCGGTTTATGAAGCCACAGTTGTAAAATATGTAAATCATATTTTAAGTAATAGTTAAAATCTACACTGTGAGTTTAAAAGTGTCTGCTGTACTTTTGCCCATAACTTGCCCAAAAATGTTCACCGACTTTATTTCATTGTTGCATTGAAGCTACATGTTCAAGTTGTGATGTGCAATATAATAAACACTTTGTTGCAAATGTAATTAATAATTAAATGAATATGTAAATTCTGTCAATATTTGCCAAAGTTATGGCCAAAGGTACAGAGATCCCTTTATTTTTGACTCGCAGTGTATTAGCACAAGGGTAATTAACAACATTTGCATGGTGTGTCCAAAAAATTACAGCAGTCAACTTATTTTTACCTGGACTTGGTCTTTAGTAAGGCTCTGGATTCAGTTTTGGTTGAAAATCTACCAGTGTTTTCCTTCTTGTGTATCTCCTGTATCACTAAGTATTAATAAACATGAATATACATTTTACAAAACTGGATTGTTGGTTAAGTTAAATATTTGGTCATGGGATATGATTCGAGCCTCTCTTTTGAGCCATCGCACAAAACAATGCCCATATAGAGTTCAGTGCAAAATTGTGGCTCTGGTTTGAAGCGAAAGCTGCTCTGCTTGCTGTCAATCTGGATACAGTAAGAAACCCGAAAAGGTGCTGTCATCCTCACTGCTGGAGTAAGCGCCATTCCAGTCTCTAAGGGTCTCCACCCAAACCTGGTCACCAGCGGCCAGCTTGAGTAGCACCAGGCTGGAGGCCTGGTCGATGTCCTGGCCGTAAAGGGTGTCCCTCGAACGCAATTTGCGTATTCCATTCACTACCAGGGCGGCACGTAAGGGCTTGTTCCTTACTGTTATCTGGTACGAGAAGACGTAAACCCCGGGGTAGGTGCAGTTGAACTTGTTGGTGGCGACGTCGTAGTGGTTTTCCCCATTGTAGAAGATCTTGTCGAAGCGCACTGGGAAGCCAGAGGCCGGAAACGACTTGCCAGGGTAGAGGCCCACGCTGAAGGCGGAACGCTGTCGCCCCAAAAGATCACCGGATGTTCCTTTCAGACCCCGAAATCCTCGGTCACCGCGCTTCCCTTGAGGACCTCTTTCCCCCTTCATTCCTCTCAGACCTCGAACGCCTTTTAGTCCTTGAGTTCCTCTCGTTCCCGATTCCCCTTTTGTCCCTGAGCTCCCGGGTTCCCCTCGTTCTCCAGGGATGCCAGGGCTCCCGTGCATTCCATGTAGACCCGGAGGACCGGGATCGCCCCGAACGCCCGGGGGCCCGGGTTCACCCGGCTCTCCTTTTGGTCCTCGGTCTCCCAGCACGCCACATTCTCCCCTCTCGCCTTTCTCACCCTTTTCTCCATTAAGGCCTGCGGGTCCAGGTGGTCCGTCTCTGCCCGGGTCTCCTTTATCACCTTTCGTAACATTCTCATTTGGTTCCCCCTTTTCGCCTTTTGTACCTTTGAATCCCGGAAGGCCTCCGGCACCTTTCTCGCCTTTAAGTCCAGTATCACCTGTTGGTGAAGCATATTGTATGGTTTTACACATTTCACCCAAGCTGCAAGACATAAACAGTGCTTGAAGTACATGAGATTGAAATATACCTTTCATTCCAGCCTTCCCTGTAATTCCTGGAGATCCTGCAATTCCACTGCTCCCCTTTTCACCTTTTTCTCCTGTGGACCATTGGCCAATTGGTCATTGAATTTGTCTCACATTAGGCTATGATGTAACATATTACAAAATCCAATTCCAAACAATTAAGGTTTTACAGATTGTCTGAGTAGGTTCTTACTCATCCAGGAGATGGTGGTCTTGAGAACTTGGGTAGAATGCAACTTGTCTTCTTTTGGTTCTTGAAGACTTTTTACCTTTCATTAGAAAGGCTTCTTCAGTTCACATTTTCAGAACTGGAGAGGCCTTCAAGATGTCTTCAAGAACCAAAAGTAAGTCCAGTTTTCCTCAATTCAAGCTCCCAAGATAACGATTGGATTGTAATTCTCACCTTTGTCACCCTTAAATCCTGGATTTCCAGTAGGACCCATTGGCCCTGGAGTACCTTTGGATCCAGGGTCTCCTTTTTGCCCAGGAGGCCCTACAAAATCAAATCAATACCATTTGAGCCCAGCTTACTTATGATGTAATACACAATTCCTACTCGATTTATTTTCTAAATTCTGCTCCTCCCCACTCCACTCACCTGCCAGTCCCATGTCTCCTTTTGGTCCTGGAGGACCTTGTTCCGGAGGACAGCACTCACAGAAGTTAAAGTAACATTCATTATAGTCCAAAGTGTAGTTGTCCTGAACGCCACCGGGCAGGGCTGTGGTGTCTGTGTTGTAGTCCACGTATGGGTCGGCTGGTACAGTGGTACGTTCCGTTATCACAACTGGAACCCGCTCTTTTGACTTGGTGTAGTCCACCACCCTGGCTGTAACTGTGGCTTTTCCAGCATAAGTGGTTGTCTGGACCAAATCCCGAGGAGGTTTTTTGGTGTACTGATACTTTGGCCGTTGAGTTGTCTTAATCGCATCATAGCTGCTTGACAAAAGCATGACAGCAACTAGCAGGAAGGCTGGATGCACCCAGAGGCCCCGCATTGTAGATCTGTTAATGAAGAACTAAAATAAACACACGCCACATGTTTTAATTCAACAACATAAGGTGGGTTAATCTGAGTTAATGTGCAATAAATTGCCAGCTAGCGGGATATACTACATTTGTCAACTAGGGGCTAAATTAGCCTTTTGTAGAATCATGTTACATGCCTTTTTCCAAACCCAGAACATAAGAATAAATGTCATCAATGACAACTTCCATGGTCCCAACATAGAACCCTGTGGTATCCCTTTAATTATTCTAGGTTCAAAATCCTGACCGTGGTACCACTTGCTACAAATCTCAGTTTAGCAGCAGGCACATTTTGTGCGACAATTAATAGCCTAACTAACTAAAGGAGGCCGCAAATAGAGGATGCATTAATCTGTTAATGCCCCAAGACTGGGCCATGCGGAACCTTGCCGCAGTGGGCAACTTTCTTTACCTCTCTTGTGTATGGTGCTTTTGTGACATGGGATACAACGCCCTCATGAATCACCCTGTCCAACAAACAGCAAAAAAGCCACAAAAAAGAACTAGGCTGGCAGCTGGACCAGGGGCAATGGGACTGGTCATTCGATATGGGAAGAATTCCTTCAGCCCCTACCCAAACCCCAGTGGGTGGACTGATGCCAAGGCTGGAGGTTTTAGGGTTATACTCGACAGAAACCAGAAACAATGCAGCGTCAAAAAAGGGGGTTTAAGAATGAAGGAGTTACATATATCAGCCTCAGACAGGGTATACCATTCTAAGCAGTTTTGGGAATAACTCCAAGAAAGCTTTTGCCCAAAAGAGCACAGATAATCTCACTCACCATAGCCTAAAACCTGAGCTGTGTTGAGAGGACAAACCTTATCTACTATAATGTCTTTTCAGGTAAAATGAAGGCTGTTAACAGCCCCCATGAAGACCTGTTTAAGAGGGTAAAAAATGAAAGGCGGCATTAGCTCTGTAAACATCCCCGTGTTTTAAAAAAAGGCAGTAAGATAAAACGACTTTTTCTCTGGGACGGCGAAGAATCGCCCCCAAAACTGACATACGATCGGCCGGGGGGGACGGCAGACGAGGTCCTCTTTGGCCCTCGGCGTGAAAGACATGATATGTACCTGAATCATAAAAAAAGGCGGGGGCCATCGGGGGGGTAATGCTCCACCTCGACCCTCTGGTGTCACCCCTCCATTCAGCCACCGTAACCACGGTACTCATTTTACCCTCCACGGGGGCCCGAGGCGCCTACGCGCGGCCCTTTCACTTAGCACAGGCACTCAACTTGCCCCCTGGCCACCCCACACCCCTTGCACCCCTCAAAAAAGCCTAAAGAGTGGGAGCGGATGCAGCCGAGCAGACAGGAACGAGTGGTTTTGAGTTATAAGGAGCCTTTGACTGAGAGGTTTAAAATTGCACCAAAAAAGGAAAGTGTATATGTGCACTTTCTATATGAACACATCATGCCTCAAAAACCTGGGGTCTTAAATGTGTGGTGGTGCTCTTGAGCAATAAGGATTGACTGAGAGTTTAGAAATTGCACAAAAATAGAAAGTGAACTGGGTTTATAGATGCTTTTGAGTTATAAGGATTGACTGAGAGGTTCCAAACTGCATTGAGGATGAGTGCGCCATGCCTTAAAAACCTGGTGTTTAATATGTATTTTGCAGGGGGACAAAGTGGGGGTCAGCCATCTGAGCCTGAAGTGTTTTAGCCTCTGATAGAGTAACAGCTCAGGCTTTGCTCGAGTGGTAAGCTGTTAATGGAGCTTGTTTTGACCCTGCGTATTAACGAAGGTATGTTGGACCTTTTGCATCAAGTTTTACCCCCTTTTTTTATCTCTCTTATCTATCAGCCTCTCACATTGAGTTTTGGAATAGTTGGTATAGGTGTAGTAATTAGGTAATAACCAAGTCATTATTATTATGCAATCACAGCAAGGTTAGAATTGTAAAATAAAAGTCACTTTCCTGCACTGACAGTTCACATTCCAAGTAGGAAAATAACTATAAAATTGGCCCAGCAAGGTTGAAATTGTAAAATATATAAGCAACTGTTGAGAATTTCACTTCCATACACCACCACATTTTCACATTTTCAAGTGTAAAAAATAAATATGAAATGAACATATGAATGTGATTTTATAAAGTTATGAAATTTTCAATTTCACTTCGTAATGATGAGATTTGCATGAGAAAACAGAGGTAATCCCAGACTAAAAAAGCATAAAAATCAAAAGCAGCAAGTCAATGTCCTTGAACATGTGTTCTCAAGTGCACAAGTGTGCTGCAGCATCTATGGTGTTACGCTGATGGAATTGGTCAGGAGAGACCAGACAATTATGCAAATAGAAGGTCAATTTGGTTTGCGTTTCCATTAAGCAACTTGTAAATTATACAGATGATAGATATAATACACTGCTTTGAGACTGTTCTAAAATAATACTGTAAAATAGTAACATGATCAAACCTAAAATTCTGTTTCAACCCAGCTTTTGTCATTAGATAGGTAGAAGAGACAGGAAATATGAATTATATTACATGAAGTTACACAGAAGCATCAAGGAAAGCTGTTTACCGGATGTCAGGCTCGTGTCGTCTCGTTTTCTGCAGCTCTGCCACTTTCCACCCGATAAAGAACAGAAATGAGAGGTAAAAGTTCTGATTGGGCTTAAGATATATAAAGTCATGTCAGCTCTGGGGTGGGGGGTGGGGGAGCGTCACTCACATTTTCTTCCTTTACACACGCATACACACACATACACACACACACATTTCCCTGAAGAGGGAGGACTACATTGGTTCCGACCCAGTGATCCACAGTCACCCATACTGAACCTGAACAAAGTGCTGGGCAGCGCTGTTACAGAAAGCGACCCAGAAACCTGACCCGAGCCTGCAGAACACTGTGCAGTTTATTCATTCATTTGTCCTTCTCATGGCCTCGCTCTCTCTCTCTCCTGCACACACACACACACACATTCATGCAACACACACATCCATCCACCTGTCAGTTTTATGTCCAGAATGTTATACTGTTGTATTTTATTCCTGAACTGAAATTAAGCACTTATTGAGAATAGACGTAAATATTTTATTGATTTATATAAATTGGGGAATATTAGGCATTTTGGGACTGTTTGTGTTGTTATTTTAACACTAGGGGGAGGCATTGGATAACTTGCGTCTCTTAGGATCGGGAACCACACCAGAACTATGTTTCTCAAAGTTCATTGTTGAGAAATAATCAACATTTGAGCAGTGGTAATATGAGTTAATATGAAATATTTGTGTATAATAATGATATAATAATATATGTAGAAAGAGGAGGCTATACTGGACCTTTTGCATCAAATCTTACCCTTTTTTCCCCTTATCTCACAGCCTCTTACATTCACTCTCTTTCTCTAGACGTCATAATTCTAGTGTTTTGGTATAAATCATTATTATTTTGCAATCGCAGCAAGATTGAAATTGTGAAAGGTATAAGCATCCAATGAGAATTTTGCTTCAATACACCAGGTACACATACAGGTATTCATATAATGTGTAAAATATAAAATGAACCATATGAATGTGCTTTTATAATGTTATGGATGAGATTTGCATGGAAATAAATAAATGTAACAGCAATTGTATGTATTCACATTGAAATTGTCTACCATTCTCATAAACTCAGATTAAAATCCTCTGACACAGAGGCAGCTAATAGAGTGGTAAGGAATGATAAAAACATTAATATAGTGTCACGTGTATTTCATATGAAATTCATATGCTATGACATAAAAATATTAAAGCACAAAGGCACACAAAGAATTCTGGATTTTTATGCATGAATGTGGTCATGATAAAACACACTGGTTGCAGTTAACTTATAAAGTAAATATATGGTTGTAATAATAGATATGTGTAAGAATAAAGTGTCCAAACTGTATATGAACCATATATTTTTCCATAAAGGTAAACAAGTCTCCTATTTTTGGAATGTGGTATTGTATACTGAATAAGTTGCTTGAACAATCTGTGTCTGTCTTGGCTGTCTTTGTTTCCCTGTCATCCCTTAACTGCCATTCAGTGACAGAACAAAAGAAGGCACTGACTATTAACAGATTAAAGCAAATATTATTCAGCACAGACAATTACATCAAGCAATTTAAAGAGCGGTCACCATGACCACTAGCAACAAAAAGCATTGTGTAAATAGGCATTGTGGGGGATGTAATTGTTCTCAGTTTCTACTACACGTTGCCATTTGAAGACAAATGGCAAAACTATTTCACCACCAGATATGAGGCTCATCTTGTTCAGGAATTGTATTGGTGTGACCGTGCCAGTTCTTGTGTTTGCTCACCTGGGTCAAATCCACAATTGCTACCTGATGCCATTTACATTCATAACAATGAGCGGTTATCGCTAGATAACATGAAACCACTGACAGAGAGTGATGTCTAAAAGAAACAAGCACTGATTTAGATATTGTGTTTCTGATAAAACAATTCTTTTCAACCAGGCATCTAATTAAAGCATTATAAATGCAATATTAAAGATGATACTGGGAATTTAAAAAAACAATTGCAAGAAATATTGTTGCTATGGAGCTATTGATGAACAATAGGCATAAGCCTTAACTGTCACAACATTTCTCAAATGTGAATGAAGAATTGTTTTGGACTAAGCTACAATGGATCTCTTTTAGGACAGGTTTAGACTCTCCTCAGTTTGACAATATTTGTTCTTGCTTTAGTTTTGAAAGACCTCCTGATTGAATAAATACATTTTAGGCATCAATACTCCATTACCTTACAACAAGCGTAAGACTTACTAGTGCACCTAAAAAATGAATATGATGGAAATGGATATTTGTTTGTGTAACTTATTTTAATAACTTTATAAATTTCAGAGACTCCATCATCTGGAACTAGCTTGGCCTCTTCAGACTATATGCACTTAAGCTGAAGCCAAATATAATATTGAACTAATTTTAGCTTAATGTTGTTGAGACGATCTTAGCAAGCGGCCTCTTTAGCAGCCACTTAGCAGTCATTTTGAAATTTTCCGTCTTTTGCAAATGCAAAAATGCACGATCCATACATGGAAATGCAAGAACCTTGCCAAAGTCAGCATAAAAGCCCAAACTGCCACCTTCTTCTGATGGTCAGATAATCTCTGAGAACCACAAAAATGAAAGGAAAATCATGTGCACTATACATTAGAAACTGCTGGTGTCATTGTTTACAGTCAAGCAAGTTTATTTTAGCACAACCTGAAACTTTTATCAAGAATTTATCAAGAATCTGACAAGAAAACTAGATCTGAAATTAGGCCTACTACCCGTATTTTGTTGTTTTTAGTGTGCAGTTTGTAATGTGTAAAGTTATGAGGTGTTAAAAAAATGTAAATGTGATTTCTAATCTTCCTTTTTGGTTTGAATGCTACCAACTGAGGCAAGTTTAATCTCCTGCCTGACGAATTCGGTATAAATGTGATGCAACGTTCAACGCCTGACCAAAAATAAAGGAACTTGGAAGGCAGCATCTGCCGTCACTACCTAGACGAATGATCCAAAATGGAACGCACATCCTGGTTAGCGTTTACAGCACATGGAAGAGAAACGAAAACCAAAAACGGGGGGAAAAGGAAAGAAAACTTGCAATGCAGCTGAAATGATACCACATCCAGATCCCTTTCAAAAACCGATGCCAACTAAATAGCATACAAATTAGAATGGAACGCACACGTTTGCAGCACATGGCGGAGGATTTAACAGCAAAATAGAGGTTCATCCAAGGTCCTAACTTTCATCACTCGTTTTAGGATGGGTCTGGGAGGTTAAACTGGGCTTTTATTCTTTTATTTATCTCATATGTTTTGACATGAAATAGGACGCTGGACTAGTGGCTGGAAATTTAGGACTTTTATTTCAGTTATTATTTGATTTCTTGGACGTTCTCACTGAAAACTGCATTTGCTAATCACATTATATCTTCTGGCATGAACACGCATATGACATGTCTTTCATTTAAAGTTCATTTTTATTAAGTGGTTGGTTTTTCATCAATAAACTCATTTTGCAATGAACATGGTGCTGCAAAAACATACTGGTACATAAGGTTACTTAAAGCAGTTGCACAAAGACAACTTCAGCAGTGTAAAAGTTATTATTTATAGCAGCAGGAATGTGGTTACCATAGCCTGAGAATGTTTATGTTTTCCCATTTTCATGATGTAACGTACAAATGTAAACACTTGCAAAAGAAACAGACGTGCAAAAAAGGTAAGGAAAACTGCGAGGCAAACCCCACAAACACGGCTGCAAAAAATAACGCCACTACCTAGAACGCAACTTAGAATGGAACGCACTCATGTGTCGCGTTTGCAGCACATGGTGCGATGAAAAGCAAAAATAGAGCTTCATCCAAGGTCGTAACTTTGGGTTCAAAATCCTCACCCCTTTTAGGAGGGGTCTAAGGGGGTTTGGGGTGTCGTTTTGGCCAGTTTTAATTTACCCACGGTGCTCTATCTATTTTTACTCCGCTCTCCAAACCGAATGACGTCAAAGCGGCACTGCGGCGCAGCATCAGGACCGGGGATGAGGATGGGGAGGGAGGATGGGGTTTTTTTAGGGGAGGGGGGAGGAGGAGCGGGGGGGAGGATGAAGGGCAACGCAGACTCTGCGACAGTGAGGAAAAGTTGTCGTCTGCGGTGGAGTGAGAGCAAATCGTTTTGTCGTATTTTTGCGCATGGACTGTTTGTGTTTGTGCCGCATTTTACCTGCGCATGCCCTCGCGCGCGCGCGCACACACACACACACACACCCACTCACACATACATACACACACACACACACACACACACACACACATAAAAACACAGGTGAGTGTGAAAAGGGAGATCAGTGGGTGTGGTGTCCGCTAAAAAACTAGTGAAACACCGCATGAGCCGACATTCCCGAACTGGTAGAGCAGCTTTGCGCATCCAAGCAGGACGTTTTGCCTTTAAACGTGCCTAATAAACTTTGGCCGGGCATCTGCCAGCCTTCACGACTCGACCACAAGCACAGGTGAGTGTTTATTCCTACATGCATTCATGCCACTCATTTCTAACGACGTTTATTCAGGATTTAGTTCAACTGCAGACCACAAAATCAAAAGCAGCAGGATGGAGGTATTTCAAGGTACTGCTCATTCAAACGGTGTGTTGACACAGAAAACAGAGAATAACAGATAAGTCAGGGTTAATGTTATAGTGTGGAGTTTGCAATCCATTTTAAAAGAACCAATAAATAAATTCCAAAAATAATGTCAATAAAAGCAAATTATAACGTAAAAATAGACAATAATTCCCACTGAGAAACTGCATCACAATTTCAGAACGTTAGAAAAACGTTAGACTGATTCATGGTGATCACACATCATTGAGTAACTGTCTATCTCAGTACTAGTGTTTGGAGAAAGTGAGTTTCGATTTGTGTCGTCTCACGTAGGCACCTGTCTCACCTGAGTGCAGGTGAAGCATGACGTCTGCCCTTCACTATAAACCCGGACTGTAAAGGATTAACCTCAATGACTAATTGGCTTGTTCCGACAAGTTAAATGACATTGTGAAAAAATAGCCCCACCTGGACAACGATTTTGTTTGAGAAAAACACAACACTCATAACTCAACAGTTCCTCACCAATGGGAACGTTCCATATGGGAAGATGGGGCAGAAAAATGCCAATTGCCACCCTACAAAGTCACCCAATAAATATCTACATGTATCTGTAAAATATTCTAATATTGGTTTTATTGCGGTCTATGAGCAGGTGGTTGAGTAATTATGACATAGTTTGACCCCAGTTCTTAAGGCATGAATGACCAAATGTTTGACCTGGAGGCTTTCCATCTAGTTGTAATGCATTAATATGCCATTAACCAACTGTTCAAAGCAAGATGTAGTTCATCTGCTGTAGTGGTGCTGCAAAAATTCTGTTGTTAATACAGAACAATGTTTTAAATGCCTGTGGCATTGGTCATTTATTGCCAGTCAGCAAGTCATGCGTGATGTGATAAAGTTGACTGGGTAGACTGTAGTAAATAACGGAAAATAAAGACACTTACTGCATGTGGGACTTCATATTTCTGTGGTTTCTGCACCTTCCAAAGAATGATTGGAATATATTATCTTTAATGCATATATAATAAGCTATTATTTTGTAATAAATAAATAAAAAAAATAGTAGGGGTCTTCCAATGATATGCTGAATCAAAGATGTAATATCATAGATTTTTAAATTAGTGATGCCACTTTCCAGTCATTGCTAACCTTTAATTTTCATGACCATCTTGCAAATGCAAAATGCATGGTCATTACATGGAAATGCATGGACCTCAGATTAATTCTGGAGAAATGTTTGAAGAGATGTTGGCATTTTAAAATTATTTCAGCCCGAGTGGCTTCTGGATTGTTGATTGCCTCCCTAGAGCTTTAACACAAGGTCGGGAGATGCTGAGTTACACCACTAAATACTCATGAGGGATCTCACCAACTCTCTCTCTCTCCTCCACCAATTCAATGTACACTTTCTATTGTGAAGATTGTGTCTAATCTGAGACACAGGTTCAGGTTTCAAAGATCAGCTAATACGTAAACGCAGATATATGACCAAACCCAACTTCTGTTTCAGAACTGGCAAGAAGGTTTTGGTTTGTGATGATATGTTTTTAACACAGTTTTTGAAGCCAGGTTAGTTCTTTTTGGTGCTCAATGAAGATTGCGTGTCTAATCTTAGATACTGGTTCAGTTTTTCGAAGATCTGCTTCAACATAAATGCAGATATAAAGAATGATGAGATGGCATCTGTGGTTTATGGTGAGGTGTTTTTAATGCAGTTTTTGAAGCCCATTTGAGAAATGGTTCTTGTTGGCCCTAGGGAGTATATAATAGAAATATTATAGGAGAGAGATGTCATCGCTGTTTTTAATGTACACGTTCCATTGTGAATACTGCATGTCCCGGTCTAATCTTAGATACAGGTTCAGGTTTCAAAGATCAGCTGCAACATAAATGCGGCTATACGAGCACATGATGAGACGGCAAGATGCTTTTGGTTCATGATGAGGTGTTTTTGAAGTGCCATTAGGAAATGGTTCTTGTTGGTGCATGCGTCAACCCTTAGGGTATATATAATATAGAAATATCCTCTAGGAATGATGTTCATTTATATACATAACGTAAGGCTTGTGTGTTGATGTTTGTGTGTTGATGTTTTCCATCCTGTTTTTGGCTCCCTGCAGGCTGCCGGCGTCTCAGGCATGGAGGTGAAGAAGATGAGAGAGTACATGGGCTGGTTGTACTACCAGTACCTCCTCATCACCGGCATTTACGTTTTGGAGCCTTGGGAGAAATCCATCTTCAACACCGTCCTCTTCACTATGCTCGCCATGGTGGTCTACACCTCCTACGTCTTCGTGCCCATCCACGTCCGCTTGGCGTTGGAGTTTTTCTCGGGCCTTTGCGGGGAGATGCCCGAAAGTACGGTGGCGCTGATGAACTAGAAAATCAAGATGCGCAAAATGTTCCTTACGATCCTAAAAGAGATGTCGTTTTTTGAAGCGCAACGCCCCTTCATCTTCACCTTTCTTCTCAGGAATGTTCCAGAAGGATGCATGATGACAAAACTGAAACGAAAGCCATGCTCAGACCCTGCTTCTCCTTTCTCTGATTGAACCTTTCCCCGGTGGGCGTCGAACCATTTGGTTTGCCTTTTTCTTTTTTTGCATGATGGCGCAGGGTGGACTCCTGGGTGATTGCACACTACTGAGGTTTTGCATGACAAGACCATTGCTGCGCTCAATTACGATTTGCATATCAACACTTAGACTCTGGTTTCCCTCACTATTGGCTTCCTCGTTATTGTTGGTTGATAAATTGGACGCAAAACGTGATCAGGTAGAACTCGCAGACGCTTTGCATTTCTGAACAGTAACTGCTGGTTGGTGGACTGAATTTCGATGGCTCGTCTTAGCTCTTGATTTGAACTTTTTGTTGAGGTCTGAAGTTCTTAAATCAACGCGATCATGATTTCTATGCAACGAGGCTGCTCTGAGTGAAAAAATAGTTGCTGTTAAATCATCTGAGCTGCATTGCACTGTACAAATATTGACCTTATTGCACCTGATGTGTTAACCCTCTTGAGCAACTCCTTTATTTTACTATCTCTCGCTCTTCCTCTCGAGATTAAGCTGGACTTTAACTCAGCTTCCAATAGAGCCGATATGAAGAGAAGAAATATCTCGGATCAGTTCGATGTCTTCCTTTGTTAAAATCTCAGAAATCTCTGCACAATGCATGTCATCACGTTTAGAGTGAAGGATATAAATCACTTTCTTCACGTTCTTCCTATTGGTGCATGTCCTGCTTTGCCAGAAGTGATTAAATTCTGACTTTTGTTCCGTTGTTTACCTCATATGTTTAGATATTCAATCGGATGCCGGACTACTAGCTGGTTACAGAACAGTTTTACACTTGATTTGTGATCTCACGTATCACCACACACACACAGAACATTCAATGTTCCCACTGAAAATTGCATTTACAAATCACTTTGTTTTTTATGTCTCATGTCTTGAAATTTCATTGTCTTCTGATATGTACATGCACATGATGTCTTTCATTTAATGTTCTTTTTTTATGACATGGTTGATTTTTTTCACCAATAAAGTAATTTTACAAGGACCAAACAGCCCATAACTTAGTGAAAATACCAGCAAACACTTGCACAAAGTCAACTTCAACTACTCAAAATCTAACATCAACAACAACGTTTTCCTATTTTCGTGTTAGTGTAATGCGAGAGCCTCTTCTAAACGTACGCTACTTTTTTGTTTTAATTGTAAAACCAGTCCCAATTAAACATTTTAATGCCACTCCAAATGGACATGCTGATGTACGTGCTTCTAAACAAACCATAAACTTACTGAGCAGCCAAACCGGTCTCTCAAACGTCGTGTTATTGGTGCCCTCAGGGCCAGCGTAAATGAGCCCGTTAGTTGCTTTTTTCCCTCTTCAAGCCTTTCTAGACTCTCAAACTGTAAGTAAACACTGCATACTTCAGACAGTACTGACATGACAAATGAGAATTTACAGCATTGATTTCCACGATTGTACAGTCCTTACATGCCCTTGTCATGTACACTATAGATTTTGGACGCTACGGTTCACAGCCAAATATCCATATTGCATAACGAGGCTTGTTTTAAGCCTGTTGACATAATGATGGATACCTTTAGCAGGTGTGGGATAAATACGGATGTAGTATAAATTACTACAAACAGTCAAACACTGACCAAACAAACAACCAAACACACACCCACAACAAGTCATGAAGCCTGGAGCGCAGCGTTGGTTTTCCTAGAGCTGCTCCACTCATTTATTAATATTCCAAATAAACTTTTAAAATTTACATTAATGCATTCAAAAGTCATTAACCGTTGCATGGCAATGCAAACGTAGTGAAGTCTACAGACGGCTGTGTCAATTTTTGGGGGAAATTATTTGAAGTTTCATTTTTCTCAGACATTTTCTCATGTGACATTCTCAGTTAGAATCTTTCCAAACTTGCTCCAAAACAAGAAACGGTGCTGCAAACTGAGTGTGGTGGCGGTGGTGGTGGTGGTATAGTGGTTATGATACTCACCTCTGGACCATGAGGTTGTGGGCTCAGATCCTACCTCAAGCACTATCACCACTGGATCCCCGAGCAAGACCCTTAAGCCCAGGTGGCACCAGGGAGATAATGTAATTAGGATAATGGAAGTTGCTAAATGCCATAAATGTACATGTGACCTCTCACCAACCAACTTTATTAAGGACATTTGCAGTGAACCTTCAGAAACTTCAAGAAATTACAGGAGGCAATTGAAAGTGTAACGGTAAAGGAGTCGGCCTTGTGATTATTAGGTCGTCATGAGCACCACTGAGGTACCTTCCCCAAGCTCTGCTCCCCAATCTGCACACTGCTCCTTCACGGGTAGGTTAAATACAGAGGTCACAATTTCATTGTGGTGCACTGTGTGCTGTGGTGTGTTCACAATGGCAAATAATGACGTATTTTAATGGACTGATCGATAGATAGATAGATAGATAGATAGCGTCTGATTTTTCACAACTATGTTCATATTCTTCACCTTGAGCAACTCAACACCAAGTCTCTAGTCTTCACCTGGGTGCTGCAACACAATACTCCCATTCTCCTTAGAGCGATCACATTTCACCAGCGAGGTAACAAACCTACTCGAGCTCGCCTCGATAACAAAAACATTGTGCCAACCCCAAAAAACAAAGGAGTCTGGTGCTCATTGTGGCCGGGAGTCTTTGAATTTTAAGACGGCGTGCATCACGGAATTCACAGAAACCGCGTCCGTTTGACCTTTTGTTTACAGCTGGGCCGGATCCTTATCGGCTTTGAGAAGAACTGTAAATATACAACAAAAAAGCTAGTCATATCCTGCAGACGCTGACCAAACAAACACACACCCACAACAGCCACGAAGCGTGGAGCGCAACTTCTGCTTTCCTAGAGCTGCTCCAGACATTGATTAATTCTGCAAATAGACTTTTTTTAATTTGCATTGACGTATTTAAAAGTCAGTATTAGCAGTTTTAATGTTGCAAAGCAAGTGCCGTGAGCTCTAGAGTCTCAAAAGCTTCATCAAAAACCGTCCAAAACATATATCAAATGACATTTTCATTTGAGCAAAAAACAGGTTTTAAGATACCTCTCTACTCATACTCATGAAAAGAGGGTTAGTATTGGAAGAATGTTTTCTGTCAGTCCCTGGGTGGTATTATGAGTGCTGGGGAAACAATTTTCAAATGGTAGCTTTTTAAACTACAAACTACATACTAAAAGTATCTACAGCCAAGCCACTGTGTTAATATAGTACACTATAAACTACAGGGAAGAAGCATCTAACTACATCTCAGATGTTTAACCCATGGCAAACGGCATATTGATGGCAAAATGGTGCTCAGTTACCTCTTATTATTTAGGTCTGCCCCAATAAAGAGACGTTGGATCTCCTTCTCCCTTATTTGGATGTGCACACCATTTACTATTGAAAATACTTTATGATGTGCTCTGTTCCAATTTCCTGGTGACTGATGACAAATGACACTATTAAATGAAAAAATATTTGAAAGAGAGCAGAAGAGAAAGAAAGAAAGAAAGAAAGAAAGAAAAGCAGTGAGTGTGAGAGAGAGCAAAAAAAGAGAAATAAAGAAAGAAAAAAAGAAAGTAAGAAAGAGTGAATGAATGAAAGAGAAACAGAGACAGAGGCAGAAAGAAAAGTGAGAGAAGCAGAAAATGAGATGGGAGAAAGAAAAAATGAATGAAAGAATGAGAAGCAGAGATAAAGAAAAAGAAAGAAAGAAATAAACAAAGAAAAAAGGATGACAGCAGAAAGAAAGAAAGAAAGAAAGAAAGTGACAGAAGCAGAAAGTAAAGTGAGAGTGGGAGAAAGATGGAAAATGAGAGAAAGAGAGACAGAGCTACTGTAACTACATTATATTTTTAAACAATGTTATGTCAGATTTCCATGTGCTTTCTGTGGCGTTTTGGAGGTTGAGAGTGTTTGGATTTTCTTCTTGTGTAAGTTACACACAAATCTCAACAGTTCTGTCAGTTTCATCTGTTTTCAGAGTGATATGTTTTGATAAATATGTACACTAACGGTTAAGACATTTTTTGTGACTTTTAGTGAAGTAACCCCATCTCAGCGTCTCTTTTTTGGAATATATCTGGAGCCCTGTTTTTTCCATGTGATGCGTAGGAAGTAAACATAATGCAAAATGATTTGCACATATACATGTGTGTGTTCAGAGAGCACAGTTCAGAGGGATCGTGACAAACCCTGTGGCACGTTTTCATCATGTATGCTTTATGAAAGCGAGCGTGCGAGATGTTCTTACAGGCTGGAAGTGATAAAGTATGAAGCAGCTTCTGGAATTTGTTTTTCTCCTTCTTTCTGTTGACTCAAGGCACAATGTCATACCAATGTGTTTAATATGTTAAGTATTGAACGAGGTGAAAGGTGGGACAGAGTCGAGGAACTTCCTTGTGGAGGCTTTATGCTGCTTGCATCATAACGTACATAAAATTAATGATGGACGGATAATGGCTTAGATCAAAATGAACGACAAAATTTCTTAGAGAATGATTAAAATCTCTTGCAATGGCAGGAGAAAGATTAAAGATTAATCACTTGAAAGATGTAACCAATGAAAACAGACAAACTTCTGACAAAATGGTCAATTTTTAAAAAGAGATATTTCATCTCCTTTTTTCTTAAATTGATGTGTGCACAATTTTTCTTTCTTTATTTTTGAAATTATTTTATAATGTACTCCTTTCCCTCTTTGCTGTGACTGAGGATGAATGACACTATACACAGAAAAAAAATTATTAAGACCCATTCTTTGACAAATGATGTATGAGAGCAAAGAACAATATATAATTATAAAGCAACTTAAAGTTTCAAAGAAATACACACAGAATGAGAAAGAACGGAAGAAAGCAAGAAAAGCAGAAAAAGACGTAGAGAAACAAAGAAGGAAAGAGAACCAGAGAGAGAAAGAAAGAAAGAAAGAAAAACAAAGAAAGAAAGAAAGAAAGAAAGAAAGAAAGAAAGAAAGAAGGGATAATTTAGAGAAAGAGTGAGAAAAAGAAAGTGTTTTGGACAGTTAGAGGTGTGGAAGGCCCACCCACTCAGGTGTTCAGCAGGTCTGATGGGAGAGAGTGGGATTTTACTGGCTCTCTTCACGCCCTGAGTAAACTCCTGCACTGCAACAATGAACTTCAACACAGGCATCACAGACGAGAGGAACAAACGCAGGTGGAACTGAGCACATACTGAGTAAAAACTATTAAACTCGGGTCCACTTTGTTGCTACTGTCTGGCCTGAGTGTACACAGATGAAAGGAAGTCATTCTTAAAGCACGATCAGAAAGAAGCCTCTGCTCTAGAGCTGAGCTGACCATGAGCCTCTTCACCATTTCTTTAGCTCATGAAGAAAGAAAGAAAGAAAGAAAGAAAGAAAGAAAGAAAGAAAGAAAGAAAGAAAGAAAGAAAGAAAGAAAGAAAGAAAAAGGAGGATTACAGGTGAAAGAAGGGTGAAGACATGAGTCTAAAGGAGACGGTAAAACGTCTCTCCCCCTCTCTGGCCACTTTTTCCTTGGTGTTTTTTTTTAGAAGAGACCCAGTGGTCACTTTCCCAAGTGGCTCTTGTTTCGCCACACGAAGGAGGATTAAGTTGCTAAAACACGATCCAGCAGCCGCCTTCTCCTTTAACCAAGAATCACAATCAGTGTCACAAAACACCTTCCCGCCCTCCTCCACTTCATACCTCCACTTCATACCCCAGCTGACTAACTGCAAGTCGTAGGGCAGCATCTCCATCTAACGATGTTCCTTGCTCCAAACGTTGCAAAAAAGGAGAGGAAAGCAGAAAGTGAGAAAGAAAAAAAGTCAGTGAGATATGGAGAAAGAAAGAAAGAACGTAAGAAAGAATAAAGAACATAAGAAAGCGAGAGAAGCAAAAAGAAAGAAAAATAAAGTGATAAAGGGAGAAAGAAAGGAAAGAAGAAAGTGAGAGAAGCAGAACATAAGACAGAAAGGGAAGCAAGAAGAATTAGGGAGAGAGTCTAAGGCCTTTTCCATGCTCCCGACGTTCCGTAAATGATGCCGCACGTCTCCCTCTGGCTCCACCGGTTTTGCCAATCCATACATACCTGAGTAACTTCCTTGAAGAACGTTTCCTCTCCAGGATCCTGCTGTTCTTACACACTGCTGTTTTTAGGTAACTCAAGACCATCAGGTTACACCTCTTGTCTATGAACTTCCTTGTCAAAAATACATGATTTTTTATTAGGGCTCTTAGGGATCTTTAAATATTAACATTCCCCACATAACAACCATGTTCATGTTTTGAAAGGTTGTAAGACTGTAGCTACGTTTAAGCTGTGGTGGCAGGTAAAATAAATGTTGCTCCAAATGCCTCAGTGAAGAAAAAAATTTTATTATCACATTTATGGGCAGAGATTCCTTTTTTAACTCACAGTGTATAATGCCAGAGAATTCAAATTTTACCAAAAGCAGTTTTCACGAGTTTCTGAATTTATTTATGGTTCGGTCAATCCAAAAATGCTTGAGGAACGTCCTGGTACTTTCTTCCTTGACAGGATACTTGCTAGAATTCTAAACTGCTACGCTTAGGTGACTCAAAATCAACATGTTACACCACTTTTGTATAAACTTCTTTGGCTATTGGCGTCTTTTAGATTAGATTTGACCTTTTATTACTTCCTTACAACGCACATAATAGTTTAATCTTACATCACTCATTTTTCTAACCACGGCTCTTAAATCTTTCAAATGCTAAGATTCATCACTGTGCAAAAGCATTTTATCCCTAGGGGCAGTTTAAGGGCAGTTGATAGCGTAACGCGATCAGAAGGTGACTGGTAAAGGTATCACTGAGGTACTCATGAGCAAGGTACTGTCCCCAAGCACTGCTCCCTGGGCGCTGCCCACTGCTCCCATTCCAAGACGCTTCCATTTAACCGGTTCAAGTTTTAACTTGTTGTTCTTAATCACTCATTACTCTGAATTTACACACCACCCACTAGCACTTGACCAGCAAAACTCAAACCCGCCCAGTAGCACAGAGAGCTTTGGGATTAGAAGAAATCTCGGACAAAAGGCAATCAAATATCCAGATTTCCGGGTCTAATCCAATACAAAAACTACAGTCCCATCTGATGACATTCTGAAAGGCCTGGGGATTATCAAATGGACACAAAGAAGGTCTATTAACAACCATTGAGGGGGAGCACTATTTTCGGGCTCGTTCCGCCAGTCTTTTCCTTATGACTAATATTACATTATTATTTTCGGACTATTTTGTCTTCAGAAATAATGAATAAATCTGAAGACAGTTGGAAATCACAAATCCAGTCAAGTCCACAAGCATCTGAAACTTTTACAATCCACTCTACAAATATTACCCTGTCGTTAAACGATTAACAAACTGCTCTGAAATAATGAAATATGGATTCATTTGTCATTCATAACCATCAGTGGCTGTATATCTGTCAAAAATCAATGCACAGGTCAAACACAACGAGAATATTTGAGTTTATTTTATGGCTGAAAGTTCTAGAAGCTTCCCGTGGAAAAGTCAGTGTCTCGCTGATGCCCCCTGCTGGAGACAACGCGACAAACCTTAAAGACTAAATGGAATAATTTACTGATTTAACTGTAAAAATATATACTGTATATAATTTTACGACTGCAGCTGATTATAAGGAATAGCTACAAACGTTTCAGGAGGCTAAAGTTAGTTTTCCCCTAAAAGAATCAAGTAACTTTACCTCAGTATATCGACCTGCGCCATGAGGCAGGATTTTTTAGCTAGCTCAAATAACCATTTTTAAACTAGCTTTTTTAGCTAACCAAAGTTAAGATATGACTTAAAATTGACCAGTTTGATGGATAACCAGCAAATCCAGGCGTGTGACGCAGGCCCAGATTCTTTAAAAAAAAAAAAATAAATAGTGGTGCAAGCAAGCATATTATCATGCTAAAAATGCATAGTCATTAGAGGAATAAAATGATAATAAAAATAAAAGATCTATTAAAATGGTAATTACCAATCAATAATACACATCTTGTGCAGTTACCTTAGGCACAGAGCTATCGGGAGTTTAAAGTCCACTTGATATCACTCAGATCTGGCTTTGCAGGAAACAAACACTCAAAAACGGAGGGCCGCGAGCCACCTTTGCGGCAAATTGGCATGAAGAAAGGCCTCACTCATAGCCATTACTCCATTCCCAGCCCGAAGCAACTCTACACCTCACGGATTTGTCTTATCTGCTGTGAGCGAGGTTCCTGTTTCCCCATAGGGTCACACCTGCTCAGCCAAGTTCAGAAAATCATCTGACAAAAAGCTGTAGCCACCCAGCAAGAGTAATCAAACCGGAAAACACATTCATCTATCAGGCCTCAGAGAGGTCACTGACCTCAGCAGAACTGAAATTAAGATGCAAGTAATAGGGTATGATGATGACGATGATGATGCATTATAAGGAAACATCTAGGGTTCATATGCACATTCCATATGTATATGTTGAGATATGTGTGTGTATATATATGAATGTGTAATTCACTGAAAGACTTGAAAATTACGCAATTATGCATCAAAGCCATAAAAAAATACGTTTCTGACCATGAACTGGACCAAATTTTGCAGTATAGCCTCAATGTGAACATTGTATTTTCTTTAATATAATATAAAAGATAAAGCAAAAAACCTCTTTTGCATGTATTTGCTATATTTTTAAACTACATATTCATAGAAAAAGCCTTTTCTATAGGTGGTGGCAACAGAAAGTGTAAAAAGAAACATGCATAATTTTTCCATATATATTTTATTTTTACCATCACTCCACTGCACACACATTATTTTGATGCCTTCTGTCAGTCTTCACCAGTAAAAACACTGGCACTTGAGTTAATATTTCAATACCTTTATATACGTTACGGTATAAATTTATAGAAAAGTTTATGCATTAGAATCGAGACAGACGGCAGGATGTAGGAGCATTTTGGTGTATTTATATGTGGCATCCTGAGGGAGGTCAGCACTGCAAGTTGCTTTATATACAATTTAACAAGCAAATAATTAGACACAAAGACAGTCCAGCTTGTGTATCTTAGTTTAGTTTTTAGTCCAAATTTCATTATTCAACCCCAAAGATTAATGTCATATTAAGGCAAAACAGTTCATTTCCAGCATTAATCGGTCATCATGTCCGCTCCCTCTCCTCCTGTAGCATCGCTGAGACTCAGATCCTCCAGCATCTCAGCCAGGGAGATCCTGGGAGCGCCTTCGTCGTCCGTGTCGCTCTCCACCGGAATCTTGGAAGCATCTAGAAAAAAGAAGAAAGACAGATTCAAGTCAACAATTAGAAAATGAAGTGCGTTCTGCGAGGTCAAAAACTAGCCTGCATGGTCACCTTTGAAGATGTTGACGTTCTTCCTCAAAGACTCGTCTTCTTCAAGGTCCTCCAAGAAATCCTGGTATTGTCTAAAAAATGGGGAATTTTTTCGGCATTAGTCATGATTTATTAGTTCAAGAGAAAAGGGAACATAACATTCCAGACGGACGTGCACATTCCAGATCCGAAAAACACAATCTAGCAGGAAATTCAGAGTCCTACTTCATTCGTTAATGAAATAATTACCTCTCGTCGTCTGTGTCCATGCCCTCTCTGTCTCTGTCCAGCTCCTTCAGCTTCCAGTTCCTGCGCCTCATCCTCTTTTCTCTGTCATAACTCTTCTTTATCAGAACCTGAAATCACACAATGATAACAGTACTCATAAAACCCCCCCAAAACAGGCTCACATCTGGGAGAGTGAAAGAGAGACACAGGGCAGACACCCAGAAAGTGGGACAGCACAAGAGACGGAAGATCATTTGTGTATCATTCATTTATTTTTCAAATTAAAATCAAAACCCAAAAACATATTCAGAAAATGCCCCCTTCTTCATTTTGGTTTGGGATATTTTATACTGATAAATTATTAAAACAGAGATGTTTCAAGTTTTGATTTTAATATAAAAAATGGAAGAAGAAACGGCACATGATGAGTGTGAAGTCTGAGGGGAGCTACATCTATATTCAGCAGTTTTTGCATTTGTGGTGTTGTACTAGTTTGTTTGGGCGTTTTTAGTTTTATGTTTTTGCATTTGGCCCCATAGCTGGTTCGCATATATGCCGATTTTGCATTGTGTGTGTTGAGCAGTTTTACTGTGACACATTAACAAGGCAGAAATCATTTCAGAGCGGAAGTTGCAGCATCACACCACAAGGGGGCAATAAAACACACCGAAAATTCATTCACTCATTCATTCATTCTCCGAACTGCTGTAATCCCCACTGGGGTCGCGGGGGTGACCGGAGCCTATCCCGGCAACTTTCGGGCGGAAGGCGGGGACCAGCCCTGGGCAGGCTCCAACACACCGCAGGGCGACACCAAAAATTGATATTTACATTTATGTACAAGGTTCTTTTAAGACAAAGTCTTATGTTCTTACCACATCAGGGACGTGATGCGGATTCATCTTGTTGAGAAACTCGTCATTGATGTTGGCATTGGCAAAATCATATCTGAAAACAACACAAAAACTCATTCTCAATCTCATTAAGAAAAAATATATATGTATTTTATTATTCAATGACTGACTTTTTTCCTATTTGTACATGTCAGGGGGATTACTATGTCAATATCCTGAATTTTTACCTCATTAAAAAATACAAATAGATCTTAAATTAGATGCAATTTAGAAGAATTTAATACTAGCTCCGAATGGCAACAGAAGAAGTTATTCCCATGTAAACACACCCAAAAAGGAACTGGCATATAAGTCCACAATTTTTGCCCGTCTTAGTATTTATTCTACTCATTTTGCCAGTTCGTACCCCAGCACCAGGTCTCCGATGTTAAGCAGGTGGCCCAGAAAAGTACGGCAGTGATACTGCTGACTGGTGTTCATCTCACACGTCTTCTGAACCCAAACCTCGCCCAAGGAGTGCTGTTAAAAACACACAAACACATTTCATTTGGCGTTCAAAATCACTTCAAAGTCCTGCAAATCTCAACATCAGTGTCTGAAATGCTGGCAATTTTGTGCCAACTGTTCTGACAAACTCGTTGCTGTGGAGTGCTGTCGCTATGAAGATTCTGTGAAGGATCTGTCAGTTCTAGACGCAGATCTAGCTCCTCACCCGGTTGGATCTGAGTCCGGCTCCGGCTCCTAAGCGCTGGTCTCGGATGACGTCTATATCCATGACGATAAACTCCTCCAGTTGCCATGGGCTACAGAGGCTGTTGAACGGGTAACGCCAGTAGGTGTTGGCGTCCACTTCGGCAACTGCAATGAGACAGAATACGAAGCAAACTTCATTTTTATTAAACCCTTTTTTTTTTCCTCACAACGTCTCATTTCTGCTGTAACGTTACCTCAGTTCTTTTTAGCTTTTTAGCATGTCTCATTTATGGGTAAACGGGTGAGAAAAACATTTTTTGGGGAAGTCTAATACACACTGTTGGAACATCTTCAGGACCAACAAATAACCCCGAAGCACCGTCTTCAAGTTTTTGCAACGTTCTGTTCTCAGATCAGTGGAAACGTGGACTGGTTTCGCAAAAACAGGACCTGGGAAATTAGCACCAGAGTTGGCAGTGCTGTGGTGGAAAAGAGCACAATCCGGTACCAAAAGAAATGTAAAAGGGGAAACCAAAACAGCCGAAATGTCAGTTCAGGGCGCTTCATGTGAGGAAATATAAATGGGCGGAAAAAAACACATTTATAATGACTGGGATTATGTGAAGGCTGGAGATGGCGTGTGACTCACGCTGCAGTGTGTTGGGATCAATGAGGTGGACGGTGCTGGTCACCTGGATACACACACACACCTGGCCCATGTTCCCCAAACTCTGGGCCAAGCGAGGGGACAAGCACACCACGTTGTCCTGGACGAGAACGAGAGAAATACACACAAAATAGTATAAGGGTGTACTCACACCAGGAGACTCCGTTAGTTCACTTGCTTTAGTCTGGACCAAATAAAATGGTTATTCGTGTGAACGCACTTAGATTCAAGATTCACACAAAAACTAGTAGAATGAAATGATAAATGAAATAGAGCACACATTAAAAACTCCCACCTTACAGATGGGCACGATCTCCACAGAGAAGGTGCTTTTGTAGTTGTAGGTGTTTGAGTGAACATCGTGAGAAATGAGACGCTGTGAAGCTTTCGATCTGCAAAGAGAATGGAAAAATTTGCAAAAAATTGAGTAACTACTCTGGCTACAAAGAACATCCTGGTGGTAACTATTAGAGATGGGCCGATACCGATACCGATATTGTAAATGTGGATATCTGCCGATACTGATACAAATCTGATACAGTCACAGTACTTTTTTTAAACATTAAATAATGCCTTAAAATGTCTGAATACATGACTGAGATTATTGTTATGCTTAAGGAAATGCTTGATTTAAATACTGTTTTCCTACCTAAAACAATGTAATAATTACACACATGTATATGCTAAATTATTTGTTCTCAAAAATTGTTCGTTTAGACATATCAATAAGAACGAAGAAATATTTATTACACTATAACATTATAAAATTGAAAAAAAAATTGATCAATTGAAAATGAAATACCGAAGTTTGTCATTTGGACCAATTTGGCTTATAAAATGAGCTGCTTTTGCAGAGAACTACATTTCCCACGATCCTCTGGGCGCGCCCCGGAGCTGCGTCACAATGACGCGTTGGGCGCGCGTTCCAGAATAAACAATGGAAAATCTAAGGGAAAATCTAAATAAACGGCAGAATTCTGAGTAGAACGCTGGTTATTGTGGTTATTTATCAGCTAAAATATGGTTTGTGTCTGTAATAAAGGCGACATTTTGACCGAACTGTTTTGCGAGTAACCCTGAAAAATGTCGAAAAATGTTTTTATGCAGTTACTACTGTTTTAGTGCAGGAACATCTGACAGATACTTTCACATACAGAGGGATCAGGTCTTGATCGCGCCACTGAAAACGCTGTACGTCACTATGAAGCGTCCGTGTGAAATGTCAAAGCAAGTAAAATGAATTAAACCAAGCTTTGATTCTAGAAAAATTGCCTCGACCATTTTTTGTAATAGAATTATTCAAGTTATTGGAACAATGGTTTCAGCTCTACTTTACCGCAGTGCCACTTCCCATGCATAACGAATAGAGTGTACACGCATTTACAGATCAGCTCCATAGAACGGCCCAATGCCGCGGATACCCGATTCAGCCGTTTGAGCGCGTTATCGGACCGATACCCATCCACATATAAGATCGGTTACATCTCTAGTAACTATGGCCGACCTGCGATCCATGCGCAATGTGAAGTAATGTAGAAAAACTGATGGAATGCAACGTGATGCATCGAGATATCGAATCGTTGCCATGATCATCATAATCGAATGGTGAGTATTGACAGTATTGGAGATCCTCCAGGTCATTTCTACGCGTCTGAGCTAGGGAGAGTCTGCGGTTGTACCTGCAGGGGACGGTGCACTGTAGGAAATCCACCATCTTTTGGGCGTGCTGCTTGGAGCCGTAGTAGAAATCAATGCCCTCTAAAATACAAAAGAGAGAAAGGGAAAGAGGTGAAGAAAACTAGCTGTAAATCACTTTCCAACTGTCACGCTCCCAGCCCAGGAATGTCCTCCCGTAACGCGGGCCAGATGGAGGAGCGTCCGATACGCCCGCCACGTGTTGAGTTTCAGAGCTCTAAAGCTCTTTTGGATTATCTGCAGAGACTTTTACACTTCAGATTTCTGAGGCTTTTTCCCTCCATCACAAAAACAGGAAGAAGGAGCTACTGAGACTGGAAGCTAAAACTGGACGTCATCGTCAAATAAATTTAAGACTTTGCAAGCTATCTTCCGCAAGGACTGTGACAGCATCACGTCCTAGAGGATGAACAGCGAACGTACCGTGAATCTCCTTGATGCGAAGCGTGTTCTGGTGAACCCTGTGTTTGAGAATCAGTTGCTCCAAGTAGTAAAAGGTCTTCTTGTGAACGGTCTACAAATCAGACAAAAAGCAAAATAAAAGTTTCAGCAAAAACACAGAAATATCTGATACTGTCACAAAGTTCTTGATCACAGTTTTACTGAAAGTTTCAATTTTTTTTAAAGACTCCTCTGCGACAGCAGTAAGCAGTTATCTTGTGACAAAAGTAATCTGATCGTGCAGAACTTTCTTGTGTGATCCAATCACAAGTCTGATCTCTCAGTACAGAACTGTTAAGTTGGCCTGAATTTCAACAGTCATCTTACCTTCTGTCTGACCTGCACTACCGCCTTCCAATAGTCTTTGGCCTCCACGCGATGGCAGTCGTCACACATCTGAGACTGAATAACAAACTCCACCACAAACACCTGCTGAAGAATCGCGCCGTTCAGCACCTGCACAGAGACCAGACAGTAGAGCTGTGAACCACAAGCTTCATCACCATACAATATTATATCGATTTAAATGACAACGATGTGACGTCTGCCAATATCTGAAATCACCATGAGATGATTTAACACCACTTCTACTAACTTCACTTCTAATCACATCAAATCACAACTAAAATACGGTGACATTTTTAATCCTGAGCTCAACCAGACATTTAGATGAAAAATAATCTTTACTTTTCAAAATAAAGTGCCGTTATAATTTGGTTCCATTTTGGATCAACTCTTTGAGCTCGCTGATCATCGAATAGTGGGGTGTAACTGTAGTGGAACGTCTGTGAGTGAAATCTCTGATCTCTAAGTGATCGGCAGCTAGAGAGTTTACCTCTTTCTGAATGGTCACCTTCAGCTTGATTCGTTTAGAATGTGGCTCAGTCCAGAGAAAACCTGCATCTATCAGCCGGACCTGGACAGAACAAAAACATGTTTCAGCAAAGCACAGAAATAACTCAGGTTGGAGCCTTTCAAAAATGTGACCCTCCACGGCAAAACCAGACGCTTGTCGCAAATTTTCAAAGTTGAGTTATTATGTTTTCATGATCAAGCTTCAAAACGATGTCTATATGGAATGAATGGGACGACATATGACTGAGATATCAACATTCAAAGGAGTCGGGTTTCTCCTGTCACGCCAAGTGAGAAACGGAGAAATCTGCCGTCGAAGTTGACTATCGCCGTAGCACTCACAGACGCTTGGTGCGGTCGCGGCTACGTTTGCATTTACGCTAGCCTACGCTGCATTCACAGCCACACGGATAGCCTACCTGTGTTAGGTTAACTGAACTCGGGAGACGAAGATGGATTCCGGAGAAATATCTTCACGCTAGTCAACCAGTGGATTTACCGTAAATATTGAAGTAGAGCGGTCAAAACAGAAACTTTTAACATTCTGCTGGAATTGAATTCCTCACCTCAAGAAAGTCACGTTTTTAGGATGGAAAGGGTAAGTTTTTCAGCCAAATTTATTCACAACAGTACAGTATAGACCTTCCACTGTTTCAAAACACTAAAAACAAAAAATCCACAATTTTACCCCACGCAACATAAACGCTCGTTTTTCTTGGAAGCCTCCGTTGCGACAAGCGACTGGTTTTGCTGTGGAAGGTCACAAATTGTTCATCGCAGTTGCAGTTTGTAATCATGAATAGCAGTCTCACTAGTCTACACTAAACCTATTTTCCTTCCTATCAAACTTCTCTGCGTTAATCTCAACTTGTTGTCTTATTGGCATATTTTACAGTTTTAGACCGTTTTCACAACGGAACCTTTGAACAAGTAAATTGATAAATTACAAATTATATAACCTGCAGTTTATTTTTGCTTTGGGGCAGTGACAGGGCTTGGAAAGTGAGTTTGTGTCCTTGTCCCTGACTCCAGGTCTGTGATTTCAATAAAATTTTGATAAATAAAGGCTCCTCACTTTGGTCATGGAGCTCTTGATTTTCTTCAGGCAGAGAGCGAGTAACTCCCGGGACTCCAGCGTACACTGAACCCATGTTCCTGGAGGCTGCAGGTACCTGATGGAGCAGATGACGGAATGATGAAGGTGGGCTAGGGCTGCTCAATTAATGAAAAATAAAAAACCCAAAATAAAAGTCACAATTGAGGTAAAATGTTCGAATAATCGCGATATTGATTTGAGGTCATATTGTCCAGCCTTATAGAAGGCCGCTTTAAGATTTACCATTTACCAAACAATAACAGAAATACTAGAGTAATAACTACTAACTAATACAGCTGGATTATATGAACATAAAGCCTAGCAAGATGATCTTCCATTAATAACTGAAACCAGTAGTCATTACCGTTCACACTGCTTGCAGAAATGCACAGAGACTTGCTTGGGGATTCCCTCCGTGATGTCCACCTGGGTCCTCAGGCACGACACACACATGTTGGCCGGGTTTGGAGGGACTGGGATGCCACATGTGCAGCAAAGGCTGGGTAAAGAGACAGTATTGTCAGATTTGTGGCACAATATTCACACCTGACGTTTATCAAGATCAAAATCAAATTAAGGAACAGTCTCAAAAGAGCATCTCAGGGTTGTTAAGGGTTCTTGCTCAGAGGTGAAGTAGTAGCGCTGAAAATAAAAATGCAGTTAAGATCGCTTTCATAAGCTCTTTCATTTGAATCTTTTTTCCCTGCAGACCAGCATCCTTTCTTGTAAATTACATAAATATTTTGGACTGTATCGATCACACGAGGCTGTAGTTCTTATTTGTGATTTTAGTTCCACCTTAAATGACTTGTGAAGTAACACTGACAGTAGTTCATATCTTATGCTTTCATATAAAACATCAGAAATGCTTAATGTACGCTTTTCAGATACATTATAGACAATATGTTGATTAATTAACTAACTGAACATGTGCAATTGTACAGCATTTTAAATAACATTCTAAATATGGGATAGAAATGACTGAATACATGGCTTCATCTCATTCACCTCGGCTTTTATTTCAAAATATCTAGACAATCTGGCATAAGTGGATGAGAGTGAGTATGACATAGTGCCAAAATGCTGATTTATTAATTAAATGAATTCACGTCAGTATTCTATAATGATGATCTCACACAACTTCATTTCAAATGGCCTCGAGAATCTAACATTATCTAACATTAGGAGGTTAGAATAAGCAAGAAAAATGATTTTTGTGAAATTTTACTGGAGCATTTTTAAATAATCCCCTGCTAAACTTGGCATTTTTAGTGATCTGAATGCATTTCTAGGCAGTTTCTAAAGGCATTTTCTCTTTTATTTCCCAACGTCTAGACAATCGGACACAAAGGAGTGAGAGAGAATATAATAGAGAGGCAGAATACTGATTATTCTGCCTCTGACTATACTGACTATAATCATAATAAGATATTTTACATTCATTTTAATAAAATAAAATCAACTTACATATTGCCTTGACTACTTGAGGCCGGAGCTCGCATGTATTCCATGACTAAGAGGGAAAAACAACAAAAATCAAACCTCACAGAACAATTCCTGCTGTAATTTTTTAAACAACCCGACCTTATGTTTTGCCAATTTTTCCATTTTATGAGCATTTAAGACTGTCTTAATCCAGACAAGACGGGCTTTAGCTGTCAGACGCGCGCCTCGATGTTAAGCTAACACGCTAATGCGGCTAGCTACCGGCACAAAACTCACGTAAAGAGAAATTCGGCGACGTGCCCGCGTCCCTGGAGAGATTTTAAACAAGGCTGTTGTATTTTCGGCTAAATGAAGGACTTTATTTCCTTTACGCCAACAGGAAGGGCTTAAACGTGGCGTAAATAAGCTCCGCTCTCGGCGCACATGTTTCCCCCACAGCGGCGCGTCACGGAGAAAGACCCCAAAAGCCTCCCAAACCGCGCCTGAGGAAAATTAATTCATTACAACGTAATTATAACTAGGAATAGATCAATAATAATAAATCTGCCACATTTTATATAGCGCACTGCGAAAATATACTTATTTTATAAAATATTTCGGATGTTTACATTGCAAGCGTTGTGCCATTATTTAAATGTGAACCAACGTAAATTCATGAAATTAAGTTTTAAAAAGGCACATAAATTAAGCTAATTATAATGAACTCTGTTGACGAATTATATTCAACTTATTTAGCTATGTCTTTGGACTTTGTCACCTGCCTGTCATTACGACTTTTATTTATTTATTTTTTAATCTGGTGCTTTTACGCGGAAATCTCTGCTGACTGTAACGCAGCAGCTTCATTTCTTGCTTCACAGTTGTGTATACCTATTTGTTCCCTATTCCCTAGGTAGGACGGAAAAAGTTTGAAGCCCTATGTAGTGCACAAGAGATAAAACTGTAGGAAGCGAATTTATATTTGACTATACAGGGAACTGTTTTTATTATCTATTTTAAACGTTCATATGTAACTATGTTATTATATATGTATTACACGGCACAAAACGTGAAAAGGTATACGTTGTATGAGAACCACTAGAGAACACTTTAGAGAGCTCTTCTGGATTAATTTATTGAAGTATTAAAAAGCTAACTAATAACTTACTGCCATTTATCAGTAGATTAGCTACTTTTAAAGGCTTTAAAAGTAACATTTAAAAAATACAAATAGCAATGCAGCATGGCAGTGTTACATTACAAAAATTCTCTTGTTATAAAGATAACTTTTTTTTTTATATTTCTTATTAGTGTTGAATTGGCATCAGATAGGCTACTTTGCTTGCATGGTGTCTCTTGACAGCTGGGAGATGGAGTCGGACAATGGAGCTCACCTTGGCCAAGATGGAAGCAAGAACCTATGGCGATGTAACAGCTTGAATGTAGTTACTTTTCTCTGCAGCTTGTAGTGTACAGTCTCCCTGGACCACCTTGATGTTAACCCAGTGGTGGCAGTTCATCTACTCATGTACTTTGCCCCCCTTCTACTCGCTTTCACTGCAGTAAAGCGATAATAAAAGCAAGCATAAGTGGGTAGAGGGAGGGCGAAGTAACTAGTTTGAAAAACACCAGGGAAATGTAAATCCAATGTAAGAATTTCTGAGGCTGAGGTAGAATGAAATCTGGGATAATTTTATAATGACACATTTTTTTAGGTCTTAAAAAGAGGACATGTCTGGGGAAACGAGGATATCTGGTCACCCTAGCTGGGGGTAGAACGCCACCAGCTAGGTGTTCTTGGACTAGAGACAACTAGACCACATCTTTTCTAATCTTAAGAAGCTTGTAGCTTGAAAATCTACAGTTTAAAGGCAGCTTCCACAACACTAGTTGGAAGTGTGATTAATGTTGGTAAGTGGGAAACGCTTTGTCCCTACGTAGACAACACGAAGCGGTTTGGGGCACACTACTTTTGAGCCGAGGTGGAAACGGCGCCCCCTGGTGGACGCGCAATGCGCAGGCGCTCTTTTTTATTATTATTATGGCAGTCTGTGTGTCGCACCGCCGTGGACTGGAGACGTAAAGGTGCGTGGGAAGGGAAGGGAAGGAAAGGAGGAAGAAAGGAAGGAATAGAGAGAGGAAGGAAGGGGGCTTTCACCTGCGCTGACATTTACTTCTCTGTAAAATGGGAAGAAAGACAGAGCTGTAGGGTTATTTTTATGTGCTGCGTTTCAGACGCGCACCGATGCGCTCGGTCTCCTGCTGCTGCTGCTGCTGTTATTTTTGGTAAAGCATTAAATGCATTTTCTACATTTATACAGTTTCTGCGTTTTCCCGTCTGTAATAGGGATGGACTGAGACGCGCTTGTGGGTTAGTGATAAAGATATTTTTTGGTGTTTGTTGGGTTTTTTTCCTAAATGGGGGAATAAATGCTAGGAGATACGATGACCCTGTTGTCTCTTTTGGGCCGGATCATGCGTTACTTTCTGCTTCGACCAGAAACGTTGTTTCTGCTGTGCATCAGCCTGGCGTTGTGGAGTTATTTCTTCCACACGGACGAGGTGAAGACCATCGTCAAGTCGAGTCGGGACGCGGTGAAGATGGTGAAGGGGAAGGTGGCCGAGATCATGCAGAACGACAAATTCGGGGGGCTGGACGTGCTGGACGCAGAGTTCTCCAAAACCTGGGAGTTTAAGAGCAACAACGTCGCGGTTTACTCCATCCAAGGCCGGCGGGAGCACATGGAGGACCGCTTCCAGGTGCTCACCGACCTCCTCAACAAAACGCATCCCTCCATCTTCGGTGTTTTTGACGGACACGGAGGAGAGGTAGGCAAAATGAAACCCCCACCCCCAAATAAAACAAGCGCGGTGCGCGTAAAAACGGGACAAATCAGCTGGATACGGTGTCACACTTATGACGTCATAGGACAGGTGTGATGTCACCTGCTGATGGAAAATGGAATCAGTGTGTTTACAGAAAAAGTCATTTTTCCGTAATTTGTTATTAAGAATGTTGAGACAGGGGGCCAGAATGAATCTAGTGATGTACCAACAAATAAAAATGAAGCTTATATACAAACAGATTATATATACAAACCAATGGCCAACATATATAATAAACTTTATATTACCAAAAGTAACACTTGCTGATGGAAAAAATATATATATGTAATTAAATATTAAACATACATTAAACAGAAATATAAATAATAA
>JAVGVS010000391.1:55000-150015 GCA_032718565.1 Distichodus sexfasciatus | reverse complement strand
AAACTTTTGCACAGTACTGTTTATATATTTATATACACATATAGTTTATGGGCTGGTTTCTTGATCATTGATTAAGCCTACTCTTGGACTAAGTAATACCAATGGAGATTTACCATTTAGTCTAGGACTACCAGTTAGTCTAGGACTAGGCTTAATCCTGGCCTGTACATCAAATTCATTAATATTACTAATTTATTATTATTTTAATAATAATAATAATAATAAGAAGAAGAAGAAGAAGAAGAAGAAATAAGTAAAATAAATGATACAATCTCAATGTGCTTGTTGTATCTAACTCTTGATGCCATGTAAAAAATATTTTTTTAGTTGATTTGAAGGTTGTGATGCAGTGAAATGTTGGACTGAAGGGCGTTGTGGTTACTGGGAGGAAGTGTGTTTGCTTGTTTAGCCCGACCTTTCAGCAGAGTGAAGGACATGGAACAGTGCTGAGTCTGTTTGAGTGTGTTTAAGTGTGTGTGTGTGTGGAAAGCAAGTGCATTTCTATGTGGCTGTGTCATCCGTTATCTCCACTAACAAATGGATTTGACTCGATAAGATCGCAGTGTTTGTTCTGGAACTGCGACTTTCTTCAGTTCGGTATCAAGTTCAGTAACACGAGCCAAGGACAAGAATTACATATATTAGGGGTGAGAATCGAAACTCAGTTCAGACTCAGAACCTGTTTCAATTGATCAATTCCATCAGAACTGTACAACTCCAACGTTATCGAGCTTTCTTAACGCTTCTCTCATTTATTCTATATCCAGATGGATTCCAAATGGATAAAGAAGTGTTTCCATCTGCACTAACCTTATTGTTCTTCATAGTACTAAGCCATAGAATGTCTTTGCATAATAACAACTCTGAATTTACATATGAATGTGTTCATGGTCACATATATATATATGTATGTATATATATATATATTGACATAACAATATATTGCAGTTCTTTCTGGTAATACACAACATCTTGGCGATAATTCAGTTGTAGTGAAATACCACATGGTAGAAATGATTTGATCAAGTGAAAGGCCAAGCAGCAAACACCAGGATATAAAGACATCGCCGCGGCCGAGTTGACAACTCTATTACACACACTTCACACAGCGTTATCTTTCACCTTGTCCTCCCATTCCCTTAACTATTCTATTCCCTAACACAGTCGTATCCTTCCGTCTCTCTGAGGGTTCAACATGATGTTTTTAAGTCAATTCACAGAAAAACAGTGCGCTCAGGCCTTACGTAGGCTCTTCTCGTCTCTCGGGTTTGATGGGAAAGAGCTGGGGAAGGAGAGCGGTTCGTAAAAGGCAGCAGTTTGCGTTATCTCATCGGACAGCAGGCTCGTATTTCTCCGACTCAGCTCGTCCTGAGCTCCGACCGCCGCTGCACTTTTCTCTCTCTTTTCCACTGTTGTTTATTGCCGGTTTGTCATGTTTGGAGAACGAGTGAAGGTCAGGCCAAGTTCCTGTCTGCTTAGTGAGAGTGGATGCTAGCTAGAAATTGGCAACGAAACTTTCTTAACTACCCTCTATCTTCTTTCTTTACCACTTTCTACCTGCAAAACATCATGGAAATGATACGACTCGGAGCCGCGTCACAATAATGCGATGCGATGATATTGAGTAATTACAAGGTGCGCTACTGTGGCTCCACTGCCGTCTCTTCTCTCTGTGACATTTGCTTCATTTAATGCCCCGCCCACAACAGTCTCTGATTGGCTATCTGTCACACGAACAGTAGCCAATCAACGCTGAAGCCTTGTTGTCACTTACACCACACTCACACACAAGCGCAGCGTGAAGCTCCAAGAGGGATAAAAGGAGAGAATAGAGTTTCAGCTGAGCTTGGTGTTTGTAACATTAAAACTTTTTACAGATTTCTTTTGGCATATCGGTTCCAAATATCGACCTCGTTAAGTAGCAATAATCAGTATTGATATCGGCCCTGAAAAACCAATATCGGTTGATCTCTAATCTGAATAGCGAAATTAATAGAACTCATGCAAGCCGAAAAACCTGAAACACTTTATACATCCAAAATGTCACAAAAACCTTATTGCGATTTGACAGTTCATTGATAAAAATTGGATTTGTCTTACTGATTCATCGTGTCGGGGAACGGGTAGAGCTCAGTGAGGATTCAAGTGTGATTTTAATATTGGGTGTTTTAGTGACTCTCTTTGTCGTTCTGCAGGCTGCTGCAGAATACGTGAAGACTCACCTGCCCGAGGTGTTGAAGCAACATCTGCAGTCGTACGAGAGGGAGAAGGAGAACAGCCTGCTCTCATATCAGTCCATCCTGGAACAGCAGATCCTCAACGTGGACAAGGAGATGCTGGAGAAGCTCTCTGCCAACTATGATGAAGCCGGTGAGAAATAACGTATTGTTATTTTTATTAACATTTACAGTCAGTGATTATTTTGACACGGTGCACCACAACAAAATTTGACGTCTGCATTTGACCCAGCCGTGAAGGAGCAGTGGGCAGCCATTTTGGGAGCAGAGCTTGGGGACAGTACCTTGCTCATGAGTACGTCAGTGGTACCAGGGACCCTCCGATCAATAGCCCCATCTCCCTTTACACACAAGATCAGCTACAACAAATACTCAGACATCCAGTACCTTGATTTTTTTATCATTAATCAATGACAGCAGGTGAGCCTGCATGGGAGAACTTTACTGTTCACTTGACAACTACGAGCCCCCAGATTCACCTTCGTTTTCATAATTCTTTCTGACTTTTACGATAAATATGCACTGTCACGTCCAAGATGCAATTCATCATCCGAGCCAACTGGCTCTTTTCTAACGCCAAACTTCTAAAGCTTGGCTAATTAACCCCAGGTCCAGTTGTGCTGACTCAAGCCGCCAGAGATTTATGAGGAATTTACGATTCGGTTTCATACTGTCGTAATTGGCAGCAAATGTGCTGCAAAAGAGAAGAGTTTACGCGCGTCAAATATGAAATAGAATCAACTCTTTCATTTGTGCTTGAATGAAATGGTTGGAGTGTTTTTGTGCATTTTAAATGGCAAGGAGGCAGCAACGTATAGAGGAATAAAGAGAAAAGGATGAAGAGAGTCTCCGTCCTCTTCCTGACTGTGCTCTGCTCTGCTCTCTGTGCTGTTTAATTAAAGGTTTATCTTACTGTGGCATGTAGTAATTATCCACTGATCCCGCTGTGTGTGTGTGTGTGTGTGTGAGAGAGAGAGAGATGGGAAGAGAGAGAGAACTCTGGAAGAAGGAGAGAGGAGAGAGAGAAACAAGGGTGCTGAAGCAAAGAGAAAGAAAGTGAGAGCCAAAGATAAGAAATGATGAGATTAGGAGGGAGTGAGATGGAGAGAAACGGAGGGAGAGATAGAGAGAGAGGTGCAGAGAGAGGAAGGCAGATGAAAATGGAGAGAGAAAGAAATAGAAAGAGAGATCCAGAAGCAAAGAAAAGAGAGTTGTAGAGAAAGAAAGGAAGGAACAAGAGGGGTGGGTAGAGAGGGTATGAGAAAAAGAAAAAGAAAGATGCTGATTTGGGGAGAGAGAGGGAGCGGGAGGTTCACAAGCAGAGAGATGAAGAGAGAAAAGCAGAGAAAGAAAGGGAGGACAAGAAAAGTACACGAGTGAGAAAAGAGAGATGAAGAGAGAAAGAGGAAGAGATATGAAGATGTAGATTCGGGGGAGAAAGAGGCAGAGAAAGAAGCAAAAAAGAAAGAGGAAAAAAAGAGATGCAAAGAGCACAAGAAGAGAAAGAGAGGAACATGGGAGGAAGGAAAAATATGAGAGAAAAGTGCACATGCAGAAGAACAAGAACAGGAAAGATGCTGATTCAGAGGGAAAGTGATATGAGAGAGAAGCAGAGGAAGAAAAAAGAGACATAGATGCAAAGAGAGGGAAAAAAAGAGAGAAAGGGTGAGATGTGACCGATGGAGAGATGGACACTGGAAGAAAGAGAGAAGGAAAGGGGGGAGAAGAAAGGATCTCTTCATGGCACTTAGAGCAGCAGGAGGAGGAGGAGGAGGAGGAGGAAGAAACGAACTACCTGTTCGTCATTCCTGGTGTTAATAGCTTCATTATTAAATCAGATTTAGTGTAAATCTATAGAGTGATAAAATCATCTTCACACATTAGTATTCCACAAATAGAATCATATTTAATGTAGATGTGAGATTTATCTTTCAGTGTTGAAACATCAAGCCGCGGCCTTGTGTAGATTATAACCAACACACACACACACACTCATCATCATCGACAGCCTTGCGATGTTTTATTCATTTGTGCTGCTTTTCCCCCAAATCCCTGATGCTTTATTTATGATGAAACCGAGTGAGGAAGACGAGGGTAAAATTTTCATGTCAGAACATTTCCTTCATCATCTTCAGCTGCTTAAAGAAGTGGAACTATCTAACTATCTATTCGTCCATCTGTCTATCTGTTCATCTATCTATCTGTCTGTCTGTCTGCCTATTTGTCTATCTGTCTATTCTTTATTTCTGCACTAAAATTATTCATGCAACAAAATCCATATTTCACACGTGTGTGGACAGCATGGTGGTTAGCGCTAGAAAGTCCTGGATCTGATGTCTGGGTCATGCGTGGGGTCGTTGTGTGGAGTTTGTGCGCTCTCCCGTCTCCGTCACTTGGGTGAGTGTGTGTGTGTCCCGCGGTGTGTTGGCTCCCGCCCAGGGTCAGTCCCTGCCTCACAGGATAGGCTTGGGATAGGCTCTGGTCCTCACGGCTCTGATAGGCATAAGGCGGTTCGGATAAGGACTAAATAAACGTAATATTAGTAGACCAGTGCTTACAAATATATTTATTTAATATTTTATATAAATTGTGATTTAGCTCATTTTTTTATGCTTTGACACAATAATGTGGATGTGACTTTTTAAAAAGCTAATTTCATGCTGGTTTTTGCAGCGCTGCTTTCAGGGGTTGAGGAACAGTTGGGTGGAAGAATATTCCTCTCTCTCTCTCTCTCTCTCTCGTTTTTTCACTCTGTCTCTCTCTCTCCATCTTTCTCTGGGTGGTGTGTCTAATTGGAGAGAGGGAGGTGAGCAGGTCAATCCGGCCTATTATCTTCCTCAACACGGGGAGCAGATAAAAATAATTAGCCGGACAGCACGGCGCTGGAAGGTGACAGCTGTGTGAGTGTGTGTGTGTGCATGTCTGTGGGTGGCTGTGTGTGAAGCTGTTAGATGAAGCCTCTCTCCAGTGTAACACACAGTCAGTGCAGATGCGGCGAGGCGTCAGTCAAACGCAACGTCTTCATTTATCTGCACTCGTCTCCGTCCACGTCGCTGTCTGTCTCAATCTGCTCACTTTACATCTCACAAACTCTCTCTCACACAAACACACACACACACACAGTCTTGTACGACTATCTTTCTGGGACATTCTGTAGACTTTTATGTATATAATTCTATAGCAAATCCAAGCCTAACTCTAACCTTAACTTCTGTAACCAAACATGTTACCTCTTTAAGTTTCTCAAATAAAACTTGCACATTTTCTATAAAGTCATTTTTTCTCATGGGGCCCTCTCAAATGTCCCCACAAAGCCATGAAAATGAATAAAAGTGACAAAAAGGCCCCAAAAGGTCCCCGCAACACATAGGTCCACTAAAATGGCTCCACTAAACATGTCTCTGAAGTAGTTTGCTGTAAACACTCTCAGATTAGGCATTTTCACCTGCTTTTTACCCCTCTATTTCAGTCCCTTTCAGAACAGGCTGTTTCTCATTAGTATTCCTAAATGCAAATGAGCCGCTGCTGGCCACGCCCCTCACTCCAGAACTGGGGTGTAGACAGCAAGGCGAGAGTTTACCTCACGTGTAAATAATCAGCATGGTGCTGCTAACAGACCGTCCATAAAGCCATACGGTGCACGGTCAACACAACACTCCACCGGAAGACAACTTCATTGCGATGATTCCTACGCTAACGCTGGTGAGAAAACATGGAGAATCAGGAAGCGCAAGCAGTTCTACCTGGTGGCCGGAGCTTCTTAGATCAAACTTACAGTGCGTGTAGCGGCAGTACAGACACAAATGGATGTCCAAAGAAAAGACAAAGTGATTTTTGTCATAATATGGGACAAATTTGATCTTATTTGAGTGCAAAATGGGAAATTAGTTTATTTTGGCTTTTGAAACTAATATTGAAAAAATACATGTTTTTTGAGTTTTTTTACTTTAGTGAAGAAAACAAATGAACACTCCTCTCATCCATTCTGTCCTTCTCCTAGTTTGTTTTTGTCATTTTCCGTCTCCTCCCCGGAGCTATAAATGGAAATAAGAAAATAGCTTCCTCTCACTAAGAAGTCATCTTATTGGTCTCCTTTCCACAATTCTCTCTCTCTCTCTCAGCACTCACTCTGTTTCCCAGAAAGCTCCGGGCGATTGGCTGACTCTTCGGCGACTAAATGATTTAAGCACAAAGTAAAACCAGCGAGGCAGCTCCTTGTCATTTCACTCGTTCTCACACTCCTTTGCTTTAATAGCAAATCCCAGTTTATTTGCCGCAGTGCACAAATTGCCTCTTTGGTTTTTAGAGGACGTGATGCAGTCCTACTCTCCAAAATCCATCCAAATGGAACTGGCCTTTTTCTAAATGCCCTTCAACCTACATTTTGTTATTTAAGTAACAGTCTCCCTGGAGAACGTTTCGTATTAAGGCAGAGGATCACACATTTTTTTTTGCCGGGTCCCCCTTTTGTAGATAAGAATATTTTTGCTGTCCCTTTTCATTTACCCCATTATTTCAGATCCCTGCCTTTCCCAGCCTCTAGTCACCCTATTTGTGCCTTTCATTCACTCAAGTCTGCTTAATAACGAGTTTGCACACTGAAAACAAGCACGCGAAAAAATATCTCATGCTAATGGGAAAACATCTCATAAGCACGAGACAACATTTGTCCACAAGAAACATCTCGTGAGCACATCTTTGAAACCTTATGATCTCGAGATAACGAGAAGAAAAATAACGTGAATGTGTGTCCTCCGCAGTTAGACTTACTCCGTTACTCCGTTTCATTTCTGTTGTGCATAAACTTGGCAAATCTGGCTATAGCTGTTCAATGGCTGCTGTTTTTCTTCAGTTTTACACCAGCTACGGGAAGCAATTTTGGATGGTGTTTACTCAGCGTGCTTCATTTAGCATTTAAAAGTTGCTGGCGGTTCGAGGATTTTTTTTTGGTTAGGGGGAGGAACAGATGGCCTGACAGACGGTTTATTTGGGACCTCGGAGAGCAAACAACAAGCTTATGCAGGGCAGAAGCGATCTGTGGTGGGCCTGGGAAAACAAACGGAAGAAGAAGGGAGAACAGGGAAAAGATTCAAGATGGAGTGGGAGGAGGAGAAGAAAAGAAAGAAAAGGGCAAAATGGCGGCTTTTGTTGTAGCTGAGTTGCACTGTTACACTTCGCAGATGTTTAAGTGGGCACAAGACCAGAAAGGGAGAACATAAGGGGTTTTTGGAGAGTTCACTTTTGTTCTGCATGAAAGAAATTAGACTGATTCTAATCTCTGCACTTGACCCATCGGTGAAGGAGCAGTGGGCAGCTTTTTTGGCAGCACCTTGCTCATGAGCACCTCAGTGGTACCTTTACCGATCCAGTGGTGCGTTTCCCAAAAGCAACCCTACGTTGGCAACACTATGTTAGTTGCTAACGTACACTATGTTAGTTGCGAATGTACATTGATCTACATTGATATGTTGATTTAATGATCGACAAGCCAAGACGTCAACAAGGCAGTTGGTGGTGTAACAATTAGGCAGTTGACCCTGTGATCAGGGGCTCGCTGGTTCAAGTCCCGGACCGGTAAAGGTACCAATTAGGTACTCATAAGCGAGGTACCGTCCCCAAGCACTGCTCCCTTGGCGCCACCCAAAAAGCTGCCCACTGCTCCTTAACGGAAGGGTCAAAAGCAGAGGTCACATTTGCGTATGGTGCACTGTGTGCTGTGTTCACAATATCACGGTTGATTATTGATAATTATCAGTGTAATCATAGCTCAGTATTATTGCTGATCCTAAAATCTATGTTTCGATGTATTGTTACGCCCCTAGCATCTCCCCATCACCATCCATCTTCCTCTGATCTGACTGTTTTCTCTCTTTCTTTCCCTCAGGAACGACGTGCTTGGTGGCGCTCTTGTCCGACAAGGAGCTGACCGTAGCCAACGTGGGCGACTCCCGAGGCGTGCTGTGCGATAAAGACGGAAACGCAATTCCCCTGTCACATGACCACAAGCCCTACCAGCTCAAGGAGCGCAAGAGGATCAAGAGAGCAGGTGTGCTGAACGTTAGGGGTGTAACGATACACCGATTCAATGATCAGCGAGCCCATAGCGTATGATTTTGTCTCACATGTTGTGACCAGCTCCTGAATTGAATTGAACTGAAGTCGTATCGGCAGATGTTGAATTGATGTAGCGTGATGAAATCTGTGATTTACACCCCTACTAAACGTCCTTCTGAACCCACGATTTGGCTGGTCCTTCATTAAAACCTCTACACACCCTCAAACACACAAACACACACACACACACACACACAAATGCAGTCCTCTTGTCTGCTGTGGTCAACTCCAAAAGTGCTCTACTGCCACCTGCTGGAGGATGGAGGTATTGGAGTTTTTATAAATCTGGAATTGCACGTCTGCACGTTTGGAATCTGGAATTGCACGTTTATTTGCTATAAACCAAAAGAGTGAATGAAAAAGATATGTATGTTGAGTATTGGAATAATTATTCATTTTTTAGTTTTTCAAGTAAATATTTGAGTAAGTAGTCTACTTTTTACTCAATTACATTCTTCATAATGGCTTCGTTACGACGAGTCTATTCTCAGGGGCGAAAAAATGCTCTGTTTAGAACACGTTTTTGTCTCTAGTTTCAGGCTGTATTTAAAATGACCGTTACTTTTAAGGGTCAACCGATTATCGGCCAGGCTGATTATCAGGGGCCTAGACCAGAATTTTGACCATCGCTGATATTAAGTAATTACAAGGTGCGCTGCTTTGGCTCTACTCTCGTCTCTTCTCTCTGTGCTGTTTGCTCTCGACTTACTGCTTCATTTAATGTCCCACCCACAATACCTAATATCGGCCCGGGTGATAATCAGGGGTGGAAGTAACGAATTACAAATACTCACGTTACTGTAATTAAGTAGATTTTTTGGGTACTTGTACTTTTATGAGTAGTTTTTCAAGTGTGTAATTTTACTTATACTTGAGTACAGTTTACACCATGTAATCTACTTCGCTACTTATAAAATGAAAAGTCGCTACTGAGTACGCCCACAATTTGAATTAATATTCAAACCTTTCATCTGCATCTTTGCAGCCAATAAGGCTGTGCAATCGCGACCACGCCAATTAATCTATGACGTAAGCAAAGAATGAACTCTGCTGCAGCAGCAGGCACAGGTGTCTGGAGGAACTACACAGTGAAGTACAAACTCATTTATAGACTGAAGATTTGGAGACAAAGAAGCCAAAATGGAGACAGAAGACAACACTGTCAACCGTGAAAATGATGGAGAAAAGACGGAGGACGAGTGCCCGCTGCCTGTTGTTCCCAGTGTATTGGGAAAAGTTTAAACTGTTCTATGCATGTTCAAAAACATTTTTGTCATTGTTTTAACAAACAAAATTCCTGCTTTATATCTACATTTATTTACAAAACAAATTGCCTTTCTATACCTTGTTCATCTGAGAAATGTGCTTTGAACGTAGATATTTTATACTGGTGAATCGAATCGAATGCCTGCTATTGACAACGCAATAAAACATCCATCGGTTAAAAAGTAATTAATACTCTGAGTAGTTTTTGAGAAGAGTACTTTGTACTTTTACTCAAGTATTTTTTTTTAACACCAGTACTTTTACTTGTAATTGAGTATATTTTAACCAATGTAACAGTACTTGTACTTGAGTACAAATTTTCGGTACTCTTTCCACCTCTGGTGATAATCGGTCGACCCGTTTTAATAACAAAGTACTTTCATACTCTTACTTGAGTGTGATTTATCAAATGGAAATTATTACTTTTACTAAAGTCATTTTCGAAAGAATTACTTGTACTTATTCTTGATTACATATTTTCAGTACTTTACACACCACTGGTAAATATTCCGTTTGGTTTCCTTTCTTCAGGTGGTTTCATCAGCTTCAACGGTTCATGGCGAGTGCAGGGAATCCTGGCCATGTCGCGCTCGCTGGGCGATTATCCGCTGAAAAAACTCAACGTACTTATCCCCGACCCCGACGTGCTGACCTTCGATTTGGACAAACTCCAGCCCGAGTTCATGATTCTGGCTTCGGACGGCCTGTGGGACGCCTTCAGCAACGAGGAGGCCATCAGGTTCATCAAGGAGCGTCTGGACGAGCCACATTTCGGCGCCAAAAGCATCGTCTTGCAGTCCTTTTACCGCGGTTGCCCGGACAACATCACTGTCATGGTGGTCAAGTTCAAAAAGAGCGGCACAAAAACGGCTGAGCCGTGAGTCCAAACGTAAATATACGACAAAATAAAACGTATATCCGGTTAATATCGTGTGTATGCATCGGTTTAAAAATGTACAAAAAAAGCGACAAAATGTTTCATGACTATTTTTGGAGAAAGAACTGTTTGGTATTCGAATAATGACAAATAATATTCATGTCATTCATCATGAGCTGACTTAATTTCGAAATATCTGATGAGGGAAGATTTTTTGGTGGTGGTGTAGAACAAATTTGATTTATGTTGTAAAATGGTTCTTTTTTGGGATGTACAGTATGTCAGTTATCACATGCTGTTTAAAATATGAGAAAATTCGCAGTCACCTGTGTTCAAATAAGAATCTCAAATCTTTTATGGAGCTGACCCTTGTCTTTTTTTTAATTGAAATTATGCTGAACTTTTTCAGTTTGTTTTGTAAGTTCATTGCAATTTTTTTTAGTTATTTTCCAGTTCAGAATCATTATAGCATGTACCTGATTGTTGCGTTACTCAAAAACAGCTGCGTCAGTCACGCACAACAAATATGTAATCATCTGCTCATATAGGCTTGGCTTATTTCAAGGTTTTAGCTAATCCTTACTTTATAATTAGGCTATTAAAATGAAATGGGGCGTTGTTTAGAAGTCGTGCCTATGTACAAAGTATTCTAGATTCTTAATTTGCGCAGATGCTCGTGCACAGTTGAGCTGCCTTTAAATCATATTTTGAAAATGTGTAAATATGAGATGTGCGCATGTAAAAGGACACCACAAAGCTGTAATGATAATAACTTTTAAGCTCTGCCTTTCTGAGTTAGGGGCATGTATTAAATTACAGTTATCGGCTATTCTAGTGTTGGCAAAAAGGGTGTAAATAAACCAACAGTGTTGACAGACTAATTAATTTAAATTATTTTTAGCACATCTTCAGATCAAATATTAAAGAAGCTATATGTAAGATTGTGGCCAAAACTGGTACTGCAGTCAAATTCAGAATACAGTAGTGCGTTGTTTCCCCTCCGCCTCCTCCCCAGACTTGAGGTTGCCAGATAGACCGAATGAGGACTCAAGATTTGGCCAATCTTTGGCATGTCTTCAAATTCTTCTCCGCTTTCAGCCGTCTCCATCTTACAAAGGCATCTCCTTTTTTTGAGGCATAACGAGGCCTTTTAGTTTTAGTAACGTCAGACATGTGTAAGCCAGAAATCTTGTAGCTGCAGCTCAGTGCTAAGTGGCAACCTGGATGTTGAAATTAGAGCTGGGCAATTCATGACTCACCCGCAACCATTAAATAACTCACAAGTCACGACTCTGAGGTCTCCATTAACCCGAATCCATCGAGTCCTAACTACACCGTGACTAAACCCCCATCGTGCACATACCTCTTATCATCATTTCAAACTCATGACAAGATTAATACAGCCATAGTAGCAAAGTATAGCTGCTAAAAACGTCATAACTTACAGTTGGTTTGCAGAAGCGCACTCAAATGAGGGATCCTAACAACTTCCTACAGAGTTGAATCCTCTTTGTAGACTACGGGACTCGTGTCAGTCCAATCAGTAGCGCATTCATGAGTGAATCTGTCGGTTAACTTCCTCTAGAGCCGGAAACATACTGCCGAATCTGAATCGCTCACATGAGTGGGTTAGCGCTCCTTGAAGCACATACAGAGTAAATCCGCCGGTTAACTTCCTCTAGTGCCACTTAAATAAATATTAAATAAATATAAATAAATATTAGCCACGCTGGTAGGTAGCCTTGTCCTGATACTCTGTCATTTATTTGGAAGTGCATTTATTCTCATCACAGGCCACATATACTTTCTTCTGTGAAAAACAAGCAATTCAGTTGGTGATTTGGCAGTACTGAGTCAACTGACTCGCACACCTGGATCAGCTTAGTATGGGAGCCCATTTCCGTCACTAAAAGAAAAAAATCCGAACGAAAAAAAGGCGAAATTATGAGATAAAAAGTCATAATTATGAGATAAAAACTTGAAATTATGAGATAAAAGTCATAATTATGAGTTTAAAAGTCGAAATTGAGATAAAAAGACGAAATTATGAGATAAAAAGTCAACATTTTGAGATAAAAAGTCGAAATTTTGAGATAAAAACTCGAAATTCGGATTTTTTTTTTTAGTGGCGGAAATGGGCTTCCATAGTTTAGTGAGTGACTCAGAGGGAGCTGATTCCTACAGAGGAGCCAAATATTACAGCTGTAGCCGAAATGTTACTGACCTTGTGATTGGGAGATAGCAGTAGGTAGTACTACAGGCCCGTGCTGCAAATTACATTTAAAAATGTGAATATTCTGGCTGTACTAATTTTGTAGGTGAGATCAGTTTTTCAAATTAACATGATTTCTTAACCTCTGGTGACATATTAGCTTCATTTCATGATTACTTGCCATAAATTTCTTACATATAGCTCCTTTAATGTATAACATATAAAACATTTCAAAATTAATACAGACCCAACATAAAATTATAAAGAAACACCAATAACACACTGTTAATTTTAAGAATATTTAGCCAAGGTGGTGTCACCATGGAAACAGCTGTTTAAATGGTTTTGGAAAATCCCAGCAAAATTGCTTTAAATAATTCAGTGTTTCAGAGTTTTCTGACATCACTACATTTGTCTGCATCCAAGTGGTGCCGTGCAACATTGCAAAATCCAAAAATAGTGAGGTAAACAATGTGTTGCGATGCCGCCAAATAATGAAGATATTAGGATTTTTGGAATCCAAGATTTATCTCGCATTGCATTCACTGGAATAAAAATGACACCCTATAGCTTGTAATTTTCATAATAACGAGAACGTTCTCCTGTTTACAAGCAGAATTATAATGATTTATCTTTTAATTATGAAAGTATTTCATAATTAGGAAAGTATAGTGTTTTTCTTTGATGAATGTAATGTGCTTATGTTAATATTATCATATTGCACAGCCCTAGTTACACATTTCAGCAACTTTTTACTCAAAATGACCTTATTACATCTGCCCTAATAATAATAATGCTAAAAGATGATTAATGTTCCTTATGAGGGCTTGAATTCCCTAAAAACAACTCATTACAAGAGTCTTGAAGGCAGAAGTAGCCTGTATATCTAAAGAACAAGCTTCTTATACAATAACGGGACGGTTTATTATAAGAAAGGGATTGTTGTAATTGTATATATTTAATAATAACGCTATTGAAGTGACTGGGCTTCTTTTTGATTTTTAATCTTTTTACGAAATGTTTAAATAAGTTTAGGCCTGGTTCATTTCACTTGCTTTCAGACTCATTCTGTCATTTAAGTTGAGAATTTGCTCAACACAACAAACCGAAATTCACGATTTCTATTTTTTAAAAATCTGCGCTCAAAACTGAAATTCATCACCAGGAGTTCTTGACGTAAATATTCTTGTTGCCTTATTTTTACTCGTTTTCTGTCCGTTCATTTGCCAAAATTTTTTGCTTTAAATTTTTATTTTTTGTCTGACGTGTTGATTTCACGTATTAACCAAGACGCCATGCTCATCAAATGTAAATACGATATGCTATTTTGCATATTAAGGTCTCATTAAGACGGACAAATAAAAGTGAATGTACATATTGAATATCATTAACCTCGAATACATAAACAAGTAAATAATGCATCACAGACTAGTTTATTAATATCAAATCTAACGGATAACAGTCCTTTACGTGTGATTTTTTTTGCTGTATATTCCTCCAGGATATGATATGTGTTATAGAATGTTTTGTGGAGTTTGTGTTTTTTCGTTGAATTACAGAACCTGTAAAAAAGAGAAAAATTCTGTGAATTTAAGGGAAAGACGATGATATAAAAATGCAACAATAAAAATGCAATGATTCAAATTGGAATTTGTACGACTCATAATAATTGTATTCAGTGTGTCATATCGTGATACTGCATATTTTATTATGTTAATGCTAATATTTCAAAAATTAAAACGTTTAACTGATCACAACGGACCTCGTTAACCAACTGTCCTTAAGAAGAAATTTGTTCTTAAAACATATTTTTGGATTTTCACAAAGATTCTGGCATTCACCAATTTTGGCGGGATAAGAACAGAATATAAAAACTGTGGATCTTACTCAAACATTTTTGTGCCGAACATTAGTTATTGCGCTTTCCTCAATTCTACAGTTGTATATTTTACAGCTTAAATGTCTCAATTTCAGAACTTTCAGAACAGAATAATACTTAAAATTGGTAAATGAAGTTCAGTAAATCACATTTTTTACACGACAGCAAATCTCACATAAGACAATCTCACGATTCGATCCTGATTCTGATTCTTGGGCTCATGATTTGACTCAAATTGGATTAATTCATAAACGATTCACAATTCATAAACTATTCATGATTCAGTACATAGATGCAGAGTGGAATGTATTTTACTTTAGGTGGATATTGGTCCTCATGTTTGTAGTGTTTCCAAAATACTTCACCTTCCCATTGCATATAACATGCATCTTATTGAGCTACTGGGTGTGTGGCTGGAATATTAGGTTTTGGAATATTATAAACACCTCCCTCCTGTTATAAAGAGAGTAAACACCCTGTGAAGCATGTTACACTCCCTTATGAGACTATTTGTGTTGCAAGGAGGGCAGTGTAATGGTGTGTCATTATCTGCCGAACTCGAGCTGCTGTCCAATCAGACTGCATCATAGCGTGTGTGTGAGGGGTGTAACCTGCTGAATTAATCTTAGTGCTGACACTGAGACACCCACATTTTACAGTACCAACGTGCTGACTAATGACCAAAGTCTCCAGGTGAGCCCATAGAGAAATGTTCCACAGAAAAGATCAATACACTATAACCTGCCATATCAAGAAAAAGGTCATTATTGATCATTACTGATAATCAACTTGGCATGTGTGAGGATGACTTCTTTGCCTTGATGACGTTGCTGCTCATACACACACACACACACACACCCTAACCGGAACACGAGCACCATGTGCCTATAAAGGGACTGTCAGTGGCATACCTGGACCCTGAGCTGAGACGAGAGTTCAGGGAAACCTGAGTCACACGCTTCTTTAAAAGTGCTAATATCGGTGGCGTGTGGAAGGGGTAACATAGCTTACAGTAACCACAACACTCACAGCCGAGGAATCCCTCCCAGTTATTTCGGCCGTGTACTTTGACCCCTTCTTTTCCTCATTTGCATGCCTACTGATTGGTATAAGAGCAGCAGATCCCTTTGGCTCCGGACCACAACAGTGTAACTGACAGGTGGGATTTGCCTTCTAAATACAATGGGATCGCACAGCTCCAAGACTTTTCCGGAATCTCGGATTCTAATGTTAGGCCTCGACGGCTCGGGCAAATCCACTTTGCTCTACAAACTGAAGTACAACGAAGCGGTAGTGACTGTTCCGACTGTGGGATTTAATGTAGAGATGCTGGAGACGAAGGAAAAGGGCTGGGTGTTGACTGTTTGGGATGTTGGAGGCCAAAATCTGATGAGGGCTCACTGGAAGCACTACTACCAGGTAAAGGGGGTGACAGTACATCGATTTACCCCGATATATCAATTCCATGATGGATGAGCCTGTAAAGATGGCATTTTTTCATTTAAATGTGGGGTTGAGGTCAAAAATAAAAATGATATTTGAGTGGCTTTTTTAAATTTGATATGAATGGAATTGAATGTGTTAAATCAACATATGATGCTGATCACTGGCTCCTGAATTGAACCGATATAGTAATATAGTAAGATGTAACTTACACCTCTACAAACAGGACACAGCCGGCCTGGTGTTCGTGGTGGACGGTCACGACCGAAAGCGGCTCGACGAGGCCAAGCAGGAACTAGAATTGATTTTGGAAAGTGAACTCTTAAAAGGTTTGCCCCTCATCGTTTTGGTCAACAAGCAGGACTTGTCGGGAGCAGCAAGTACCGAAGAAGTTACTGAAAAGTTGAGATTAAGCGAAATTTGCAACAACAGAAACTGGCATGTCCAGTCATGTTCGGGAAGGACTGGAGAGGGTTTGGAGGACTGCTTCCGAAGGATGGTTTTCTTTCTTAAGACTGCTGGGACAGAAAAAGAAAAATGCTACAAACTAAATGGTATCCATTTGAAGCAAAGACACACCAGGAACATAACATCAGACAAATCAATAAGCTGAAGCACTAAATGTATTGCCATTTTAAATGTATATGTTGTATATTATTATTTTCATTATTCAGTGCTCTGTGTGGTTTTTCTATGTCTGCATTATTCATACACAATAGTACAATTTGTTATTTGAATATGAAACTAAGATGTATGAAGCAGAGATTTTGATACTTTAAGTTTTGCTTTTAAGTTTTTAAACATTTGCTGTATATAGTTATTTAAAAGGGCTCATCATGATACGATGACATAATGTAGTAAAATAAAAGTATTTCAGTATTTCAACTAAACTGTGTTGGCAGCACTGGAGTAACGGTGTTGCCCTCTAGTGGACAACTAACTACACGGTGAAAGGATCCATCTTCTATTTTTGGTTCTGTTTTAATTGTTTTAATATATACCTATACATGTGTCATCTTCCATGTTGATGCTTCACATGACTATAAAAGTAAATAAGAAAAAGCTTTTAAATAATAAAAATTATATAATAGTATTTTTTTTTAGCTTTTAATAGTATAACATCATATTTTAAAATGCTGTATTTTTTCACAGATACTGCCATCATAGGGCACATGTTCATACCTAACCCTTATGTAACTTCTGCAGCATAGTCTGGCCTTTATAAATACGATTAATTCATCATTTACTTATCCAAGATGCACTTTGTGAAAGTGCACCACAACCAAACGTGACCTCTGCATTTGACCCATCCATGAAGGAGCAGTGGGCATCATCCGAGGAGCAGTGCTTGGGGATGGTACCTTGCTCATGAGTACCTCAGTGGTAACTTTACCGGTCTATGAATTGAACCTGCGACCCTCTGATCACGGGGTGAACACCCTAACCGTTACACCACCATCTGCCCCAATTTCTATTGCATCGTGGGAGCATCAGGCCTCATTCACCAACCAACATTCCCCAATGTTTTCTTATTAGATTAATTTTTATATAGGGACAGATATATTGCATGTGTGTTTGTGCAAAATTAGGATCCTATTCAATTCTACAATTGTGTAGCATCATGCCATGCAAAAGTCTTAACTTTCTTTAGAACAAACTTAGATAATATCATGCTATGTAAATGTCAACTTTCTGAAGAACAAATTTAAGAAAAAACGCAAGATAACATTAATTAGTTAATGATGCTCATTACCGTTAATATATTTAATTGTTGTTAATGTCCATGTGGAAAATGAACGCAATTACAGTAATGTATTACTTTTTGCTGTAACGCAGTAATGTAAGGCATTACCAATACATTTTCAGTGATATTTTCCACAGTTATGTTGGTGAACGTAACTCAAAAGTAATGTAACGCATTACAATTCAGAGACACTCAAATTGTAGTGTAACGAATTACTTTGCAGTTACGGTAAATAGAAACTATAATGTGTTACATTTAGGAAGTAAATACTGTTTTTACTCTACAAACCTAACGAAGAACAGTCATTCGCCTGCTCCGTAAATTAATGACGAATAACTTTTCTTTGAAACTGTTCGACGGCAGGGCACGTCTTCTTACGACACACGAAGTGCACTAAGTAGTGCGCAGGAAGCCTCTGTGACGCAAAACGAGGCTGCGCCCACACCGGCATTCCCAGCATGCAACGCGCGGTTATTACTTGCTAGCAAAAAAATAGTCCGGCAAGGGAACGAACGAACGGCTTGTGTTTAAGGGAAAAAGGCTCATCGAAAAGAAAATCACACCTCGTCTTTAAACTCGAAGCTCCCGGCCTCAACATGAACGACAACGAGAAACTGGACAACCAGCGGCTGAAAAATTTCAAAAACAAAGGTCGCGATTTGGAGGTAAAGCGAACCGGGACTCCCGTTTTTTCTCTCTTTCGTTTCGCCGTGACGTCGTTCGCAATCGGGTTCGATGGCGCCCTGAAACGGGCAGATCGCCAAATGAGGCTTCTTTTTTCCCCCATGTCAGATTATCACCGAGCCCGAACCGGATCGTGTATTTACCGGACCGTTACCGAGTGCGTTGGTTGACCGGGAGCCTCATGTGAAAAGGCGAGGCTAACGCTAGTTAGCATATAGGCTAAACCGTGCCCTTCCCCTCTGCTAGCTTAAAACGCTTGACGCGAGCTGCGTCCCAAAAGGATAATACTAGCCTACTACGTAGTGCGGATGAATTGTTACGTCTTGTTCTGTTTTTGTATAGTAGTTGTTCCTAGTTTTCGGTGAGAGTTTAGCATGCAAAATAGACGTTTGAAATAGTTTTGTTATTGACTGTTAGAGGATCATAGTGGATTCACTTTAAAAACATTTTGGGTGTAATTTATAATATGCATAACCAATTTAAATCACTAATTTCTGTGAATGATTCTTTGTGTGCAGTCTTTTTTTGATCATGTATTATAATGTAAATCTTATGATTGATCTGTTATACGACTCGTATGTCCAGTATGGTTTATTTGTTCTGGGAAACTGAAGTAGTAAGTGGATCGGTAACTCAACCTTTTTTTTTCAAGCCTTTAAAAAGACAACAATAGACAACGTGCTTCAGTCACCTTTTGAGATATTAATATGTTGTAAATATGACTTTGATTTCAGCATTTGCCCAAACTAATGATATTAGTTACGTTTTGTGTGTGAGTCGGTTTAAAGGTTGCGAGGGCCTGGGTTCTCCCCAAAAAATGAGAAAAAGTGAGGTATTATATTTGATGCTTTGTGAGAACATATTTGTATGTGAAGGCTGGTCTCTGAGGGAAACGACGTTCATTTCACAAGTTTTATGGCAAAATATTTGTTTTAGGTTGCCACAGTTAAGGTTGGGGTTATGTTTACATTTAACTACATATGTGAAAGTAGTTTTGAATCTTGAAGTGTAAGTAGTGAATCTAAATTCAAACTTTCTCCTCCAAAAGCCCACACTACACGCCCTGTATTAGCCTCACACCCTCCTATTGGGACACAGCCATGTTCCGCCTTGCTACAATGCTAAATCCTGTAGCCAGTGTGGCTAAGCTATTTGGCATCCGCCAGCCATTTAACGAAGCTCGTTTAACGTGTGCCTTCCTTTTACAATTCACTCCCCAAAAAGAAAATATCGACATTACGAGTTTATTTCTCACGTAACGTGTAATGACAGTCCCCCGATCTGTTAGCCAGCCGTTCTTTTATCGTTCCTCTGGCCTACGGATGTTAGAATGCATTAGCTTGCTAAATGGATCAGCGTCTATGTGAGCTAGCCAAGCACTATCGTTTAAACTGAAATTACGGTTTATATACATGTTTATAAAGTAAATATTAGCTTTTTAGTTTGTCTGTTTCAAACTAAAGATGTTCGTGAAAATCACGTTAGACAATCCCGTCTTGCTTTAGTTTTAGCGCCTGTCCTAAGCTAAAGGCCCCGTTGCTAACGGCTTTGTATCGTAACTAGCCGGCTCCCGCTAAGCTAATATTAGCGTTTAAAACCGGCCAGATTATGACTAGGCTCGTCATAATTCGAAAATGAGTGAATAAAAAATAAAGGATTAAACGGTGTTTTATTTTTGTGTGGCTAAATGTGTAGCTTTAGGTGAATCATTGCTGGCGCCAATTCTAGAGGGTTCTATCATGTTTAACAAATGCACACTGCACATTTAAGAGACGTGATGATTCTTTCTTAGGGACAATTTTTATATTGTACTTTGGCTAGAGTTTAATTCTCACGAGTGAAAAAGGTTTGCATTTCACATCGTTTTGTAGTTTTATTACTATGTTTGTGCCAAACAGTCTTCAGTATTATTCTGAAATACGCATTCGTCGTCTAGAGTTGGCAACCGTGTCTGGGGGTTACGGTTATTTCTTTCAAGAATATTTGCATTTATTTCATTTTTAATGACTTAATATAATGTCTGAGGAGCGAACCAGGCTTACATCTGACAGTATTTTGTACTTGCATAGTGAGTAATCTTGTTTTTGTGAAATAATTCTAATTGAGGATAATTATTAGTTTTCATGTACGTAGTTGTACCATTACTGCATAATACGTTGGTTCACTTCTGAAATGGCAAAGCATATTAAATAGATTAAGGAAATGTATTAAAGCTTGATTTAAAGTTAATTTAATACTTATTTTTTTGTCACGTCTGTTACAAATTAGCCTTTACTGTTGGTGAACTGTAATATTTCCAACAGACATGTATATACTTATATCTGCGTTTAAGACTATTAAGGGAGTCCTTAAAAGCCTAGTTAAAGGATAGTACTATAAAACTGAATAGCATTAATGTTTTTAATTATTGACAATTCTTACACTTTCAAGACACAATTTTCAGCTATTTTTGTTAGTTTTGACTGGAAACAGTAGGGGAACATTACCAAATATGATATACATTTGCTATGTGTGTTATATGAACGTCCAGGGTTTGTGTACTTCTTTCATTTCTCCATCCTTGTTTAAAGCAGAACCAGGACTTTTGCTGACAGACCAAACTACATCATGCCTCTTTAAAATACAAGTTAAATGGACTAATACCAGTATTATGAACAGCTGCGAGTCAATAGTGAAAGTGGTTTAACTCTGTCTAAAGCCGGTCCTAAAATGCTGGTTTAATTAGTCACTTGTCTTTTTTTGGACTCGTTCTCAGCCTCCCTGATCCAGAAACCCAGCTGTAAGCCCCATGTAGAGAGCAAATTAGCAACACAATGCCCTCCTGGACGTTCTGGTCAACGAAAGTGTCGCATATAAAAGAGGAACTCGGACACACATGGAGCTTTTTCGCCCACTTTCGGGTTTCTTTTCCCTCTGTTTATGACCTAATCTAGGTGCTAACGGTCCTCGGCATGAGTTTTCAGGTGATTATACCACGGGAGGTCAAACAGGTTTTACAAAGAAATAAAATAAGTGATTGAATAGATTTGTGAAAAGACTTCCTGCTGACTTTTGGTCTCAGTTGAAGTTTTGATGGACTGTCAGTCTGCTCAGATATTAATAAATGTTTAGTTCACATTGTCGACCTTTAACATTAATTTGTTCGGCCCTTATTTAGGCAGATACTTGCTTTGTTTTGGTGTTTCTGATGTCATCACATTGGTGAGATGACCCACATGATTCCGACATTCCTGGGAAGCTTGGCCTTCTTTTGCAGAATGTCAGACGGACGTCTATAGCTGTTCTCAGCTTCCGTTCCCTGCTTGCCATCTTCACTTTAACCCATTAAACAGTGGGTAAAAATGCCCTTTTTCCATTAAATATAATGATTCGATTAGTTAAACATTTAATTACAGCCTTGCACCTGCTGTGATGTGGATAGCTGGATCACTCATTTGGAGTACTTTCAAGGATGTTTAAGGGCCAAGTTTTTATCTCCTTGTGTTTGTCAGCTTGTAAGATTATGCATGATTTCCCTTAAATTGCATTATTTTTTAAATGAAATGAAGTCTTCAAAAATGAAGTGGTTCTGTTGTTGAAATTTGGTCCATTTGGTGTTTCTGGCAGTCATTTTGTGTAATGAGACTTAAAGTAAGTTTATGGGGCTTTGCAAAAAAGTGGAAATGTCTGAAAGGCTGTCTGAGAAAGAAGAATAAGATTTACTTGGATGCTGTTTTCGTGATATATATCAGTTCTTTGGGCATAAAATCATCTCAGCCAACGTGTGATTTGCCTTCCAGAACACTGTAAACATCTTATCTGACCTGCCGTCTTTACCCCCGCAAGATTTGAACTGTTACATCTCAATGAAAAGATCCTTGTCTCTTATTTTCACAGACTATGAGAAGACAGCGGACAGAGGTGGCTGTCGAACTAAGAAAGGTAAGCGCGTTAATCCTCTATTTCCCATCGTAAACAGACTCTATTTAGAACTCTGCATGTAATGCATTCAATCCTCTCCTAAAAGGTTTACATTGTTTCTCTGACGGAGGAGAAATCCTTGAATTCCTGTTCTAACACTGCATTAATTTCAGCCAGTGTGGTGGTATTATATTCATGAATGTTTAATTCCCTGTTTGTTGGGTTTTTACTAGCAAGTAATGATCACACAGTACATTACAGAAAGAGTCACGACTGCGCTTCTCTCTTCAGAACAAACGGGACGAGCATCTCCTTAAGAGAAGAAATGTTCCTCATGAGGAAGTCTGCGATGACTCCGACGTGGACGGAGATTTCAGAACGGTAAGAGCCGTGCCCGTCCTCCTCCTCCTCCTTTCTGCAGTTTGTGCTGGTCTTCTAACCAACCATGCCCTTTTACACACTGCTGATCTGCTTGTCAAAATTGGATGCGAATTCATTCTCTCTTTTTTTGCTTCATTTTACAGCAAAACACCTCTTTGGAAGCAATAGTCCAAGTAAGTGAGAGTGTTTGTTCAGCTTTTCCGAGCGTGAGGCAGGTGCAAGGCGTCCGTTTAATTAGAGAACACACAGTTTCTTCCTGCCTTGATTGTGAAAACATTTCATCGTTTGATAGAATTTATATCAGATTGGCTGTGTTTTTCAAAGATGACGTTTCCTTTCTGAACGGTTGCCAAAGCTGACTCTCCTTTTTATGTTTTTTAAAATCCTTTTCAGAACGCTACCAGCGACAACCAGGGAATCCAGCTGAGCGCGGTGCAGGCGGCCAGGTAAGTTCCACCTGTCGTTTACGCCCCAGCCGAACCTCTAAACCACGTCAAGATTCTGCAATATCCCATGCATGTTGGGATGTCGCTAGTAAGGGTCGACCGATTATCGGGGACCGATATTAGGCATTTTGCCGATTATCACCTTTGCTTTCTTCACCAAAACCTGCTGCTGCTTAATTTGGAATACTAAAATGTAAGTTTCACAGTTTTGTAATGTTACTAAAATGTTTAAGGTTAAATTAAAATAATATAAAAAATGTAGTCAGTCCCTCCAGGATTTCACAGCTTAAAATGATTTTGCAGTATGTGTAAGTAACCTTAAGTATGATGTATGGGTTAACTGCCTCTTTGAATCAGGAAGCATTGTGAAACTGCATGGAGTATGTTTTTTTTGCGGCAGGCTTTCATTTTTTGCAGCCGTTATCACACCCTTGAGGTGGTGTAAGTCGTATGAAAAAACCTCGCTCTTGTGCACGTGTTTTGAAATGTGTGGCAGCTGAATTGGAACTGTTTATTACAATTCCTTCTTGTAGAAAGCTGCTGTCGAGCGATCGCAACCCTCCGATAGACGACTTGATTAAGTCTGGCATCCTGCCCATCCTCGTGCACTGTCTGGACAGAGACGACAAGTAAGACTTATTTCATTTAATTATTTTTAAAATAAAAAACCCCAAAACCTCATTTTGGGATGTGTGATGGTTACGTTCTTTTTCTTTTCCGTAGCCCCTCTCTCCAGTTTGAGGCAGCCTGGGCCTTGACCAACATTGCTTCAGGAACCTCAGAGCAAACGCAGGCCGTGGTGCAGTCCAGTAAGTAACCTCACGTTTTTTATTTACTCATGTTCGAAGTTAGGCTCCAATTCCGTACGCAACACAATGATTACATTTCGATTAGCTTTACACAGTTGTATTTATTGAATTGCAGTGCACGGTTGACAGGCGAATACTTTGTCAAACATGATGATTTACAAGACCAGGCCATGTCCCAAATCGTGTGCTTCTGCACTGCATAGAAGTTGTGATTTGGTGCGTCCTCAAGTCTCTTTGGTGTGTGATAATATATAGAGGAAATATATCGGGTGATGAAATGAAAAGGTGTATCGTTTCACATTATCCTCGTGTATTTCGTGGTGTCTGTGCCAGCTCGACTCTCAATACATATTTGATTTTATTTAGACGGTATTTAATCATTCTTATAACCGTCACATGCAAGATTCCGTCAGTTTCGGCTCAACTTCAGTTAATCGCCCTGCTCTACTTAATTCCGCTTTTTTGCCGTGATGGCTGCGGGTGAGCAGCTGCTGAAAGCACACGGGGCAGGACGGAGAGCTCTTTTGCCCAGAATAACAGTTTGGAATGCAATGTCAGTCTCGCTGAGCGTCAGCATGAAGCAGAGCACTGAGCGCGACACGGGCGACTCGTGGGGTTTTTGTTCGGTGGCCGCAGCGTCGGTATGAGAGTGAATCATCACAAGAGCCGAGTCGCAGAAATGTCTGAGTCATGCTGTCTTTTTTAACGTCTGTGTGTGTGTGCGCAGATGCAGTACCCCTGTTCCTAAGGCTGCTCCACTCACCTCACCAGAATGTGTGTGAGCAGGCCGTCTGGGCTTTGGGCAATATCATCGGTGAGTGACTCGGCCACTGTGTTTCTGACCACTCCAATTTTAACACCTTTAAACATCGTTATTTATCCCTTATTTAACTAAAATTTAGGTATCCTTTTTAACATTTTCTTAAATGGGGAAATCATAACTTTTTCCTCCTTGTTGCCGTCTTTTTCTTTTTCATGTCTGCCTTTTTTAGCACTTCATCCTTCATCCATCAAGGGCCTGTGTCCACCAAACACGTTTTTCGCACTGGGAGCACTCAAAATAAAGCCAAAACAAGCTGCTCCAGCTGCTCCAGATACGCCGCCATTGTTGTTAGTGAGTTCTTGGCTGTGTATCTCCCGCCACTTCCCCGATTTTGATTCGCTGGCAAAAGATAGAGGTGACACTGACGAGCCCAGCACTGAAATTTGCACGGATTTTGCTCTGAGTGCTGCAGTAAAAAACGTCTCCAGCAACGCGCTTAGCACTCTGAACGCTGAAGCTCATTGGATTTGTATTAAAATAGACGCCGCCAGCGCAAAAACCGTGTTTGGTGGACACAGGCCCTGAGGAGAACATGGCTATTATTTTTCCCATTAAGGATGCTGTTACTTTTCCAGTAAACGAAACCTGTGCTATTTTTTGTGAGCGTCTCCTAGTGGTGAGGAGGGTGAATAGTGTCTTTGGGCTGTTACACTTTAGCAGCCACCATTTCTTTTTTTGCCTCCTTCATCCTTCCTTTTTTTCATCCTTTCTTTTTTTTGTTTATTAATTCACCAGCTCGTAGTTTGGTTCACTGTAAACAGCAATCAGAAACAATCATTTCTACTTCTTACCTTTGTCACCACTTTATCCCTAATTTTTCCTTCCACAGCAATCATGCTTTTTTCCTTCCAAGAACTATCCTTTCTAGTTAAATCAATTTTTCAAAAAAGCTCAGTTTGTTTGTTTTAAAATACCCTAATCTAGAAGTAGTTTGTTCATACATAAACACATCTGTGTGTGTGTGTCGTTGGGTGACTGAAGCGTAGGCAGTTTTTAAAACTTCAGCATTGGGATTGAGTGCCGGTACATGGCAGCCTTTGTGTGTGTGTCAATTTGGCTGTTTTTCCTCGTGTTGTGCGGCAGGCGACGGCCCTCAGTGTAGAGACTACGTGATCAGCCTGGGTGTGGTGAAGCCACTGCTGTCCTTCATCAGCCCCTCCATCCCCATCACCTTCCTCCGCAATGTCACCTGGGTCATGGTCAACCTGTGCCGTCACAAGGACCCTCCCCCGCCCATGGAGACTATCCAGGAGGTGTGTGTTTGTGCGTCTTGGACTTAACGTAACAGTCTTTGCAGCCATAAGTCTAATTGAGGATTAAAGCGTGTTTGAGCAGTGTGTCTGCTGCGCTGGGCGAAAGGTCTCTCACGCTGACTACTTAGTCCAGATCTGAGTGTAAAGCTTTTATGGGACCTGGCTTTAGGAAATGTATCTCAGACCTGAGGGAGACAATCTTAGAGTTAGGGGTTTACTCCGTACACTGCTTGCTTTGACCTGGGGTCGGCTCAGAGCTAGACACTTACTTAGTGGCCATAGCACTATATTTTCTCCATGTGATAATATGTGTGATTTTCTGCAAATGATTTTAGAACGACTGGGGTAATTTTGTAGGGCAGGGCACGCTGACTGTAAGGGTAACCATCTCTTTCTCTCATGCTGCAGATTCTGCCCGCCCTGTGTGTCCTGATTCACCACACAGATGTCAACGTAAGTTCTGTCGTACCTAACTTGCAGATGTTGATGTCTCTGGATGTTGTACAGCGTGAACTGAGTGTGTGTGTGTTATGTCTGTACAGATCCTGGTGGACACAGTCTGGGCTCTATCCTACCTGACCGATGCAGGCAACGAGCAAATCCAGATGGTCATCGACTCCGGCATCGTCCCGCACCTGGTTCCCCTGCTCAGCCACCAGGAGGTCAAAGTTCAGGTGAGAGCAAAGCGGCCTCGAGTTATTGGATTAATTGCTTTAATTAAGGGCTGCGCGCCTGACAAAATCAAGTTACTTTTAAACACTGCTTAATAAGACAAGGGCTGCGTCCCAAACCGCATACTTTTGTACTACGTAGTGCAGGTAAGACAAAGTGTGACTTGATTCGTCGTATGAATTGCACATTTTTAAAAATGCAAGATAAGGACTGCGTCCCAAATTGCATAGTTCATTACTGCATAGAAGTTGAGGTGATACAAAACGTGCCTGGAGGGTATTAATTGGGTTAATTAGGGTTCCACTATTAACACGTTTTTAAACACACATTTCAGCCAGGTAAATCTGAATATGATATACTTGCAATAAACGAACTTTGCAGCAGATTAACTTTGCTCAGTTTTTGTTATTTTCCGCCTGTAGACTGCAGCGCTGCGTGCGGTGGGCAACATCGTGACCGGCACGGACGAGCAGACCCAAGTGGTGCTGAACTGTGAAGCTCTGAGCCACTTCTCCGCTCTGCTCACACACCCCAAAGAGAAAATCAACAAGGTAAACGCGCACACACACACAACTGGGTTCAAACTGGTCCTGATCAACGTTTGTGTTGCTTTATGTTGCATCAGGGTTGTTCCGAGTCAGGTTAAAGTTTAATAGTCACCCGTCGGACGTGATGACAATAGAGACTTGGCGCACGTGTATGTGTGTGTGTTTGATGAATTAAAGAAGATTAAGTGTGGAAATAAGTGTACTCATTAGCATTAAAATGGTACTGTAGATTAAGTTTAGTATAATGTATAGTGTGTGTGTGTGTGTTTGTGTGTGTGTGAGTGATGAATGTCCAGTCGGTGGACGGGGGCGCTGAAGACCACAGAGTCTCTGCAGATAAAGGAGTGCATCTGAGACCCATCACTCAAAAGCGAGGCCTCTCCGGTGATCGGGCCAATGATTAGAGCCTCGTTCCCGCCCTCGTCCCCGTGTATTTCCCACGCGCCTCCGTCTCGGCCGGGTGGCCGTGGTTCATCTCGTCTCGCGGCTGCCTGGAGTCTGATCCGACAACGTCACGCTTTTTTCCAGAATGAGGGACAAGTAAAAAAAAGTTGTTGAGAGTGTGTTGAGCTGATTGCAGCACCGTGTTTATCCTGCAGGAGGCGGTGTGGTTCCTTTCCAACATCACCGCCGGGAACCAGCAGCAGGTGCAGGCCGTGATCGACGCCGGACTCGTGCCCATGATCATCCTCCTGCTCGACAAGGTGAATTGTTGATGCCTTAATATAAAGTGTGCACGTAAAAGTACGGTGCGGCCCGATGACTGAGGTCTGATGTTGCCTTGTCGCGTTGCAGGGAGATTTCGGCACCCAGAAGGAGGCAGCGTGGGCCATCAGCAACCTCACCATCAGCGGCCGGAAGGATCAGGTAAACCCTGCCCACCTCACTCCTCTAGCCCTGCCCCCCCTTTTACACCCCCGTAACTCCCTTTGCTTAGATCGAGCAATAACTCTGAAGTTAATGTTTGCGTCCTCCAGGTGGCGTACCTGATCCAGCAGCAGGTGATCCCTCCCTTCTGCAACCTGCTGACGGTGAAGGACGCACAGGTGGTGCAGGTGGTACTGGACGGACTAAGCAACATCCTGAAGATGGCCGACGAAGAGGCGGACACCATCGCCAACCTGATCGAAGAGTGCGGAGGTGCGGTTCCCGCTTACTATAGCAGGGTGTAGATACAGGTCCAAAGAGGATGTGGAATGAAGTTTTATCTGCTTTGGAACACACTAAACGCACAATATAACATCAAACTTAACATTTATCCGCCGCTCCTTTACTCTCCATTTCTCAGGGTTGGAGAAAATCGAGCAGCTGCAGAATCACGAAAACGAGGACATCTACAAGCTGGCCTACGAGATCATCGACCAGTTCTTCTCCTCTGATGATGTGAGTTATTACTCTTTACTGTGCAAGTGTTCACACACTACTGTTTAAGAAGTCTTAAATAATACTCACTCGCTTTCTCATTTCTTCACATTTTTGCTTCCAAAGACCAAACGGTATCAGACTAAACTTGAGGCAGAATTAACTTTCAGAATCAAATTTTCCAATGTGCTTAGTGCAGACTTTGCAAAACTTTACTTTTTAATTGAATACATAGATTTGAATTTGGCCGTCTACAGTCTTTTCATCCTCGTCATCTGCTACCTCATGGTGGAAGGATGCGTTGCGTTGCACTATAAGCACAAAAAACATTCAGCTCAGGATGAGGCTGAATTTAATTGGTCAAAACATGCTGTGAATGATAATTTGGATAGTTGGTAGTGTAACGGTCAGGGATTTGGCCTCGTGATTGGAGGGTTGCTGGTTCAAGTCCCGGACCGGTAGTGGTACCACATCACTTCTCCCCCATCAGCTACCCACTGCTCCTTCACGGATGGGACAGATGCAGAACTCACATTTCATTGTGCTACGCTCTTGTGTTGTGATGTGCGTTCACAATGATACTCCCTCACTTTCAAGTACCAGACCGGTACCACTGAGGTCCGTTTCGGCTCGGCTCGTCTCAGCTTTTTAGAACGAACTGCTTTAAACAAGTGCTCTTTAACCGGCTTTGTCTAACGCTCTCGTCTTTTTCCCGGTCCCGTTTCAGATCGAGGAGGACTCCAGCCTGGTTCCAGAAGCCATTCAGGGCGGAACGTACGGCTTCAACTCGTCAGCCAACGTGCCGGCCGAGGGATTCCAGTTCTAGAGAGCGGCAGCGGCGAGAGGAGCGAAGACGTCACGATAAAAAAAAGAAAACCGAAAAGCCGGAGTTTTGTTTGCGATGCAGCACTCTGTTCAACATATTTCAAAAACAAAATCTTAAAATTAGGAGCGAAAGAGAGCGCGAGAGAGATATGAGTGTGAGAGATGAGGTCCGATGTGTGCTTGTCTCACGGGATCCATGGCGGCAATCTAAAAAATCTGAGAGAGAGAGAGAGAGAGAGAGAGAGAGATTTTTTTGCGCGAGGCGGTTGTGTGTCGTTCTTTTCGTTTGGAGTCCGGTTCCAAATGAAGGCTTGAGATGGTGAATGAGTGCGAGTGAAGTGAGAGTGAGTGGCTACTATATGTTGCATAATAATAATAATAACAACAACAACACGGTCATCGTACACCGGACGCGTGAGAAGATTTTTCGCGAACATTGAACCTTTTTTTGGAGGAGAAAACACAAAAAACGAGTACGTCGGCAACGCGTCGGTCGCAAAAATGAACGACGCGAGAGGAACGACGTCGAGGCAATTGGGAAGCGAGAAAACAATTTAAAAAACTGAACAAACAAATTCAACGGAACCCTCACACGCCAGGAGGATCTGAAGAGGATCCGACAAAATCGTCGTCGTCCTTCTTCCTAAAACGGGCCACGCTTATCCAGAAGTGTGCATGTGTGTGAGTGGGTCGTTTATTATTTTTTTGTTTGATTTTTATTTTGAGAGTGTATGCCTGACCTCGTGCTCCTCCCTCCCGCCCGTCCGGCTTTAGGGTAGCGGAGGGGGACTTTTAACTTGGCGAGCGGCGCCGCGTCGCGTCACGTCACGTCACGTCACGTGGCTTCCCCGGCGTCGGCGCCGTCGTGCGCGAGCGATCGAGTGAGTGTGTGTGAGCGCGCGACTGAGCGGGAAAGTGTGTTTTGGCCGAATGCGGAGCGCGTGCGGAGGGTCGCCATCGGAAAAACCGGGAATAAATGGAGAAATTTGGGAAATGAGAACCAATATTAATATTAATCAGCTGCGGATGAGGCTGGTTTAAGTCAAATCTGTCGAGAGGAAGCGATAAACCTACAAATGTTTATTTGGTTTTTCTGTCATTATTTTTTTAATCGTTTAGAATTTAGACACTGGACTCGAGCTGGGTTTTGGCGCGGCAGCAGCGCTGTGGGATTCGCTTTGTTTTTTTAAACGTCTCCAGTGTTGTGCTTCTTTTATTTTTTCGTTTTAGCTGCTTTTTTTTCGTTCTTCTTTCTTTGTTCCATCGTTTATTTTATTTTATTTTTTAAGTGTGTGTGTGAGAGACTCGGCTCGCCGCTGCCCCGTTTGTTTATTTTTATTTTTCAAAACGTCTTGACCGTCACCCTAATATTACTCTCTTGCATGGCCTCTTCCCCCCCAACTTATTATTATTATTATTATTTTTTATTATTTTTGCCCTTTCCTCTAGCCTGTGCGGCGGCGTCGCCAGAGTTTCCCGATTTAAGCGACGTCGTGACGATTTTGCATGTACCCAGCTACGGCACACCTTTTACTTTAGTTAGTTACCTACCGGTGCATCTCAAAAAATGAGAATAATTATAAAAATGCATTACTTCATTTTTAAAGAAAGGGGAGCCTTCACGTGCGCTGTTATTAAGTGAAAATCAGAAATCCAACATCGCAAATGATTAGACTTGTTTTATCTCCCGCACAACTCGCGTCTTAATTCCGTTATACAGCGTCTGCACAAACCCACCGGCAGGTTCAAGCCTCGTTTTGCGTGCAGCGATTGAAGCACATGCAACGATTTGCCTTTTCGAAATATTAAAAATGAAGTACAATTTTTATTTTTTTGAGATGCGCTTGTACGAAATGTACTGTTTTTTTTCTTTCTTTATTAGTAGACCGCTGCTTAAGTGTTGCGTCTCCAAACCCCGTCATCCTACACAATACAACACAACACACACACACACACACACAAACACGTTGGATCTTACTAATAGTCGAATCTCTAGTGCACACACACTGAGGACAGAGCCTAACATTACACACACACACACACACAAACAGGGGTCAGCATTTACACGTGGGACATGCCAGCACCCCCTCCCCCTCCAAAAATAAAAGCTATATGCATAATACAAATACAATCTTAAGTCCTTTTTTTATATATATGTAGATAAGATAGTCGTAATTAATGTCGAACCACATTAGAAGAGTAAAACAAAAGAATTCTACACGGTAGTTTCAATGATTTATTTTTCTTTTCGGAATCTGATCGTCTGCCTCTTCTTTTTCCCCTCTTCATTCGTTCGTTCTTTCTTTTTTGTTTCTTCCTCCCCTTCATAGCGTTGCGTTGCGCTCCGGCTTCCTCCGCTCTCTGGTGGCTCGCAGATTGTCGCGAGGTGCCTTCTTTCTAGAGCACAAAAATAAGATGCATGAATTTTTAAAGAAGTGCTGTTCTTGAATACATCCCACTGTCCCTCCGCCCACTTCTACATCCCCCTCCCTTCCTTCCTTTTCTTTTTTTGTGTTGCAATTTGAGAACACTGTAGAGATGGAATTTACTCTTTGTGGTCATAACCTTCTGTTGGACATAGGGTATATTTGCAGCATTCCTTGTGGTTTCAAAACGAGAAAAAAAAACAATAGATTATCGGAGATCGACGGTGTCGCTTAACCTGTTGAACACACTACAGGCTAAGAGTCTGGGAGGAAATAAATATTGAAACCAGTAACGACTGAGTTTTATTTTTCTGCACCTCACATCTTCGTTTTATTGTACTGCACCTGCACGCAAATAGACCATCGTGAGGATCTATTGACTTTTTGAATATCGTCACCTTCTTAAAATAATTCGTAAATCAAGGGTCGCCGACCCGTCGACAGGTAGATTTTTGTGACGTTGGCGTTCGATCCTGAATATGAAAGTAATACATATATTTAATCTCGCCTGATTAACTTTTGCAAGCCCCCCTCTCTGTATTGGAGCAGTTGCCGCATTTTCATAGCAAGGGAAAAGCAACCAATGAGAAAAATGCTTTTAATTGACCGATGAGAACACTTCTCACTGGTCAATTAAGAGCATTTTTCTCTTCTCATTGGAGAATCCGACTCTTTTATGAGAGCAGGTTCTTATGGCTCGGCTCACTAAAAAGAGCCGGCTCCCGAGTGGCTTCACAGTTTTGTTTTATTACCAAAGATAATGTAAAATTATATGTAAAATGCGTTATTGATGTACAAAACATACTTTATAGCAAATGTCTATTATTTATATGGCTTGGGGCGCACTGTGTGATGTGCTGTGGTGTGTTCACAATGACAATCACTTTCGACTCACTTTTGAGAGACTAAAGAATGTTGAGTTAATCTGGTCGAATCTATTTCTATTTTTAACAGCATATTTTAGCGCTGCTGGTTGTTGGGGCGTAACGGTTAGGGAGTTGGCCCTGTCATTGGATATTGACGGTTCAAGTACCGGACCGGTAAGGGTACCACTGAGGTACTAATGAGAATGGTCGTCCTTAAAAAGCACTGCCCACCGGGTTGCCCAAAGCTGACCAATGCTCCTTACCGAATGGGTCAAATGCCGGAGTTCAGGAGGTGAGTCGTCTCAAACTTGTTTTTTTTGGTAGAGAAAAGAATTAAGCGTACTTGGTATGTTCATAAAAAGCATTAAATTGTTAGATCGCGACCCAGACGAGCTGTTTAAGCTTTAAGGGCGGTTCAGACATCTGATGAAATTGGAACTTGAGTAAATCTCTTTGCAGACTGCAGGAAAGTGTGTTAACGGGTGAAAACAGCGGTCACGCTTTTGCCCCTGATCTCTCAAGCAATGCTGGCGGAGACCCGGCTTACTACAGAACACACGCACAGCGCAGAAAGTGGTGCTGGAGCAAAGAGGTCGGTCTTAAAGAGCTCAGACTAGTCATCATTTGTCCAGACGTTATTTTTTCTCCTACTTCCATGTTGGGAGGTTGGACACACATTAAGAAGAATGAGAAATATGTGCAAATGTCTAGACATTGGGCCAAACGTTCTTAAGAAGAAATTTGTTCTTAAAACCCACTTTCACCTGTATATATAATATATTATGTAAAATAATTTAATTAAAAAAAAAAAAAAGTAATCGGGGTCTGTGCTGAAATTGAAATGATTTTATAGTTATTAAGTATATATTTTATTTAAAATGTGTATTTTATGTAACTTTATATATGTTAAATTAAACTAATTCAGTAGGTCTCTGTACTGAAACTGAAATCATTCAATGAAAACGACCGTTATGCGTCGCGTTCTTAAATTCTTTTGTAGTGTACATAAATAGGGAGTGGGCAGTAAAATCATTCGCACCCTTAATTCAAAATGATAATTCATGAATTTTGGCTGTTTTCACATAGAGTATTAGTAACGACTAGCGTCACTAACAGCAGAATGTTGTTGGTTTTTAGTACATTTAATAACATTAATAGGCTTTTAAAAAGGCTAAAGTGGCCTGAGAATGTAAGTGCACTAAGTAGGCATCGAGCAGTCATTTTAGACGTCGGCTTTATTCAAGCGCCCAAATAAAAGGCGCTGATTGGAGGAACGCGGCGCATGCGGACACTGGCTCTCGGGAGGGAAGTTGCAGCGGCTGAGGTGAGTGTTCACGCAGCGAGGTGAACTTTTTTTGTCGTTCGTTTTTAACATTTTGATTTATTCTTGTGCTGGAGGGACGAATTGTGGCACAAAAACTGGCATATTTATGAAGCTTAAGCAGCAAGCTTTAAACAAAAAAAATAAGTGTAACGCAGTTTATTTACTAAGATTAACGCGGTTTGTTTACCGAGTTGGATTTCGCGGTTCGTTATGTTTGTATTCGGCTGTTATTTTTATTGCTTTCAATTTCGACGTTTAATGAGCAGATGATTGTGTTTATTATCGATTTGTCTCCTGTTTGTGAGAAGTTTGTGGGGAAGTGGAGTTGTTGTTATTGGAGACGGTTAATGTTGTGACGCCATCGTCGTGCTGCGTTCACTAGTCGGGGATTTTCCTCGTTTATCCGCGTTTTTCATTTTCTCAAAATTAACTCAATAAAACTACCTCCCGAGACAGAGGATATGCCCGAGGAAAATTTTCAGGTTAGTAAAAATGTAAACCTTTATGATTTTAAGCACATTATGCGCTTCTTTTCCTGCCGTTCTGGAATTTCCCCAAACACTTTATTTAATGTACTTCCCAAAATATTGAGCAGAAGTTGAGCAGGAATTAGAACAACCCACAAGAAGCACAAGCGTCGCTGGTAAAAATCACACTCCGGGCAAATGCGGTTGAACCCAACGACTTTAAAGCTTTGTGATGATGATGATGATGACGATGACGATGATGACAGAAATAGCTTTTTACATTTAGGTGACAATCCCAGACCAGATGAGGTCCAAATGTTGAGAGCATGTGAGATAATGTCTGTCACATCAGGAGCATGTATTTGAGAGCGAAATGCGCTGATACATAAAGAAGGCAGAGTTGAGCGGGTAAAGATGAGATTTTGTTAGCAAAAGTTTCACTGCATGCTCAGACAGAAGGCGCGTGTTGTATAAAATCCCACCTCGGACTTTGGACACGTCTGGCAGAAGCGCTACCTTTCTGACGTACAATAAATGCGCCATTAAATGTCGGGATAATCTTAAAAAGCAATAATCGGCCGATTCCAATATTATCGTACGTCCCTATGCTAAGACGGCATTATGTGAATTGTGATCTATCTTGTGTGCTCAAGTTGATCGGAGCGCTGATGTCTGTTTTTAAAATGTGAAAATGTTACTTTTTTATTTCAGGAGAGCGCAAACTCGACAGCACCAACCCCTCTATTTTCTGCGACATGGACAACCTGGAGGAAGACCTGACTTGCTCAGTTTGTTACTCGCTCTTCAGCGACCCCCGAGTGCTCCCGTGCTCCCACACCTTCTGCAAAAGCTGCCTGGAGAACGTGCTCCAGGTGTCGGTCAACTTCTCCATCTGGAGGCCGCTCCGGCTGCCGCTCAAGTGCCCCAACTGCCGCAGTCTGTCGGAGCTGCCGGCCGGCGCCGGTGTCGACTCGCTTCCCGCCAACGTCAGCCTACGCGGCATCGTGGAAAAGTTCCGCCGCGAATCTCGGCCGCGGATCCCGGAGTGCCCGGAGCACCCGGGTCAGCCCTTAAACGTGTACTGCGTCCAGGACTGCGAGCTGATCTGCGGCGTCTGCCTCACTGTCGGTCAACACCGGGGACACCGCATCGACGACCTCGAGATGGCCTATGTGAAAGAGAGAGACGCTCCGGCCAAACTGATCGAGCGGCTGACCGACGACCGCTTTAAGGAAGTCTGCAAACTCGTTGAACGACTCGAACAAGAAAAAGCTCGCCACCACGACCTGGTTCGGCAGAACCGCGAAGTCGTGGAACGCTTCTTTCAAGACCTGGAACGTCTTTTGGCTCACAAGAAAGATCTGTTCGTGAAAGCGCTGGACCGGGCTTGCGTGCAGACGGCGTGCAGCTTCAACCCACTCATCGAGAAGCTGAAGGACATGGAGGAAGAGCAGCTGGAGCTCCTCGATCTCAGCTCCAACGTGGAAGAAGAAACGTCACCCCTGGTTTTTTTGGAGAAGGTGCGTCAGTTGAGGGGGAGAGTCGACGCTCTGACCAGGACGCCGCTCCCCAACGTGCCCTCGCTTAAAATCGCACCGGACGTCGCTGACTTCTTGGAGCGACGCTGGATGAATCTGACACTGGCAAGGCTGCAAGAGGCTCCCGTCCCCAAAATCTCTTGCTTCGTTGAGGGAAAAGGCGCAGAAAAAGTCGACGACGTGGAAGCGGGTCAAAAGAGGTTCGCGTTCCGACTGCCGGGCCTGAACTCGGTGATCTCTTTCGTGGTGCTGTTTTTTCTGCTATTGCTCTTCTTCTTAAATCCGGTGAGCGGCGCTTCGCTGGGCTTCTCCGTCCTCGCGCAGGTTAGCCAGGCGCTGGAAAGTTTGGTCGCCAAACTGCTTTCGCCGCTCCAGGGATACGGGACGGTTCTGTACTGCCTGCTTCGCGACTGGAGCCTAAAAATCGGAGCGTATGTTTCCGGGTTCAGAGACAGCGTCTACCAACATGTGGCCTATTTTTGCAAAACGTTACGGTTGTGCTAAGTCAGGCTGGAGCGGAAAGTGGAGCTTCAGACGCCGTTATCCGGAGCGACTGCCACTTCCTAGTTACAGAGACCGCTTCCATGGAGCAACTGTAGGTTGTAGGTTCAAATTCAGCTCCATCATACTGGAAGCTAAGGCTGTAACGATGCCTCGATCTACATTGACTCAGTTGTATCGTAGCAGACTTCGTCATCTCGGTGATATCTGGACGGCGAATGATCCCTTGAGTCGATATGTAGCATCGCGATGAAACCTACGGACCTGCGTCGCTCCTCCATTTGAACCTCCAACCTTGAGCCCGCAGGTGAATTTTTACATACTCCCCGATGTCTAAACTGGACAGTAGCTAACATGAGGATGCTGTAGACACCTGAACAAAGGCTTGTTAGTGGAATTTGAGGAGTTGACAAGCCATGAAGCTCTGAATCATGTGACCTAATCGTGCACTTTGACAAACAAAATATTTTAAGCACTTTGTATTAGAGATAAGGGTCGACCGATTATCAGGAGCCGATATTAGCTATTGTGCTGACAATTGGTATTGGTGTTCAATTTTTTTTCCCATTTCGGTTTGAAATATTGATTATCGCCCCCTTAACCAGCAATAATGATGTCGACCTCTTATTAGAGATGCACGGATACCTGCGTCAGCACTGCACTCATACTGGTAAAAATACCAAAACTGATTCCTCCAGATTGCAACATATGAACTCCCTGCTGTGCTGTTTTGTCGTCGTTGCTGAACAAATTTGTTCTAATTTTGATTACAATTGTACATGAAGTTGTGTGAGTACACCCATTTACTTGATGTTTATTTTTTCCCGATGCGTGTCCACGGCGTTATTGTGCCGCGGCGCTCGTATGGAACACCCTCATGGCTTCTCTTCCACCTGCACTAACCCTGTTCTTCATCGGACTAAGCCATAGAATGTCTCTGCATAACAACAACTCTGAATATGAATGTGCTGATGGTCACAGTCTTGTTCACATATCATTTTGGGGAAAAATAAAATGCTTGCTTTTGGTGTGGAAGACTGTGTAGAACTACTCCAAAAAAACCTGACTCGGGCATCGATAAGAGAATTGATAAGGAATTGGATTGATATGCAGAGTCGATAATGGCATTAGTATTGATTAAATCTTATCAATTCCCACCCATACTCCTATCAGTATTTGGTATCAGACACAATCTATTTCATGCTTGTACTCGGTCGGGGAACAAATCAAGGCGTCATGCAGCCCTACTTGACGTACCGATTCTTGTATTAACCTGTTGCCTTTGTTTGACGTTTTAATTCCTATTTTTTTGCTACTTAATCGATCACTGTATTAACTCAATGTCGTCTGACTGCATTGTGAAGCTCAAATCACCCAGACTTTTTGAGTAATTCAATCTTTGGAGGCAGCGTTTTAAGAAAGGGTGCATAGTTCACTTGAATAGTGCCTAAAGGTACCGTTTTGAATTAGATTTGTGTTTTTCAAGCTTGTGTTTTTTCGTGTTCATTTCACTCAAACCTTCCTGTTTTCATTGTTCTTACAACTTCAGAAACTGACTCACATTCAAACGCGAACAATAAAGAAACGGATGCATTTCCACGAGAAAACCCCAGTGTGATCACTCACGCGTCCTCCTCCTTCCTACACCTTCACCTCTTCCACAACACATCTTTTCATCCTCTGCCGCCTCCGCCTCCTCCTTCTCCCCTTCCTACACCTTCACCTCTGCCTCAGATTTACCTTCAAAAGTAACGGTTAAAGGTTAACACAATTAATAGTGGTTTTGTCAGTCATTATCTGCACTGCTTAATCCGTATCGGTGTCTGTCCCGGGACTATACGGGCGTGAGTCGGGGGCCAACACGCCACAGGGCACATAGTGGTTTTGTTTCTTTATTTTAATTAATTGTTAATGAATAATTATAAAGGGGAAACTTTGACTTGCTCCCGCAACTTTACTGCAACAAAACGTCTAAATCTTTTAATGCAATTTCTTAGAAAAGCCTCCGTGAAATCTTGCCATTTTAAGCCACAACAATCTCAAAAAAGGTCCGTGAAAGACTGACATAAATGTCCCCCAGCGCTATAGGCTACACGTTTTAGAGCACGAAAGCTGTGGGGGGAATAGTGGTAAGAAAAAGTGTGGAGTAAAGATCATAACAATATTAACACTTTAGAAGCATTTTTAATAGAATTTAAATGTTAATAAACAGCAGCTTTAAGAAAAAAACAGGTAAAAGGGGTGTAATTTACACAGACACCAGTGAAAAATACCGAGTAGTGATGCTGGAAACATGCAGGTAAAAACAGATGAGGGCATGATTTGGGATGTTTATGCGACTTGGATGTCTTTGAGGACGATGGTTTTGGGGTTGATTCCCACGTTCTTGGTGGTGTTGTGAGTCTTGTAAATGCCGATCAGCCGGTCCGCCATCTCAAACATGTTGTTCCGCAGGGAGATGATGATGAACTGGGCGTTCTTCGTTTGCTCCTGAGAAAGCAGAAAAGAGGGAGGAGTTAAAAAGAACCGTTTCACTTCTGGTGCTGATGCAGATACTTGGGCTTTGGGTATCGGTCGATTCCGTGTGTGAATACATTGCGTGTTTCTCTGTGAGGAAGAGACGGAGATTATTCTGTTATGGTCTAAGTACTGTTTTCCTAACTAAAACTATGTAATAATTACACAGCCATATGTAAATGCTAAATTACTAAAAAAACATCTCAAGACTTCTCCATTTAAACACAGTTCATTAAAATCAACCCAATGCCACCGATACCCAGCTATTTGAGTCGTTATCAGACCAATATTTCATCCACGTGTCGGAGCGGAGCATCCCTAGTCTGTGCACACGTGTGCGTCCTGTAGTAGGCTTTTACTGAACCCTGGGTTCGGCCGATACCCAAAGCCCGAGTATCGGCATCGTAAGTGGAAAAAGATGAATCAGCGTATCCTCAGCGCGGACACGGTTAACAAAATGGTTAACTGACGTAGATGTAGCAGGCCACGATGGAGACGTTCTTGAAGTCCAGCGCAGCGTCGATCTCGTCCATGAAGTAGAGCGGAGTGGGTTTGAAGTGGTGCAGGGCGAACACCAGCGCCAGGGAGCTCAGGGTCTTCTCTCCTCCGGACAGGTTGTAGATTTTTTTCCAGCTCTTTTTGGGAGGACGCACACTATGAGAAGTGGAAAATTTGAATTAATCACGTAGCCGGTGAATTAAATGAATTTTTATTTTCTAAACAGATGCACTTCCCTAAAAAAAAAAAAAAAAAAAAAAAAAAAAAAGAGCTCAGTTTTTCTGGAATTATTTCAATAAAATAGAAATTTGCAACAAAGTGATTATTATATTCGGCACCAGACTTGTGGAGCTTTGCTTTTTTCCCCCGTCATTTACGTGTGCGCGCGTGCGTATGCACCTGAACATGATTCCCTCGGAGAAGGGGTCGAGGCTGTCCACCAGCTCCAGCTCAGCGTCGCCCCCCAGCGTCAGCATCTGGTAATTCTCCTTCAGCTTGTTGGTGATGATGTTGAATCCTGCCATGAACTCGTTGAGTCTCTGTTTGCGCAGCTCCTCGCAGGCTCTCTTGAAGTTGTCTCTCTGGGCTGTGATCTCGTCCAGCTCCGATACTCTCTGCACGTACAGCATCTCCTGCAAACGCACGTGTTAAAAGCCGAGTGAGTGTAAGAATAAGGAACCTGATTAACACTAATTTCTGGACACTAGGTTGGAGTGGTGTGGGATGTGGGCAGAGTCTTCTCTAAATCACGACATTTTCATTCATTTTCAACACCCATTTTTACGGTGTTTTATTTAGGGATGCACCGAAATAAATTTTTTTTTGGCCGAAACCGAAAACCGAAAATGAGGAAACACTTGGCCGAAAACCGAAACCGAAACCCCGAAAGAAATTATTATACCAATTTTTTGTAATATTGCCGTAATATGGCTGGAACTGTGTGTACTTACCTCACTAAAGTCAAGCATTGCAATTGCATAAATTAATATTCATGGTTCAAAGAATAAATCTGTTACAAAACTATGAAAATACTGATTTAGCATTCAAACAATGCACAATATCAAATAATTTGAAATAAAATATTTTACTCGGCCCCACTCATGAATAGCCTAAAAGCAAGGTAGCTGAAATATTATACAATTCAATATCTCCTCTCATAAAACAAGTGAATTCAAGTGCATTAATATTCTGAACGAAGTGCATGAACAAAGTGCATTCAGAAAAAGTGCTTTAAAAAGTGTTGAAAGATATAACAACATTCTCTGTAGGCCTATAACAAAATCGTGTATTAAAACACTAAAATGAAAACTTTCTTGCCTTTTCAAAAACGTCCGCCACAGACGGAGTGGGTGTGCTCGAAGGGTCTTGGCTCTTCTGTGCTTCATACTCGGCATGGCGATCGGGATGTTTTGATTTTATATGATAAATTAATCCCGACGGTGAGAAAGTCTTTGTGGGCGCACCCCCTCTAGAAATGTCGGCATTGCACGCTTTACAAACGGCTTTCCGTGTGTCTTTCTTAGATATATCGAAATGCGCCCACACGGCGGACGTTGACTCTAATCCAGTCTGGCGCGTGCAGGTTGCGGTTGTTGCTTGCGTCATCACTGTTTTGGTTGCGTTAAAAAAGAAATTTGGCCGTAATTTTTCGGTGGCCGAATATTCGGTGCATCCCTAGTTTTTTTCATTATAAACATCGTTGTTGCGGAACTCGAGTATGCCGGCGCTTTTTATGCCGTTAAATGGCTTTAAAGGCGGTGCTTTTTGCTACGCTCCAGGAAGGTGCCTTTAAGGTGGACTGTGGCACCTTTGGCGTTCCATAAACCTGAGCGTAAGGGTGCCGAGAGTTGAGCGCGCACAGACAGCGGATTTTGACGTTCCACTGCACGCTCAGAATTAAGGCGCAAACACTGTATATCACCCTAGTACTCTCTGTGTCTACGTGGCGCCGTAGTGACTGCTGTAAACCTTCATGCAAACTATGAAAACGTGACCATAAACAGTAGAAATAAAGGAGTATAATAGGAACGATAGACATTTTAATTTTGTCATCTGGTATGATCATGAAGTGTGAAAAGTGGAAACCTCAACGTGTTTATTAATTGACTCACTTTAGGAGGCTCAGACGACTGCAGCTTCACCGTTGTAAGGGTGAATAAAACTTTCAAGAAATTACTTTTAATCACGAGACAAAAATGAAGAAAAATCAGTACAGGAAACCCGACTACACACCTTCTTCTTGAACTCCACTATAGCTCCCAGGTTGGGCTTCATCTGAGCACAGCGGTCCTCCAGCAGAGCGATCTCGTTTTTGATCACATCAGGGCTCTTGATGGCCTGCAGCTCCTCGGGGCTGAGTTTAGGAAGATCCTCCACGGGCTTGTCATCAATGGAGTGCAGGACCAGCTTCGTGGACTGGAAAAGGGGAGAATTTGTTGATTAAACGTCCTGAATATAACATTTCTGCTGAAAAGATCCCGGTAGAATTCTAGATCAACCGCAAGAAGACGCCAATGTGACTGCGCAACTTTCGTGACCGTGACGTGAAAACTGGCCGAGTAGAAGGACTCTGATTAAACAGCTTGAAGTGAACGTGGAGAGAACGAGGGACGATCAAAGCGAGTAAGAGACGAGTGGTCAAAGCAGGTTGAGATGTGCGTTCAGTGAGGTGGTCTTAGCTGAAACGGACAGAACTCATGAAGGAGTGCACGTATTAAAAAAACAATGTGTATATAACCACCCCACACCGCTAAAGACGGCGCAAAAAAAACTGCAGGAGGAGTAGCTTTGAGGACAAGTGTGTGGAATAACGAGCCGCTGCTGTGGGTTTGCCTGGTCTTAACCTCTTTCTCCCAGTGCTTAATTTTGTTTTGGCACTCGGAAATGGCCGTGTCTATCTGCTCGATCTTCAGCCGGACGTTGAGCGACTCCTTCTGCAGCGCGTGTTCCTCCTCCTGGATGGCCTTGATCTCCTGCAGCATGCCGCGGTGCTGCTCCTGCACCTCTGGCAGCGCCTCCTGCAGGACGAGAGAGAACATTCGGGGTTAACAACATTAGTAACATCGGTAGTATTGCTAGTAGTTAGCAGTTTCAGGAAGCACACCCCTGAGCATTAAGTATATCCCGGTCCTAAGACGTAGTTACACGTCGCACCTCGGCCTCCTGGCAGCTCTTCATGATCTCTCCGGCCGCGTCCTCCAGTTTCTTCAGCTGCTCCGTCAGCTCCTCCATCGTCTTCTCGTTCTCCTTGATCTCCGCCTCTAGCCGTTCTACCGTCTCCTCCGACTTCTTCAGATTTCTGCGCGGTGAAGAGGTTTGGTCATTGAACGGACATGAAATTATTCTCGTCTACGGTTTCATCGCAGTGGTCCAGTTACAGCAAACGTTGCTTGACATTTTTTGGGGTGGGCACCATGGAGGCACCATGCAAAAGAATATTTCAAATAAATTAAAAAAAAAGAAATACATATATTGCAAAAAAAGAGAACTTGTCAAGTCAAAGACCCAAAAAAGTCTTGAGCGCCATCTGGAGGTTTAATCTGCGTATGGTTCTTGTGGAAAAATAAAGAGTTGACTTGGAAGCGAGCGTTTCCCCTCACCGTCCTGCCGTCTTGATGGCCACCTGGGCTTTGGTGACGGCAGAGGTGCACTCGTCCAGCTCCTTGTTGACCTTGTCCAGTTTGTCCTGTTGGGATTTGAGTTTGTGGCTGTTGATGTCGACGATCAGCGTGTGCAGCCGCTTCACTTCGGCCTCCACCTTCCCCGCCTTGCTGGAGGCAGCCTCGAAGTCTGCAGACCGAACAGCAACGCGGATTTTAACCTTCTAAACGTTAACAAGGCTAAAGTTCACAGCTGCGTCACCCTGTGATGGAATATAGGACTCCCTAAATTATTCTTAAACAATATTCAGCCCATTACTGATTTATGACGTTAAAATATTTCAATTTAATACCAACAATGCCTCAAAAACGTGTACGCAGTAAAAGAGTGACGCCCCTACTTTTCTTGAAGCCCTCCAGGCTTTTCTCCATCTGCTTCTGCTTGGCCTTGTCTGGAGCGGCGGCGATGACGTTGGCCTCCAGCTCCTTCATCTGAGACTTCAGGTGAATCTCTTGCTCTTCGAGACTCTGAACGGAACCAAAAAAATAAACTGTTAGTGACCCAGAGCCAGTAAGATTTCCCCAACAGGAAGACGCCCCACTCTCTCTCTCCTCTGACCTGAATGCTGGCCGTATATTTCTCCAGCGTGTTCTTCATCTCTCGCAGCTCCTGCTTCTGTTTGTGCACTTTCTCCTCCAGCTGCTGCTTCCTCTGCTCACAAGCCTGAAGCTGCACCACCTTCTCGCTCAGCGCTCGCTCCATGCGGTCCAGCTACGTGCACAAACACACCGCTAAGTAAGTGATGCGGCCCACGGACGGGTCACCCACGGATTCGTCGGCTTTAGTCTGAAGTTTAATTCTGAACAAAAACAACAGTTTTCAGATCTGACCTGGTCCTGCGTAACTTCGCTGGCAATGGATGAACCCATTCTGCCCTTCATCACGCGCCCTCCTCCTCCAGTCATAGTACCTGGGAAGTGGAAAATTAACGAGAAATGAAGTTTAATAGTTGAATTGGTGTGAACAGCAGAACAACAGCAAGTGTATTGATGAGCGTGGCTACAATATATGCACTATATCCAACACTACAGAAATACTGCTAGGGCTCTATGAAATCCGTTTAGTTTTTTCCTAAATTCCGTTTTATTTTTTCCTGAATTCCGTTTTTTCCATTTTTCTTCTCCTGAATTCTGTGTTTTACGTTATAATCATATTTATTCACCTAAAAAGTGTCTAATTATGGAGTGGATGGAAAAAAGAACAATGCAATAGAAATAAATTCACACTAAATGACTGTTATTCAACTTCAACAAAGTGCTGGGGTTCAGTAGAACATTTCCTGCTTTGGTAAAACATTTCCCTGTAAACAACAAAAAAAGATTCATTTTTTGGTGCAAAACGACACGTTTCTGATGTGAGTGTTTGACTGTAAGCGGTCGTCACATGTTCTTGCTGGTGCAGTCTATCGTGTGCTGGCAAAACTTACAAAAGAGTTGTTCTCCCGATTCATAAAAATCATTTGGTTATTGTTCTGCTCTAAACTTAGCACTGACACTCCAATTCCATCATTTTTATGAAAGTTCTTCGGTTTCAGCCTCTTCGCCATAGCTGACCGTTGACGTTTCCCCCTCTGTGTCTGTGCATTTGTGTGTGTGGAAATCTGAGTCCCGCCTCAACAGGTAACACGTACAGGGGGCTGCAGCGGCCAAAACTGATTAGAAACCATTGCTTTGCTTTGACCACACACCGATATCAGCCAATTATATGACGTTCCACGTTTTACAACGGATTCCATTTTATTTGTTGAATTCCGTGATTCCGTCTTCCGCAAATCATAGGGCCCTACACTGCCAGATGCTTTCCTGCGTCAACGTGTACACTATATGCATGCCTTGCTTTAATGTGAATATGTAGGAGGAGGATCGTACCGGCCTGCTCGATGATCTGTCCCTGCAACGTGACCACTCTCCAGCGCTTGTCCTTCTGGAAAGCCACTCTAGTGGCTTGCTCTAGGTCTTTAGCCACCAGCGTGTCCCTCAGGGCAAAGTAGAAAGCGGGACGAACCGCCTCGTCCTTCACCTTCACCACGTCGAACAAGCGAGGGATGCTCTCCGGGGTGGAGATGGAGCCCATGCTCTTCTCCCACACCTTCATCTGCAGGTACAGTGGATTATTAGTTGGTTATTATCTCGTGAGCTTGTGAAACTCACGTTTATCCCCCGCTTGTTGCACGTGTCGCCACAAAACGGAATCCCCCAAATCTGTTTAGAGCGTCACCGCTCACCTTGTCTAGGCCGATGAAGGTGGCCACTCCGATGTTTTGGGCCTTGAGGAAAGTGACGCATTTCTGAGCCGTGTCGATGGTGTCCACCAGGATGTTGTCGAGCGCGCCGCAGCACGAGGAGATGGCGACGTCGTACTTCTCGTCGATCGCCCCGAGGTCACCCTGGCGTGAGACCACATGAAACGTTCGTGACCAGGCAAAAGGCCGTAATTAAAAATGTCCCTCCTTCACGCGTACGCGGGCATCTTACCAGGCGGCCGAGGATGCCCGGGATCTTGCCGCTGCGTTTCTGCTGCATCAGAGCGTCCAGAACTTTTCCCCGGCTCCGGCTGGAGGACAGAGAGCTCTTGGCTTCTTCCACTTTCTGTCTTATGTCGCTGACTGTGGCTCTGGTCTGTCCGTCCTGCTCCGAGATCTGCTGGAGCTCCTTTTCATCCTAACACGCAAAGACATGAAGTCATCTACAAACACGTTTTATTGACTTATGATGTTTAAAAAACAAATGCTTTGAACTGCTTTAAACTCATTTGGAACCCTCAGGATGTTTGAGTGTGTACGACTTGTAGATTTAGGAACGTTCTATACTTGAGTCACAGCGTCGTTCCGACTAAAACATTTTAAATAACACCTTTTTTTTTTTTTTAAAACACACCTTCTTGAGTTGCTCCTCACAGGTGGGTATTTTGACCTGCAGCTCCTTGATGGCCGCTCTCCTCTCTCTCAGCGTGTCCGTGGTGCTCTGCAGCGTCTCTTTGGCCTGGTTGAGTTGCGACAGCGCCGTCTTGTGCTGGCTCAGGTAGATGTCCAGCTCCGACTGAGCCACGTCCATCTGAGAGCGCGTCTCGTTCACCGCCTTGTTGAGCTCCAGAAGCTCCTTCTCCTTTTGCTGTAAGAGGAGGTCACGATGGGTCTAATTTTTTAGATCGGTCACACCCCTTTTTTCAACACGCTCCCCAGAGATGATCACCGACATACATGAACCCGAATATGACAACTTCCTTAATAAAATCACCTCATTTCCCAGAGCTTATAGCTGAGGTTCTGGTTATTAAACGTAACGTGAGGTTGATGCCAAACCTCTTTATCCTGCTGCAGGCCGCTGGTCTCCTCCTTCAGGCTCTCCATCACCTTGGCCAGAGCTTCCTCCTCCTTCACCTTCTGCTTCTCCAGCGTCTCCTTCTGAGCGGACGCCTCGCTGATGACCTTCTCGCTGCTGGCCGGGACGTTCCTCACCTCCTCCAACTGATGAGAGTCAACCAGAAAGTGAAAACAGAGTGGAGCACTTGAAGCGAAGTGCACAACTTTTTAAGAAAAAGCCACTTCCCACCCTATGTAGTGTACCAAGTCAAATAAGGCCCGTGTGACTCTCCAGGTGCACTACCTAGTGTGTAGAGAGCCATTAAGCTAAAACCCCGGCTATTTCCTGAGAAGCATACTACTGCCTTACCTACCACACTCTTAAGTGCGGTGGTCCGCGAACAAGTGAGGCAAACACGCGGTTTACTAAACGAGAGATTTTACTCGTGAACGTTCCCCTACTTGCTCACAAGTTAGCCCCCAAAATAACGCTGTACATTTTAAGACAGAATGCGTTGACCGTATGAACCCCCAACCTTGGACTCTGGACATGCCTGGCACAAGTGCTACCTTTCTGAAGCGTCATCAAATATCAGCTCCAAATATCGGGCAAATCTAAGCATCGGTCCAATGTCAATATTAGAGCTGAAACGATTATTCGAATAACTCGAATAATTTGATTACAAAAAAATGGTCGAGGCAAATGTTCTAGAATCGAAGCTTCGTTTAAGTCATTTTATTGGCTACAGCATGCGCCGCTTTGTTTCACATAATGACGCACAAGATTTTCAGTGGCGCGATCAAAACGAGAATAGATCCCTCTGTATGTGAACGTATTTGTGAGATATTCCGTGCAAAAAAACAGAAGTAAATGCGTAAAAACGCATAAATGACATTCTTCGCGATGTAAACACGCATGCTGTGTTTGTAAGCGCCCGCGTAAGCGCCATTACTCGCTAAAACGCTTCGTTTCTTTCAAAACGTCCCCTTTATTACAGATAAAACGTATATTTTATCTGATAAATAACCACAACAACCAGCGTTCCACTCACAATACAGACATTTATTGAGATTTTCCCATGGTTCGTTCCGGAACGCGCTGAACCCTTTATTGTGACGCGACTCCGTGGTGCAGTTCTCTTGGTTCAAAATGACCCTCAAACTTCATGTTTCTTCATTTTCTATTGAATACAACAACATAAAGCGTATATGACTAACTTCTACTCACACTACAGTAAGCCTAATAACAAATGTATTGTCATTTAAAAATAATACATATCTGATTACTCAATTAATCGATAAAATTAGCGACAGATTATTCAATTACAAAAATAATCATTTGTTGCAGCCCTAGTCGATATCATTCTGATATTATCACGCAACCCTGCAAAATTATCCAGAAAGGTGCATTTAAACGATCCTTCATAAAGCAAAAACATTTTTTCTCTTAACAGTGACTTGGGATTTTGTATTTTTGGGTAGCAGAAGTGAAAAACGGCACTGCGCCATCTTCTAACCACCGTATTGGGAGCGCGCTGCGCTCCTGCTGGGTGCCAGACAGCTGTGTAAACCCGGGTTTCCTGCCGTGCCCTCGGCGACAAGAGGAGGTGAGCCGGCACTTTGACTTTCGGTTAATTTGTGGGTGAAATGACGGAAGGGGTGGGGAAAAAAAAAGAAAAAAAAAAAGGGCTGTTGCATTTCCTTCGTGATGTGGAATGCAGCGCACCAGAGAGCCGGAGCGCCCTGCCCTTACAAACACTCCCCCAGCCCCAAAACATCACTCCTGTTTATTACCGGCACATTACTTTTGGCTTTTGCGAAGACCGGCACGGCAGGGAGAAGAAAAAAAAATATTATTAAATTATTCTGCAGGCTGAAAATAAGCCAGGTGATTTGTTGCAGATTTTCCAGCATGTTTTGAGCTCCTGGCGTGTGTGACGGTGACGCACCTTCTCCTTGTCCTTCTGCAGCTGCTTCTGCAGTTTCTTGGTTTTGTTCTTGGTGTGCTTGAGCTTCTCGCGCACGTCCACGTCCTGCAGGTCGAGCTGCGTGAACTTATCCTTCTGGCCCTCGATGAACTTGGTCAGCTTGCCCAATTTCCTAGAGGGACAGAGGGAGAGAGAGAAGGCGGTTTGAGAGAAAGGAGCGGGAATCTGCGCATCACATCCCAAAACGCCAAAAAACACGTCGTACTTCTCCACGTCCTTCAAGGCGCCGTTCTTCGCCTTCATTTCCTCCGCGAGCTGCTTGTTCTTCTCAGTCAGTCCTTTGGTGTCTTCCTGGACCTGGATTTTCTCCGCCTCCTTTTCGGCCATGCGTTGCTGCATATCGTGCCTGGAAATAAATGTTTACAGCACAAAAATGGCTCCAACAGGGTCGATACTAATATTTTTCAAATGATATTTGTACAGTTTTTACACAGTCACTAAAAGGGATTCCTTTGGAGTAATTTTAAAAAGTAAAAGACCTTTTTTTAAATGATGGAAACCTTTTCTACACCTGCTGTAATTCAATATAAAATAATTGTGTGATTGTAGAAGTGTGCTTATATGTGACCCTCCATGGCAAAACCAGTCGCTTGTTGTAACGGAGGTTTCCCAGAAAAACGAGCGTTTATGTTGCGTGGGGTAAAATTGTGGATTTTTTGTTTTTAGTGTTTTGAAACAGTGGAAGGTCTATACTGTACTGTTGTGAATAAATTTGGCTGAAAAACTTACCCTTTTCATCCTAAAAACGTGACTTTCTTGAGGTGAGGAATTCAATTCCAGCAGAATGTTAAAAGTTTGTGTTTTGACCGCTCTACTTCAATATTTACGGTAAATCCACTGGTTGACTAGCGTGAAGATATTTCTCCAGAATCCATCTCCGTCTCCCGAGTTCAGTTAACCTAACGCAGGTAGGCTATCCGTGTGGCTGTGAATGCAGCGTAGGCTACCGTAAATGCAAACGTAGCCGCGACCGCACCAAGCGTCTGTGAGTGCTACAACTTCAGCCAGCAGGATTTTCTCAGTTTTTCACGGCGGACAGGAGAAAAACCCGACTTTTGGAATGTTGATATCTCGTCATATGTCGCCCCATTCATTCTATATATCAAGCTTAAGCTTGATTTATGCCCTTTCATGAAAACATAACTCAATTTTGAAAATTTGCCACTGCTTTTGCCGTGGAGGGTCAAGCAAATGTGTCTATAAATGTATTAAAATGTCATTTAAAGTTTAAATTTGTGTAAATACTCTCACCAGTTGGGCCGACTCAAACCTGAGGTCAGTATACAAACCACATACAGCCATAAGCAGAACAGAACTTTCTGGATATGCACACAGATCGGGCAGCGACACTAGTTTCCTCGTGCCTCGTGAGAGAGAGCTCTAGATTAACGTCTTAATCAGTAACAAAGCTTCTGAGATAAACTGGAAAGATTATTTTTATGCAGAAACAAAAAAATCTTATTAATTTCTCAAGTAACGGTATTAATTTCGGTACTCAGCTCCGGGGCCCGTTCAAACTGGGGGTATCATGAAACAAACTTATTCCCACGTTAATAATCAGCAATAGAAGCAAGAGATTACAAATAAAAAATCACTGATAGCTTCAAGTCCGCCCTGGTTTCAGAGAGTTTTGACGCCTGTTTATGCAGCCTCACACCTTCCAGGAAGGTCAGCTGCCCCTTGTACGAGTCCCACAGGGCTTGTTGATTGATGGTTTTGCTTTATAAAAAGTAAATTAATGACACCGCTCACACCTGAAACCTGGAGCCCGGGAGTAGGGAATTTTAACCAGCGCACAGTCCGTTAAAACCCAAAGCCAGCAGAGGCCCCAAAAACCACACCGCAGTTGCTTGTACAACAGAAATGAGATAACTTTTTCACACTAAAACTCAGCGAGCCCAGAATTCATGTCAGACAGCTTACTGCTGGCTCACATTAGGAGACCGTCATGTTTGAGACCAGATTTTGAACTCAACATTCGCTGACGGATCAGGACTTCACCATCGCTACAATGCTTAAAATGTTGAGAAACCAGCGAAATTAAGTAACGCTATATACAGGCGTCGATTATCAACAAAAAATAAAGACATATTTGCTCAAAATATTTAACAGGGCAGCTGCACAGTCACCTTTCCTAAAATCATTAGCCATCAGCATTCTCTCATTTGGACTTTAGATGAAAGTGGAAAGACTTTACTGTCTGGTACATTTTTTGTCCAAACACCTGATATAATTTGGTGTGCCGTTGCCAAGCCTACGGAACGGTTTAATCAGTTGCCCTGCTTTCAGCCAGAGCAACGTGAAAAACGTGCAAGCCTGCGGTTAGTCACGGCGACCAAATGCCAGCGTGAAACCATATAAAATTTAATTTGACGACATGAAACGGAGTCTGTTTGACTGAACGCCCACAGCGCGAGGCCGCAGGAGAAGAGTAAACCATTTGCCAAGCCGCCAACGCGCAGCCGCTTTTTTAAACCTGTTTTACTGACTTTTACTCAAGAGCTAAGAGCAGGGCTGGTGGGGTGAAGTCTGGTTCTGTCCTAAAGGCAGCACCATCACCACCATGCCCCTGACTGAAGCTTTCTTAAAACTAAATCATATTGTGAGGAAAAAGACAATATTGCTTTGTTTTTTCCTTAAATAAGTTCAAAAGATAGGTAGTACACAAGAGGAACGTTATCTTTCTACAAACAGGAACATAAATTCTCGGCCAAGTTTTTGCTGTTTACAAATTTTATTCCTCCCAGAAAAAATCTCAAATAAGAATACACTGGTGAAAAGTGTGTGTGTGTGTGTGTGTGTGTGGTTTAAATGTCAGATGTCAAGGATATACATATATATGTATATATATACTTAAATTATGATACGTTATAACTAATATAACAATATGATAACTTATGATTATTATTAATAGTAATAATAATAATATACCTTTAATTAAAAAAAATTAATTAAACTAATAAAAATGTAATAGTCTTAATACCTGAGTAATAATACAAAGCAGGCCAAAGTTAATGTCTAAGTTAGGACTAAAGATGTAGAGAGGCATAATGTATATACACCATCTCATACCTTGTAAGAGTAATAAACTTTAATAATCTTGTCGAAGTTTACTTACATGGTTTTATATATTGCTCTATTAAACATACACACACACACACACACACACACACATGTATGTATATATATATATATATATATATCTTCTATCACGATATACATTCAGGGTCATTTGGCTCAGCCCTACTTACACGTGGAACTGGCAGAGTTGACTCCTCTTTTTGAACATGTTGTTCTCCAGGGTGAGAAATTCCACTGCTTCGTTCTTCTCGCCCTCCAGGCCGCTCTTCTCCTTCTCCACCAGCTTCACACGATTCAGCTGGGGGGGGAGAAAGACAGACAGCAAGAGTGATCTCTGTGCGGAGAGCTGTTGCATTTAATTACAACAGACATGAATTACAGCTTTAACTGCCAGCACTGAAACTTGACTAGCAATAATAGCAACTTGCTGTCTGGTACTAGATGGAATTGCCACAGTAGGTCAATTTTTTCCATGTTCCAAGATGCTTTTTGTCACATTTACACAAAGTGAAATGCATACTACTATGTAGAAAAGTATGATAAGAGCACCTTACCTACCATACTATTAGGTGCAGTAGTTTTACATCTCGGGACATGGCCCGTGTGCAAGTTCACATTTGCTAAGCGAGGCAAACACGCTATTTAAATTATTTTTTAATCACATGCAGGCAGGGTTGAGCGTGTAAAGATGAGAGATTCTGCTCTCTAATTTTATTTTATGTATATTATTAATTAAGCAATTTGTACTTCATCATTCTCTCATTTGTAAACATTTGTACACAATACGATAAGTGTATTTTCTTTTATCCTTTATGAACATCTTATTAGACAAGTAGCGGTCATGTTCAGGCGCTATACCACACATCCACACCTCCCATCAAACATGAATCTAAAATGGTAAAAAGCAGCCTGCTGACCCCAACCTCACATATTTATTTGGTTAAAAATATCCAGCAGCATCAGAAGGGTTTTTGTGTGAAACCCACATAGCACCGTCAAGCCTAATTCTGGCCCAGACCTCTGTAAATATTCTCCATTTTTAGCAGAAGTCAGGACTAAAAGTGTTCAGCGGTTTAAAAGTTCACTACAGCCAGAGATAGAATCATATTAAAAAGATCAACACCTTTAACCCGTCTGTAGACAGAAATTTCTATTAAAGCACAACTATAATTATCGCAAAACGAAATTCATTGAAGCCATCAAACAGATTTATCCAACGTGAGCCGTTGAAAGGACCATGACTGTTCAGAAATTTGCAATGAATTTGTAAGGACTGGCTGAATTTGCGTCAATAGTTACAATTCCAAAATTCAGAAATCCTGGAGGCTCTGCTAAATATGATTTGTTTCATGGAGTCACTGCTTCATCTGACTGGTCGAAATGCATTCGCCCTGTGGTCAGAAGGCCGTCGGTTCGAACCCCAGGTACTCATGAGCAAGGTACCGTCCCCAAGCCCTGCTCCCTGGCACTGCCTATCCTTAAACCTTTATGTGCTTTCCTGTCTATAAACCAAAAACAACTAGACATCTTGGTCACTGAGTAACTGACTACGTAATTGATTAAAGTGTACAAGGGTGAATGTGACCTCTGACGTCCGCCTCACCTTTTCACCCCTCTGCTCGTTGAGCAGCTCCACACGTCTGCACAAGGTATGGATGGGCTCCTTGAGTCGGCAAGAGCCGATAATGTCTTCCAGGTACTCCAGCATGCCCTCGTCGTGCTCCGTCTGGCCTTTGGGCTTCATCATGGCTATCTGCTCCACTTCCCCCTGAGTGGAGTCAACACACACACGCACGCACACACAACTTAGAGTAAAAGTAGCCTCATCATAAAAAAATTAATCTGACTGTAAATCGAAGCATGAAATAGATCAACGTAACCAAATCATTTGTAAACTGCAAGATCAATCTCTTTCATAATCTACACAAGTATTGCAATGCTCTTTTCAAAAGCCAAATTAAAAAAACTCAAACGTTAGAGTCAAGGCAAAAAAATAAAACGGTATGAAAAACTTTACCACCATCCACACACCCCTTACACAAAGCAAACTTTCCTCTCACACACACAATTTAACAACAATCTGTTCTACGTCTCTAGCTTTACTAGATCAAGTTGAAATAAAAGATTTTACTGAAACACCACTGTTACAACTGTCATTTAAACTAAGGATGCACCGATCTAGCCTTTCCAGTTCCGATAACGATACTTGGGCTTTGGTAATGAGGCGATCCCAAGTACCGTTCCGATACCGTTTTTAACCTACACAATCCAAAGACAATTTGGGATGTCTTATGTTGTTGCGTTCAGGACGTCCTGCACTACTCGTATGTGTCATAGTTTGATGTGTTAATGCTGACACTGTCTTGAAATCAGTCCATTTCTGATGAAAACTGACCTGCATCTGTAGAATATGATTCTTTTTGTTCTTTCTTTCTTTTTCTTTCTGATTCTTTCTTTCAGAGCCTGTTTGTCAAGGAAATTAAACTGTATAATTTGCTTTTGGGGTTGCGGTGTGTTATGATGCTTGTCCTGCTGATTGTCATTTTGATATGTAGGAGTCAGCGTGAATGTCAAACAATAAACCAGCTTTACCAGTGCCACTAATTTAAACCAAACCCACAATCATCTACCAACAAAAACCATCTGACGACTAAGAACTGTAGAAACTGTTTTACTGAAGCACCACAACACATCAAACACAGCAGACTGCACATAGAACATATCCAAAGTGATTCAGTAAAAATATCAACATACATTTATTGAATTACAGAATAAAACAAGACTATGCTCAAAATGTATAACCGTCATTAAATATATAATGTACATTTGTGAGCACTAATATAAACACAGCCTTTCATATGTCAAACTCCACAAAAATACTGCCTTAATAAAAGCTAGTAAAAGCAAATAGAGCAGCAACCCTACTTAGTTACATCAGTTAAAGCGTTTTAGCAGCCCGGCTTCATAACACAATTAGAAACTTTACAGCCACACCTGTAATAAATCTATTAGATCGCTTGTGCAGTGCTGGCAAACTGTAAGACTTGTTGAACACACTCAAAAATCCTTCAAATAAACCAAGGACTGGAGAAAAGAAAAATCTAATTTGGTGCAAAACAAAAAGCGAATGACAACTAAAATCTTAAAATATGTGCACACACAAAAAAGAGAATGAGGATGCTTGACCCTGCCTCACTGAAGCAGCACAAGTAATATTGGGGTTAGGCTTCATTTTCTCACACACCAATATTTACGTGCTGCTAAAGTGGGGAAAGCAGTGGAGGGAGATGACGATGATGGCGACGACAACGATGCTCTGACCTTTTTTGACACACTCAAACGGACCGGTCAGTTAATGGATTCCCGGGCGACCTTTATTCCTCCCGTCCGACACGGATTGGCCCGGCTCGGCTTACGCAATCCCCTCAAAACTCTGAAGCAGCAAATTATGGTTTGCACCTTTTTGGCCTATGTTGTAAACCATGATGCGCTGCTAAAGCGGTCCGGGGTCTGGCATGGCACGGCACAATTGTGACGCTTAACCAAAAAACTTGTACGCTAACCTCACTTCTCTATCTTGTGTACAGGAGTGTGCAGAGGACAAGAAAGGTCAGCAGCAAAAAAGTAAAAAAAAATAATCTTAAAAAAAAAAATGAAGTGGATTCAACAAAATCTGCGAATATGGAAAAATGAGAAAAGCAAGGAGGACTGTTTTTAAACGACTGAAGAGACTTTATTACCTGTAGAATAAGAAATCGGTTGTGGTCAAGGTCAATGCCGTGGCTGCGCAGCAAAGTGCCAACGTCTTTGAAAGTGGCCTTTTTGCCGTTGATGTGGTAGGCCGAGGAATTGTCTTTACCGGCCGTTCTTGAAACGTAGAACTTGCTGTCGGGGATGACATCGTAGTCATCTCCTTCCTGAAAAGAAAGAGAGAAGCGGGGGAGGGGCACAAACCCCACGTTAGATTCATAACACACACCAAATCACTGGGCCTGAAGCAGAAAACAGTGTAAAGCAAAAAACAGAGAAGACTTAAAAACTACAGTCTTGTAGAAAAGAATAACTCCGTGCTAGAGAAGTACTCCTTTAGGCACAGACTGTGAGACAGTTGTGTAAATCTATAAACAAACGTTTTGTGAAGGGGGAAAAAAAAGTTGTACAAAATATTTTCCACTTTCTGACAAAACTACAGAATACACACAAACATTTGTGCAGAGCAAACCGCACAATAAAGAGCAAAAACAGCTCTACTGCTATAAATAAACAACTTTTTCCAGAAAATGAAATATATACAAATGAATCTGTTACATAAAACTAAATAATTATTGCACAAAATCTAATTATCTATTCCTCTCACAGCAGCATAACATATACAATATTAAATTTTCAAAAGCCCAAGATCAAAATTTGCTGACATCCACAAAAATAGTAACGTACAAAACATTTTGCACAACAAACTATACTACTTAGATTTCATTGCTAAGATAAACATTTAAAAAACTTTCAAGCAAATGCTCACAGTGTCATGACAATTTAAAGATTACTGAAAGGCAGTCCCGTGTTGTGTTCTGCTTGATTTTACCTTGTCGACGATCTTCTGAAAGTGCACCTCCACAGTGCAGCTCTGGATGCCTTCGTGCTGATCAGAACTGTGGATGAGAACTGACAGCTTTTTGGACCTGATTTTCTGAGCTCTGTATCCAAACACGAAGAGCATGGAGTCGATCACATTGGACTTCCCGCTTCCATTTGGGCCGATAATGCAGGAAAAGCGCTGGAAAGGACAAAATTAGAACGAGTTAAAGCCACGTCCTTCTTTTACTCAACTGCAATGAGGACCAAAAAAACAGGACAGCATGTGGGCCGGTTGGTTAAACCCAAATTCCGAGTGCGAGTTTTATTTAGAAAACACTAGCCTAATAATAAAATCGCTTTTATTAACGGCAAGGAACACTGAATTTTACTGTTCATTTCTACAACTGTGGACTAACGTACGTTATTCAATCACTATCAAATAAGTAAGCAATTAAAACAATAATGAGACAAAACGCAGCAATAAAACAGTAAGATCAGTAAAACCAGATCACCAATTGCACTGTACAAAATCTCTTTCAGCATTGTCACATTCCAAGCCACACAGTGTCAAGTAAGACAAATGAAATCAAACACATCACGCTACAACTTCTTAACTGCTTGATACAAAAGGAAAACCCAATTCTCACTTTTATGATAAATCTTTAAGATAATTGTGACATACAATAATGTATCCCAACTTAAGGGTTTGAGGACAACATTAGAAAAGACAAGTGGCAACAAATTAAAAAGTCAAATGCAATTTTTTATGCAAACCCTGGCCAGTCATTCTAAAACAACAGTTTAGGACTGAGCAATATGATCTTAAATCAATAATGTTTTTCGCCCTCATAGTTCACTGACAAAGTTTGTACTGTTAATATGTTCAACTATTAAAGCTAGGACATTTTTTTCCCTCATATTTTATCTTTGTGATATTAAAATAGCTGTAGGAAAACACACTCATAAATTTTTAAGGGGCCATTACAAACACACACTTGAGAAAAAAATACACTGAATTTCATAAATAACCAAAATAATCGACCTGTGCAAGTTTACGTCGATTACAAGTTCTGAATAACAGTTTTGATTCATTTTGATTAAATCCTTATTTAAGGGTTAACATCTAAGACAAAGACTGGGGCAACATGTGAATGAATTTGACTTTTCTATGCAGATGCATACGCCAACAAAATCATTCTAGGACGAAATCTTTCCATTATTATATAGCAATACAACAAAAACTGCCATCTAATCATTTTAATGCAGCCCAACTCACTAACATTCACTATGTAGTTACATTCAACACACCACATTTACATTATCAGCGAAGAGTTTACAAGAGAGAAAACAGAACTTTCCCCCCCTTTCACACAAATCAACCCAAACACAACCATTAAACAACGCTCAGAGCTTGGTTTCGAGCATACTTAGGGAGTGCTGGAGGCGTCTCCTACCTTGTGGAAGGGCCCCAGGATCTGCTCCCCCGCGTACGACTTGAAGTTGCGGTTGACGATGTGCGTTATCATGAGGCGAGGGGCGCCCGGCTCGTTGGTCATGGCCGGGGGTGGAGGAGGAGGGATGCTGGCCAAAATCTCCTCCAGGCTCCTGTTGTCCACCGCCTCTCCGGGAGCCTCATCTACACAAGTTTACAGCCGTGTCATTTCAGGTGGGGGCAGAGAAAAAGCGAGCAGGGGCCGTGGAAAAAGAGGGGAGGGGAGGGGAGAAGAGAGTGGGGGGCTGGGGCAAAAAAACCAAACAAACAAACCAGCCTGGAGCTTGACAAGCAAAAGCAGAAGAACAAAGAGCTGGGCTCCAACTTTTAACATTTCTTGACATTCAGAAAAATTCAGAAAGCAGTTAGTGTGGTTAAGTGGTTAACTTGTCTGTGAGTTTGGGACAAAAAAATAATTCTATTAAAACAAAAGATAAGTTTCTTTTTTTTCTTTTTTTAAAGTGACACTTGCAAACTTTGAGAAAATATTTCGGATAAATAACACACTTATGCCTGAGTTCTTTGTTAAGTTTGCAAGGACAAAGCAGGTGAGTTGACATCTTGTTCAAAAGTTGTTTTTTTTAAACTCCCAACAAAGGACTCCGAATTTGAGCAGAAGCCTTTTTTTAATGACGCTTTTAAAAACGTGGACTAGAGGCTTCCAGACTGTCACAAATTTCACCTTTTTTGCCAACTCGGTCAAGACCCCGAAACGAACCCAAAAAGCCCCAAAACAACCGCTAATGTTAAATTATTCATAACAAGAATTAGCGCAGCGACAACAGCGACAAAATTTAAGACGCAAGACAAGCACAGCAACTCTTGCAAAGCTCCTCTCCTAAAACTTGTCTTCATCCTCCTTTGTTCCTTACCATTATTCGGGGCTGCTTCTCTTTCGTCCGAGTTGCTCTCTTTTCTTTCTTTCTCGTTCATCTCGTCGTCCGATTCGTTGCGTGTCTTCGCCGCCGTGGAGCTTTTGGTCGTTTTGGATGGCATCGTTCTTTTTGTTCCTCCCTTAAAATTAAGAGAAATCTGAAGGAGAAATTGTTGAGGGGGGGGGAAGCCGGCGTTCATCCATCCATATATCTATCCATCCATCCATCATTTCCATTCTGGATTGGGGGTGGGAAAGAGAGTCCACTCCTGCCCCCCCTCGTCGTCGGGAGCGGACGCGGGGCAAAAAGGACGCGGACGCTCCCGACGACGAGGGGGCAAAAAAGTAGACTTTTTTTTTAAACCCCCCCCATTTACCCCAACCCATTTCACCTCATGTCTTTGTTGTCAAACCCTCCGAAAAGACGAGTATGAAAGAGGGATGTGACTCCTCCTTTACTACTAGTCCACCCCCTCGCTCACAAATTATTATCACCTTTCACCTTCATTAAACCAAAACGTGATGAAATGTCTTAAAACTGTGCAGAACAATCTGAAACGAAATAAAAATGTGCACAGTATAAATCGACTTGTTTTTTTTTGCTGTTTGGTATAAAAACGGAAAACTTCTATTTTTCAGGAAACTCTAGATGCAACTTCAAAAAATTAATTCTGGAACGATCCATTTCTGCCAAAACAGTGCAATCAGGAATGAGAAATCATCACAAAACTAAATTATTGCTTTTAAAGTCATTACACACCAATATAATAAAACTGACAACCACAGTGTACTCTATATTTTAATATTCTATATTAATACATAAATCCACAGGCCAAAATTGTGGTGGTACATATATCACATTACTAAATAAACATATTTCCCGGGGCTCAAAGTATGATAAAATGCACTCAGAATAAACTATTGTATTGTATAAAATTATTGTATAATTAAAACAATATTAACTGCAATTAAAACAGATAGGGTGTAGTTTAATGAAATTGGGGTTGAATGTAGTTTATGTTTTTTTAAAGTTGTGGTGACATTAAGTCAGTTTAAAAATATTCATTTCTAAAAAATTTGAGGTTTGTGAATGCGCAGCAAAATTTCACAGCTTAAACAAAATCGCCTCAGCTGGAAAGAGTATTGGTTATCAGCTGCCATCACTAAAGGACAAGTTTAATGCCAGGGCCTTAAAAAAAAAAGAAGAAGAAAGAAAAAAGAAAAAAAGAGTGGTTGAAAAATTTCTGCAGATTCTACCCATCTGGCCATTCTTTTTATTTTTGCCAAACTGCCAATGTCTGGCTCTATCCACATAATACACCATCCAACATCGACTCGAGATGAACCCCGCTCAACTTTTTCTTTATCTGTACTAGTCATTATAATTGTGTTGCTTTCATCGCACATCTGCGCTTTTATTTGACTATCATCCATATGTCTTATTTATTTGCACATCTACATCACAGCTTAAACACATTTAGGTGCTGTGTCTCATGCTCTTCTTTTGTACTGATGGTGCTCTTCACTTATTATATACTGTACATTTTGTCTTGCCATACTGTTCTTATTTTGCATATTAATTGATGTACTTTTCTGTATATTTCCCTGCTATATTTTGGTTATTGTTAAGGCGGCACAACTTTGTGATATCAATAGTTTGACTCTCATTCGCAGTGATTCCCATTTCCTAAGTTGCCTGGAGCAATACAGGGTTATGGGTCTCGCTCACAGTCCCAATGGTGGTAGCACTGGAGGTAGGGCAGAGCTGGATTTGAACCTACAACCTCCTACAGGGGCTATAAATCAAGTTTCATCATGATATAATATTATATTAACTCGACTGACTATTATTCAGTGTATGCCAGCCAATATGCCAATGTTTGGCACAATCCGATTTTGATTTGATTCAATTTAAGAGCTAGGGATCAATTTGAGACAATATCATATGCTGATTAATCACTATCATTCATATTAAATCACAAAAAGCAACTAAAATATAATTTGATGTTTTGATTCTTGGGCTCAACCAGACGTTTAAATGACATTTCTTAAAAAACAAAAAAAACAAATAGACCTCCTGTTCAAGATAAAGGGACATTACCATACGCATGATATCTGATCGATTCTATGGGCTCAATGTATCATTATTTGGTGTGGTGTTGGTGGTCTAGTGGTTAAGGCGTTCACCTCAAGACCAAGAATTCATGGGTTTGAATCATACCATCATCAGGTCCCTGAGTAAGTCCCTAAACCTCAAGTTGCTCTCAGGAAGACTGTCCCTAAAATTAGGGCAATGGAAGTTGTTCGGGATAAGATGCAGATATAAAAAAAAAAGTAAATGTCATTGCAACTCTAACTCTCTCCACCCACTGACATAATTCTTTATTATTTTCCTACTTGCCTAGCTAGATTTGGAAAGAGTTCCAGAATTATTTGGACAATTTTGTAGAGGGAGCAAGTTTGCATAGAAGCTTTTGTGAAGTTGAAAAATAGCTTTTTACTCAAGCACTTATTTCTGAATCTACTCATTATTTTAGAGATTAAGAACCTTTACTTCTTATACCAAACAGCAATAAAATTGTTGCAAGTGTGTCTGATTTAGTTTGTGTTGGCACATCACCATGACGACGCTGAACCGATTTATTGCGCAGCCGCAGATCTGAGGCAAACTGCCATAACACGACGGAGAAAGAGGGGAAAACGACATTAATTTGATTTCGTCAGAGACATTAAAAAAAGCTGGGAAACTAGGAGGCTCAATAATGTCAGGAAATCGGCCATCAGTCACTGTGGAGTCGAAGCCGGTAAAAATGAGAAAAGCAGCTCAGATCTGGACCATAATCTAACATATATGACGCCCACAAATCAGACATTTATCGAATTTTCTCGAACAAATGTCGTATTACTAAGACATGCCGCTTTTGAATTAGTTTTAGACCTAATGATAGTGAATCAGAATATGCTTTATGACAGAACGACTTCATTATGGATATTCTGGTCACTGAAACATACAGTAATATACAAAAAGATTTTTAGGACATTCAACTTCCCTCTAAAACCTCAGATAAGACCAATAGTGATGTTGTAGGATTTATCTAGATAATGTTAGCTCGTTGATCTTAATAAAAAAAACTCCGTTACTATTTTTTATGATAATGTCACGAATTAATTGTGCATTATGTAACCCGACTCTAATCCTTACTTAGCTAGTTAACCCAAATAGGTATCTTTAAGCTAGAACGTCTTTTATTTGACAACCAATTCCAGTTTACCGCCATTTCACTGTCTTTTCTTTTAATATTCAGCATTTCTTTTTACTCATTTTAATATTCATATTTACTAAAAGGAAAACTCATTCGTGTCCTCCACAGCCGTGTGGCCGCTTTCACATGTCAAATCTCTCACCTTTTACGAGTCCTCCGACTATTTTAATCCTTCCAGCGATAATCCAAATGTTTCTGAAGAAGTAAAATCCGAAAGGCGTTGATAATTCGCGACGTAAACGAGATAAAACATCCAGTCAAATCCGCGTCCTAAAGCTGCCGGGACTAAAATCCCCAACTTGAAAATGGCGCCTAAATTCGTTACAACCCCGCGCAAAGCATCATGGGACGTTTCCATAGTGCCCCAAGGCAAGAAAATTCAAAAAGCGAGCCGGGCCGCGTCCCAAACTTCAAGCGAGGCCTACTGGGTAGGGTAGAAAAAATGCGTGCCTCGTTATGAAGAACTGGCGCTAGCCGATATACTATTTAGTGCCCTTGAGTGCGATTTGGGATGGAGCCACAAAAGTTCGATTTTTTGTTCTTGTCGACAGTAATAGCGATTAGAAGTTTTCAGATTTTACTTCTCATATCAGGTTTCAGATTTCATTGGCTATACGTTTAATCAAAATGCAGTTTTAAATGCAAGTTGTTAAAAAATGTATTTGTTTCAGTGATTCAATTATTTATTGTCATATGCGCAATTTACAGTTTGTAGTGAAATGCACTTGTATAAGCAAACTACAACACAACGATGACACATTATACTACAACAAATATACACTTTAAATCCTAAACAGATATGAGGTTATGACAATATGAGTTTGTAAACCACAAACAGCAGTGTTTTATTCCATTCGTAATAATCTAGAATTTCAGGATACGTATAGATTTGTTACTTAATAATATTTAACAGTATTTTTAATAGTATTGTTATTTAACCAGATGTATGCACAGAATCAGAATGAAGTTTATTGAAAACGTCATTGTCAAGTACAAGGAATTTGCTTAAAAGGATTTTTAAAAATGTGTTTATAGAATAGTACTATAAATATATAAAATGTGGAATGTGGATTTACACTAGCGACATTAGGAACGTTAGTATCTGTTTCTAGTAAAATATTTGTACAAATACCAAAGAAATGTTTTAATATTATATTACATTTATGGTGAGAGGGGGGTTAAAATAACTTTACGTTTTGAGAGTAGGGCGAACAAAAAGTTAGTATTTTTATTAGTATTAATATAGCGAGATTAACAAAACTTCCGTACTAAATAGTATGGTCAGGTAGCACGCCACATTACCATTACACTAGGTACAGAAGATTTGGGGTGGTGATGCAAATAGAATCTTATCCCCTAAGTAGTGTACACATAATGCGGTTCGGAAGAGTGGCTTTTGACTTAGAGAAGTTCACTACATAGGTCGTAAAAAGCAAGTACACAACATTTCCAAGGACTTCTAAGGAGAACGGAGCCTGATGACGTCAATTGAGTGCTATAGTCTGAAAGCATAGAAATATACAACTTAATAAATCTTGGTTCGCTTAGTTTTTAATTTATTTTTAAATGCCGAAATTCGAAGTGCTCATTTCAACAGTTAGCAAAGTTAGCCGAAGAAGCGCGCGACCGACCATGTCCACGTGTTGCTTCTGGCAACGGTTTTTGCTGACACGTGAAAAAAAAAGTGCGATTCTATTTTAACATTTATATTAATATTAACATTATGCTACACATTTCAGTTTTATAAATATTAGTGAGGACCTGATTCATAAGAATACTTAACCTTTTCAGAGTTTTGTGGCTTTGTGTGGTTCCTAAGAGCTTTCACTGTATATGTGTACTTGACTGCAATTATAATAAAATTAATGTAAGTCTTCACATTTTGTACCTACATGTTGTCTGCAGTGTCAAAAAGCATAAAATTTCGTTATTTAGAAACTTACACTAAGGGAGAGAGTTCATGACATGATATGATGTAAATGATCATGTAAACTTTCATATAAATTTACTTAACGTGACCAGCAACATCATGGTTATTTTTTAAGAACTGTATTATTAAATATATATTCCAAAAAGTCTATTTCTAGGTTGCTAACTAAAATTAATTTTCACCAACTAATGCTAATTTATATAACTGTAAAATTGTAGTGGTGTCTGCTAGCGGCCACTATTTTTCGCTGGCTAGTGCTATTTATTTTAAATGATGCTAGATAATCTTTCAATAGTTCAGTCTAATTTCCGTTAGCTAAAAACTGTTTCCACTAGAATTTGATGCTAACATGAAAACTTTGCTGTAATTAGCATTCGTGAAAATAAGTGTTAATTAGTATATAAACAAAGCTTTTTTTTCCACGTGGTACTTGTATTACTGTATATGTGACAGATCTTGATCTTCAAAATGGACGTACATTATATGCCATATTTATTTCATTCCCTTTCTGTCTTTTTCATCCCTTTGACCTCTCAGTCTTCAGCGCTTATCACATAAGGCCCAGGAATAGAGAAAGCACGAGATGCTGGGCTGCCGCGCGGTCACCAGGCTAATGCTAGTGTAGAGTTGCATAAACACCCCCAAAGAGCGAGCGGTAATTAGCCTGGCAGTCTCGCAGCGTGATGAAAACCCTCTTGAGTCTGCAAACTCGCTCTCCACCTCGGCCTACAGGCTAATCTCCATTTCTCCCACTTTGGACGTCTTTATTTACATGCAAAACCCGTTTCCACACGTACCTCATCCGCAGCACTGAGACGTTCAACTTCAGCCGTTTTTATTCTGCTTTATACTGTTTATTTTGTTTACACTGTTCCTATAGAGTCTTATCTCACCACACTGCCACAGCCACTTTAAACTTTTGTCTTTTATACTGTTTTACACTGTTCATATTGTTTTCTACGGTTATATACTCTGTCTCTGTCTCTCTCTCTCTGTTTCTCTCTCTCTCTCTCTTTCTGTGTGTGTCGCTCTGTCTCTCTGTCTCTTTCCGTCATTCTCTCAGTCTTTATCTACATGTCTCTATCTGTCTTCTACCTCTGTCTCTCTCTAAGGTCCATTTGTCTCTCTCTCTCTCTCTCTCTCTCTGTCATTCTCTTTCAGTCTATATGTCTGTCTGTTTTTCCATCCATCTCTGTTTCTTCCTCTCTCTCTCTAAAGACACTAACATCACGTCTGACTGTTATATAAACATAGCTGTTCTCTAGTGTGTTTTGTCTGCTAGCTGCTGTGTGTATGTGTGTGTGTTCACCTTGATCTCTGACCAAACTTGCAGGTGTTTCAAAAGTTTAAAGGAGAAATGAAAAGCAAAAAAAATCAAAACCCAGCTTATCACACGCTCTACTCCCCCAGCGTTAGTGCGGTTTCTCTCTCTCTCTCTCTTTTCGACCTGTGCAAGCTTCATTTCTTTATCCATATTTTTTTAAATATCAAAAGATGGTGTGTATGTGTGTGTGTTTTTCTAGGCGATGGCCAGCTTCTATATTTGGAGAGGTTTTATTTAACACAAAAGAGAGTTTTAATGAGAACTCTGTGTGTGTGTGTGTCCAGTGAGAGCAGCAACTTTTCATTTAGTCACAATCTCCTCAGTACTGCACTGGAGACTGACACACACACACACACACACACACACTTTCTCCTCTCTCTCTTTGTCTTTCTCTCTTTCTTTTTCTGTCTTTATCTCTCCTTTGCCTTTGTCTTTCTCTCTCCCCTGAGATTTCTTTCTCTGTCTCTCGTGCCTTTCTTTCTCTCTCCCCTCTAATTTTCCTTCTGTTTCTTGCACCTCTCTCTATTTCTATCTTTTTCGAATCTCTCTCTCCATCCCTCTTTATCTGCTTTCATTGTCCTACTCACCCTCTCCCTCCCTCCAATCTCTCTCTCTCTCTCTCTCTCTCTCTCTCTCTCTCTTGCCTCTTTCCATCTTTATCTCCATCTCTCTCTCTCTGAGTGTCTCAGGTACAGCTGTTGAAGCTTTTCAGGTGAAGATGGAAGAATAAAAGACAGAAGAATGAGTGAGTGAGAGATAAAGAGAGAGAGAGAGAGAGAGAGAGAGAGAGAAATGGAGGAAGACAGAGGAGAAACGGAGAGACAGAGAGATATGAAGAGAGAGAGAGAGGAGAGACAGGCAGAAAGGTAAGGAGTAATAGAGGGAGAAAGAGAGGAGGAGAAGAGAGGGAGAAATAGAGGAAGAAAGAAAGGAAAACGAGAGAGAGTGAGAGAAATGGAGGGAGAAAGAGAGGAGAGAGAGATAGAAAGATAGAGGAGAGACAGAAGAGAGAAAGACGGGACGGAAAGAGAACTGGAGAGATAGCTAGAGACATGATTAAAAAAGTGTGTTTGAAGGGAGAGAGGAGGGAAGCCGGCACTTTCCGTCACACCGACACCATGTGACCTGCTGGCATTTGTGAGAAGCCACAAGCACCTGGATCAAGGTTAAATGTCACACACACACACGCTCACACACACTCACACACACACACACACATGTTGTTCGGCTGTCTCTCTTCATGTGGTGCGCTCTGATGTGTGCACTGCTGCTCTGCTCTTTGCATTCCTCCAGCTACAAACCTGCACTGGTGCTGAAAACAACACACACACACACACACACACTCCGAGTTTAGGGGTTCACTTTTGTATGAAAAGATCTGCTGATGCTTCAAAAATCTTACAGAAAGTAGATTTATAAGCAGAAATATATTTAATTTAAAGTATCCGCAACCCATTAGTTAACCTTTTTAATCATTAATAGTGCTAATAATAATCATCGCAAATTTAATATAATAAAGGAAAAATACATAATCCAATATAAATCAGAGTCGTATTATTCAGACTTATGGCATTTAAAATCAAGTGCATAAAAGTGTAAATAACTATTAACAAGCCTATAAATAAATAAAATGCATGGATGGATGGATAGATAGATAGATTTGTCATTGTGAACACACCACAGCACACCACACTGTGCACCAGAACGAAATCTGACCTCTGCATTTGATCCATCCGTGAAGGAGCAGTGGGCAGCTTTTTTGGCAGCAGTGCTTGGAGATGGTCCCTTGCTCACGAGTACCTCAGTGGTAGCTTTGGTTTGAAAGTTTGGAATACCGAGCGTATTCCAGGCAGACTCCCCCCCCTCCAAATCTCAATCTCCCTCTCTCTGGTCAAGGTGAGCCAGGGTGCAAAAGGTCAAAAGGTCTCACAGGGGAGTTGCTACACACTGACGGCTGTTTGCTCAACGTCCCGGCAGCAGTCCGGAGCCCCATAAAACAATAAACACACAGACACACACACACATATACAACATTGAGCTTTCCAATCACGGACAGAGACACTCAGACACACACTGAAATCAAATTTATAATTTTTTACCATATTCATTTCCAAAACTAACATGAACATACGGATTATGACTCGTTTTGCATTTTGCATTCGAATGGAGAAAATGGTGAATGCACACTGGCTCTAGGACCCACAAGCCAATGTCACACATGGGGGCAGTTGGTAGCGTAACTCTTAGGGAGTTAGTCCCATCATTGGAGGGTCGGCGGGTCCGGTAAAAGCTACCAGTGATGTACTAATCAGCAAGGTACCGTCCCCAAGCACTGCTCCCCGGGCGCCGCCATTTGGTTGTGGTGCACTATGTGCTGTGCTGTGTTCACAATGACAAATAATCAGTCACCTTAATTAAATTCAAACTAAAACAAAACTAAAATATTCCAAAAAGTTTAAGAGTGTGTGTGTACATCTGGACATAGCAAATTTGACCAAATGGATAAATCACGTTCTAATGACTTACGTTTGCATGTCATCACACTCAACGTGAACTGTGTGAATTAATGGAGCCAGCTCGTTAATATTTTAGAACAAGGCCCCGGGCTGTAAAAGTGGGGAGAGACCCTCACCCCACAAAAAACCTAAATTTCCTCCTCCTCCTCCTCTTATTCCTCCTCCTCATCCACCAGGCCAACTCTGTTTTCAATTACCGCAAGTCAGAACCATTACGCTAACAGAGAGCAGGCTGGCCAATCTGTCAGCTGTTTCATTCTCCAACCTCATTTTATTTCTCTTTTTTTGGTCCTCATTTAGATACTCTTACTTTCCCTTGGTGTCACTCAAACACATTTTGCAATTAAGTGCAAATGTATTGACAATGAGATGTGTATGTTCAAATTCATTCAAATAATACCCAAAATTAAAAGCATTCATGAACCGCTCTCTAAAAAATTGTATCCAGTAACAAGTCGTTGTCCTGATAAAATCCTATAAAATAAATTATTTCATTGTAATCGAGGTAAAAGTACTGATACTGATTTGTCTCAACAAAAAGCTGAAATCTTTTAAATTAAATCAATGTTAATAATCATAGTCGAGGTAAAGTTTTGAAATAACCATAATACTGATTTGAGGTAACGAGTTGGTTTTTCCTTCCAATTTTCACTTTTAGACATTGTGAGTCAGTTGAAATTTAGCAGTGATTGAGAGAAACAGTCTCAACAGAAATTTACGTTTTCTAAAAGAGAAACCAACTCACAACTAAGTTTCGCGACAAAGTATGTTGGGGTAAACTAGGGTTGTGATGATACATTGATCTTCACATATTGTCGTGACAATATTTAATAATCACATAGCGTTGATCTACCGTTGTAGCTTTAAGAGAAACAAACTTTTAAAAAAACAGTAAGTACTACAAATAGCATTTTCAGCTAGCAGGTCTTTCTGTTTGGGGCTGAATTGGTAGAAGCGACATCCGATTGGCCTTTCTGCGTCATAACGCATGCTTATTGGATCACAGGTCGCTCCTGGCAGCTGCACAATGGTGTTGGAGGATAGAGTTTGGCAACTAAATTTAAGCATGAATCCAAGGTTGTCGTTAGTTACTTTACCTCTCTAGCTTGTAGTATAGCCAACTATTATAATAAACAGTAGCTTGACTATAGCTTAGCTACTGTTAGTCTGAAGTAGCTTGAAAAGCTTTAAACGTACCTTCTCCATACTAAACCTGACATGAGCTCACACAACGAAGCTAACTCGCGATCTTACGAAAACTTTGGTCAAGTTGAGATTGTGAGAAAAGTTGTGATACAAGAATTAAGTTAGAATTAAGTCAGTTTACTTAACGCTTACTGCATTATGGTATTTCCTGGAGCCTGGAAGTCAGAATTTTATAAGCTGCCTTTCTCCGGGACCTTCGAAATCTTCCAAAACTCACATCTTGAAGCTCACTCAAACCCCAAGGGGCTACAGATGCAACCTGTTAGCTATTAGGAAAAGGTGTTTATCACTGCTACGTGGGGTAATATTCCTTCGCTCTTATAAACATTTCCCTCGCTCCCTCCTCTCCCCCCACTCTCTCTCTCACTGCAGTGGAAAGTTCATAATGCTCTTATTCCGGAAAATGGACTAGAGCCCATGACCAGTTTGACTTTGTCTGGAGGGGACGAGTGTAAATACGAGGTTAGAGTTTTGGTTAAATGCCATATTTATAATAAAGCCATGGGGTAATCACAACAGTTTGTTTTGTGCCTTATTTTTAGTTTTAGGTGTTGCTCAGCTGCTCAGCTCCACACAGCTTCCAGATTTCGACACAAGGTTTTTCTCAAGTATGAGCAAATTAAGGAAGACAAACTTTATTAATCCCATTAATCACTTAGATTTACGGTCGCTTTATGCATTATTTCTAATTATTGAAACATACGTTATGTATGTTTTCTCCATTTTCTGTTACACTACAAGTTTCAGCACGATATTATATCAACAGAGAACGATTCAGCATCTGCCGAGTCTGCTACTATTCGATTTAAGTTCAGGAACCAGTAATCGATGTGAAACAACATCATATGTTGATTTAACACCATCATTTGGTATCATCATCATCGTCTTCTTCTTTTAATAAAATAAGACCTCTTATTTAATATACACAATATAGATAATACGTTACAAAATGTTTGATCGATGTTTTCATTTTGGCTCCACGTTGTGGGCTGGGAGATCACTAAACTGATGTATCGATGAAGATCGATGTATTGTTACACCCATGATAATTAAATCCTAGCCGTTTCCAAGTCAGCGGATTTCTGAGCCTGGCTTTGATTTTGCCCCTTGTTTCTTTGATTAGTTCAGTGTAACTTGTTATCAGTTACACCATTTCATGTTTAGTTTGACTTTCTGCTTTGTTCATTCATTGCTCGTCTGTTTTAAAGCCAATCAAAATCGAGGAAGGGGCGGGACATACACAGTCAAGAACGTGGAAGTGTCGGATGGCGCTTTTCGTAACTTAGCAACAACAAGCACTGAGAGAAAGTGAATGAGTACATTTACAGCATTTAGCAGACGCTCTTATCCAGAGCGACTTCCATTTCCTAATTTCAGGGACAGTTCCCTTGAGAGCAACTTAGGGTTAAGGGTCTTGCTCAGGGACCCAGTGTTGGTAACGCCAGAGGTAACCTCAGTGGAAACTTTACCATCCCTGGATTCGAACCTGCAACCTTCTGATCACGGGGCAAACACCCTACCGTTACACCACCAACTGATGCACCAGAAGCACTCTGGAAGTGAGGTTTTGACCGCTCTCAGTGCAAAAATACGTGTTTGGTGGACACAGGCCCTAATGGTGTGAAGAGATGCATGAGGAAGCATACAAGTGACCTACTACTGAGTCCAGTCAGTTGATGCACTAAATCCACTGCACTTGACCATGTCTTTTTATGTCTTTCAGTCAAATAAAAGATTATGCTTCAGTCATATGTTTCACCCTTGAAGTTATCTTTAAAGGAGTGTTAAAGTCTCATCTCGATCTCGTCAACCCAGTCTCGTGTACCGTCTTGTCTCGTAAGATTAGTGTCATACATTATATATTATATGTGTGTTTGGTGGTGAAGGGGTTAAGGCTCCAGTCGTACTACTAGCATGACTAATGGGCAGGAGTTTCATTCTGTATCTGCTACAATGAAACCTTGCACTTGGCCGAGTGCTGCCTCAGCAGGAAAACCCGAACTCGCTTAACCCTTCACCTTCACACATGCACACACACACTGCGCCGCGGGGCCTGAGGGCTGTGCGCGGCGCCGGCATCTGCAAGCATATGGATTACTAGAAATACATTTCAGAGCGCGTATGGTTGTTTCTCATGAGAAATGCAGTGACGTTTGCACAGATAAGCCGGGTGACTGTGGATATGCGATATGTGAGTCTGTGCGTTAGAAAGAGAGCGAGAGAGAGAGAGATTTTAAGTGAGACAAACTTGTAAAACAGCAATTAGTAAGAAGTACTTAGAGGAAGGTGAATATGTGTATTTGTTCTGAGCAAAGATAAGACATTTAAATTGTACATTATTATTCAACTGTAGAACTGACGGAAGTTTTGCAAGACGGTCATGCACTAAAAGTTGCTTCTTCACCGTTTGTAGAGTTTGCTCTCACCTCAAGTAAGAAAACTTCAGAGAATGTCGCGACTTCATGAAAACTGCGTAAGTGCGTTTTAACAACAAATTCCTTCTTAAGAAGGGTGAAATGAAACCAGATTTCACTTTAATTTGCTTTTGTCAAGGTCTTTATTGGTGATTAAATCAGTGAGAGACACTATAGAAGTATGCAGCTACTTTTCGTTACGGATACCCACTTGCTCTGTGTGTGTGTGTGTGTGTGTCTAAGATGGTGCGTGAGTATGTGCCCGCAAGACGACAGTGTATTTACGAGCAGCTGCAGCTGGTGTCTAGTGTCTGGCCTCCGTCACCGTCCCTGACACTGTGTCACCTCGCTAACAAGTGTGACTCACTCTATACACACTCGCACGCTTACCACAGCACACACACACCCCCACACGGCAAGTGTGTATCCGTAGTGAATAATAAGGTCTCGCCTCGATTTAATCGCCAATAAAGACCTCGACCAAAAGGCGTTATCAGGTTAATGAATAAAAATGTTAAAAATCCACCAAATTGTTTTCCAATCAACCGGTTGACAATCAGGTGTGAGTGGGTGCCGTTTTATTTAAAGAACAGGGATCTATCAAAGTCTGATCTTCACAACACCTTTGTTTGGGGTGTATCACAGCACGATAAAAGGAGATTTCTGAGGACCTCAGTAAAAGAGTTATTACGACCCATCAGGCTGGACGTCGGGCGCCACTGGGCACCTCCACGTTCGCTCTTATTTCATGTAAACATTGTAACATGTTCCTTTGAGAACATCATAGACTTTTCTCATCTGTTATCTCGAATAAAAAGCCACATGAACCCTAAATACAGTCAGTTTTAAATGCGTCTCGGGTCTCTTCCATCTCTCTCCCCCTTAGCAGCGTTGGAAAGTCTGATCCGTCTCTATCCGTCTAGGCTTCCCTCTGTCTTTCCTTCTTTCTTTCTTCTAGTTCCCACTCTTGTTCCCGAAACATCTGCCGCTCTCCGTGCGTCTCGTCGTGTCATAAAATGTGTGTCGAATTTACGGCGCAGGATGGCACGCTGAGTTGCGCAGGAGTTAGAGAAGGAGACTCCAGCGCTGGCATCCCTTATAATTTAGATGTTATTCGGTGCTAGACACGAAAAAGGCCCCGAATCGGGCCACGGAGCGCTGATTTATTGTCTCACGCTGTGATTTTCCTGCTCGAAGCACAGCCTCGGCCTGCTCCCATTTCTGTCTCTGACTTCTTTCATTTTCCTTCTTTTTTGTAGAGATAGCTGCATGTATGAGTCTTTGTTTCACCTCTAAAAGACGCTATGGGAAGATTGACTCTGGGTTATATCTAAGATGCTTGGCTAGAGCGCTAGACGCCTTTATTGTGTGGTCAAAACGTGTTTTACTTTGCTATAGCACCAATTATAAGCTGATCAATATGCTTTTTGGCAGATGCCCAGATGCACAGCATTCCTACTGACCCTGAAAATATCAGCTTTCTGTGACTTACGGTACAAGCTGCACATTCAACTATGAGAGGGTTCCATTGCACTTCCATGGAAGACGCTATGGGAAGATTAACTCTGGGTTATGTCTAAGATGCTGGGCTAGAACGCTAGACGCTTGTATTGTGTTTCAGCATGGGATGTACATATTCACCGATACTGAGTCAAATCGCAGGAGCAGGTACAAATGCCCTCTCTGTAACAAATTTACATTCTACATGAACTCTATTTCTGATTTATCTGCAAGTTATTGGGGGAAAACACAAAATATAGGTTTCAATTTTGTACATTTCAATGCATAAAGTTCCTGTGCATTAAACACAACTCATTAGGGATAATTGCGATCAGGTCTGGGAGTATTTTTTTGTGCCTCCTTTTGTTTCTCAGCTTCCTTCTTCATCCCTCCATCCTACTGGAGCTCGGAGGTAAACTTCAGACGCTGATCAGAGCCTGGTCTTAAAATAGGAGCTGGTCAGGCCGAGTCCCGGCCCGTACCAACAAGCGTCTGGAGCGTGAGAGAGGATGGGGGAAGGGCACGGAGAGAAAGAGAGAGAAGGACACGAGTGCTGATTTATGAGTCTTTTTCCTCTTTTCCTTATCTGTTTCCATCACGGGCGAGAGCTCGGCCCCCGGCTGCACAGATGGGGAAAACCTCAGTGTTAAAAACGACAGATCAGGAGGGAGAAGAGGAGGAGGAGTGAGGAGGGGGGGAGAGGGAGAGAGGGCACGAGTGTGTCGAAAAACTGCAGATGTTTAGCAAGAGGGAGAGAGAGAGAAAGAGTCCTGAGTCAGCAACAGTTTTCTCCCCAGGCAACTCTCCATCCCCCTCTTCTCTCTCTCTTGCACCTTTTTCTCTGTCTTCTATCTCTTTTCTTCTCTCGCTCTATCTCACCGTCTTTTCTCTCATTCTCTCTCTCTCTCTCCCCTCATTCCCTCTTTCTTCTTGCCTTCTATCTATCTCTTTGTCTCTCCACTGCTCTCTCACTACTTCCCTTTTCTCTCTCTGTCTCACAACATTCTCTCTTTCTTCTCATCTTCTCTATCTATCTATCTATCTATCTATCTATCTATCTATCTATCTATCTATCTATCTATCTATCTATCTATCTACACACACACTTTCTCCCTCCACTCTCTCTCCTTTTTCTGTTGTTCTCTCTCTCTCTACCTCTCTTTTTGTGCTCTCTCTTTCTCTCTCTGTCTGTCTTTTCCTTTTTTTCTTCATCTCTCTGCTGCTCTTTCCACCCTTCTTCCCTCCTTCTCTCCCCTGCGCTTTTTCTTTGTCTCCCTGTTGCTCTTACATGCTTTGTCCCTTATGAAAATACGGTGTACAGTATTTGAGTTTGGCTAAAAACAGGATGAGGAGAAAGAAAGAAAGAAAGAAAGACAGACAGACAGAAAGAAAGAAAGAAAGAAAGAAAGAAAGAAAGAAAGGGGGAAAACGAATGTGAAAAGGACGAGAGTTAGTTTAAACTGCCCTGTCTTGAGACGCAAAGTTGGCGAAGCAGCTGGCCTGAGGCGACTGAAGTCCCTATAAAATCTTCCAGTTTGGTTGTTCTCGCTCTGTTTCTCTCTCTCTCTCTCTCTCTCTATCTCTCTCTCTCTCTCCCTCTCTCTCTCTCTCTCTCAGGGAACGAGGCATGGGGGGAGGGATGGAGGGAGAGATAAATGACACCCTCAGACACCGGCCTGCCAGCTCCTCTGGCAAAATCATTATTTCTTGGGCTGTTAAATCAGTACATTCACAGGCAAAGGCTAAGATGATGAGAGAGAGAGAGAGAGAGAGGGAAAGAAAGAGAGAGATAGGGAGAGAGATGAAAGGAGGTAGGCTACATGACTACACGTGACTACACGTACACTGTTACTTGATTTAGAAAGTAAAAAATTATTTCCAAAAAAATTACTGTACAATATTCATTTCCCAAACAGCTTAGGGTCAATTCCAGGTGAAGCTGCAAGCGGCAGCAAGTGGGGTCCAAGCATAAGTCAGAAAAGTAGCACAAAACGGTTAGTACTGATCATCAGCAGTGTGTGTGTGTGTGAGTGTATGTCATAGAGAAATACTGATGCTCATGACATAGTATTATACTACATAACTACATTAATCACATAATGAGTTAAACAGTCCCTCCAGGATTTCGTGGGTCTCTTTAGAGTTTGTTGCAGCCTAAAATGCCTGATTTTGCGGCAGCTTTTCTAAAAAATTGCGATGAAAGTTGCAGTGTTTTTAGCTGCTTTGTTGCAATTAAGTTGCGGTGGCAAAAAGTTGTGGTTTTCCCCCCTTTAAAATTATTCTATATCAATTAATTTAAATTCATTAATGTTTAGAAAAATGGATCAAAACCACATTTATTTTTGTTATCCATTAACCATTTAGATATTTTTGAAGGTAAACGTGAGGCGTTTCATCGCACGTTTCCTATGTCTTCCAAATGTAACAAGGAAGTGAGTTCGCTGACGTATGGCTCATATATATGGTTTTGTGGGAAATGACAATGATTGGTCAAAAACTGTGGAAAAGTTGAGGCAATTTGTTGTTTTAGCGCCCCTAGAGGTCAAAACGTGTTTTATTCTGCTATAGCACCAATTATAAGCTGATCAATATGCTTTTTGGCAGATGCACAGCATCCTACTGACCCTGAAAATATCAGCTTTCTGTGACTTACGATACAAGCTGCACATTCAACTATGACAGCACTTCCATTGCTTGGACCCCTAAATATTCATTCTCCAAACAGGGTAGGGTCAATTCCAGGTGAAGCAACGCTGACGTGTGACGATTTTCTCTGTAAAAGTAATTTTTTTGAATGAACGCTTCCCGACTGAAATCCTTCCAATTCATAACTCGGAAAATGAGGGCCAGGAACAAAACTTGGCAGCCAGTTCATAACGTTTTGTTGGTTTTTACAGTTTGATTAAAGCACAACATTTGTTTGCTCTCTGGTGGTTTCTTTCATCATGTGGTGTATTTAGATGGCTGAGATCGCTGTTCTTTCTTCACACCAACAAATGGTTCGAATTCGGGTTTGACGTTAGACGCGGCTTTGGGTTTCGCATGTTACAGTGATTAAACTCCAAATGTTCTTAAGAAGAAATTTGTACTTAAAACCCACTTACGCAGTTTTAACTTCGCTAAACTTCACATTGCCCAACCTTTTCTTGTTACAGGTTTGTTCCTGGGTAAGAACTGGACACCACACAGTGAACCAAAATCAAATGTGACCTCTGCATTCGTCCCATCCGTGAAGGAGCAGTGGGCAGCTGACGTGGTACAGTGCCCGGTGAACAGTACCTTGCTTATGAGTGCCTCAGTGGTACCTTTATCTTTTTTCCCTCTCTGTCTCTCTCTCTGTTACTCTTTCCTTCTCTCTCTCTCTTTAGATCCCTCCGTTTCTAGCCCTCTCTCCTCCCTCTGTCTCCCTTCCTCTATCTCTATCCTTCCCTCTCTTGCTCATTCTCTCTCTCTCTCTCTCTCTCTGTAATGGTGTTAATTGAATAGTGCTGTTCAGCTCACAGCTGTGTTGTGTTGATGAGTCCAGTGGGATTTGGACCATGTGTAGATGGTTAACGGTGTTGATACTGAGCTACAGCACACAGCCATGTGAGGTTAGTTATAACCCTCCCCCCATCCCTCTCTCTCTCTTTCTCTCTCTCTCTCTGTTTCTCTCTCTCTCTTTTGTTGCCAGTGCCCCATAATGCCTTTCCAAAGACACTTTGGACAGTGTTGAGGCTTAAGTACAACATAAAGTGATGAAGTGATATCTCCGTCTCTCCTCCTCTTTCTCTCTCTCTCTCTCTCTCTCTCTCTCTCTCTTTCTGTCCATTTCCTTGTCTTCCCTCATCTCTCTCTCCCTCTTGCTCTCTCTCTCTCCTGCTCCCCAACTCTCTCCATATCACTCTCACTCTCTCTCTCTGTCTGTCTATATCACTCTCTCCTTATATTTCTCTCTTTTTCTGTCCATCATTCTCTCTCCTCTCTTTCTCCTCTCTCTCGCTTCCATCTCTCTTCCCATATCCCTCTCTCTCTCTCACCCGTCATCTTACTCTCTTTATCTCCCCCTGTCCCCTCCCTTCTTGTGTGTAAGATGCTGGGTGGACAGATAGCGTGAAAGATTGTGTGTGTGTGTGTGTGTGTTTGCGCGGACATGTATTTATCACATTGTGGGGATCTTTTGTCCCCTAAAATCACCTTTATCTGTTTTTTTGGGGACATTTGAGAGGTCCCCATGAGGAAAAATGACTTTATAGAAAATGTACTTGTTTTATTTGAGAAACTAAAAGAGGTAAAAGATGTGCTTTTGGTTACTGAGGTTAAGGTTAGGGTTAGGATTAGGTGTAGGTGTAAAATTATGTACTTTAGTCATTATGGGAGTCTATGGAAGGACCTCACAAAGATAGTAATACAAGACTGTGCGTGTGTGTGCGTGTGTGTGTGTGTGAATCTCGTCTTCAGACTCTGCGGTGCCGCTGGACGTTTCTGTGCAGGTTATTTTATGGTCGGAGTGCTGCTTGTGTTTGATAGCGTGTAATTTAACGCAGCGGTACGCTTTTTATTATAAAGCTGTGTGCATTAGAGGCTGGTCGTCAACGTCTTAGCCTCCGCTGCCCTTCAACCGCTCCACGTTTTGCTGTTGCTCTTCATTAAAGCCACGTCTGTCGTTTTATATCTTAGTCTGCACAGTGTTTACTTTTTCTGGAAAGGTCACAGAAATAGAATATATTTAGTTAAAAAGTATCTAGTCAATAAACTGTATCATCAGGCGTCGGCCAACTCAAGTTTTGTATGAGCACAATATGTTTTCTTGTCAGCACGAGAAAGTATTTCATGTGCAGGAGGATTTTTGCGTGAGCACAATATGTTTTCCAAAAAAGTATTGCATGCACAGATGTTTTGTGTGAACATGATATGGTTTTGTGAGAGTACAAGATGTTTTTTTGACTGAGCAGATGTTTTTTTGAATGAGCAGATGTTTTTGTATTAGCACAACATTTTTTAGCATGAGCATCAAATACTTTTTCATGAGCATGAGATGTTTTTGCACGAACACAAAATGTTTTTACATGAGCATGAAATGTTTTTACATATGAAATATTTCGTGAGGACCAGAAAGTGTCATGTGTGATTTGGAAAAGCAATTAAATAGTACTTTTAGCAGGCAATTGAGGCCTATTTTTGGGTTTAAATCTTTTGCTCTAGCTCAGAACGTTCCTCTATGGACAAACACTGTGTGCATATGTGTGTTTAAGTGTACGTGTGTGTGAGTATGGGCAGATTTCCTGCAACAGGATCCGAGTGCAATAGAGCGGTAGTAAACAAAAACGACTCGACAGTGAAGCTGAGCGTCTGCCTGGAGTTTTGGTCGAAGAAAATCTAAGCACCTCGATCTCAGGCAGCTGTGAGTGCTAAAGTTTTATTTTTGCATCCTAAAACTGTCTCCAGAGCCACTGTTGGGTTCAACATAAACAGATATGTGACCCTCCACGGCAAAACCAGTCGCTTGTCGCAAATTTTCAAAATTGAGTTATGATGTTTTCATGAAAGGGCATAAATCAAGCTTCAAAACGATACCTATATGGAATGAATGGGACGACATATGACTGAGATATCAACATTCAAAGGAGTCGGGTTTCTCCTGTCACGCCAAGTGAGAAACGGAGAAATCTGCCTTTGAAGTTGACTATCGCCGTAGCACTCACAGACGCTTGGTGCGGTCGCGGCTACGTTTGCATTTACGGTAGCCTACACTGCATTCACAGCCACACGGATAGCCTACCTGCGTTAGGTTAACTGAACTCGGGAGACTCGCTAGTCAACCAGTGGATTTAGCGTAAATATTGAAGTAGAGCGGTCAAAACAGAAACTTTTAACATTCTGCTGGAATTGAATTCCTCACCTCAAGAAAGTCACGTTTTTAGGATGGAAAGGGTAAGTTTTTCAGCCAAATTTATTCACAACAGTACAGTATAGACCTTCCACTGTTTCAAAACACTAAAAACAAAAAATCCAGAATTTTACCCCACACAAAATAAACGCTCGTTTTTCTCGGAAACCTCCGTTGCGACAAGCGACTGGTTTTGCCGTGCAGGGTCACATATTATTAACTTTGTGGGGACTCGGTTTTACGTCCCCACAACAACAAAGGTCCTCACATTAACATCAGCTCAAGACACACACATTCACATGCACACACTCAAGGCCCAGTGCTGTCTGACACCCCCAAATCACACACACACACACTCACCCACACACACACATGCACATGCAAACGCCCACACACCACACACACCAGTCCTAGAGCCCAGCATTCAGGGGTCAGTGCAAAGTGACATTTAATAGCTCTTCTAATTTACTGAGAGATTGATGGGGGCACCGACTCCCATCAACCTGAACACAGCCACACACACACACACACCCACACACAAACACACACACACACATGCGGTCACGTCTTGCCGTCTTTGTGAGGACATAGATGTAAATAATACTACAGCTATGGGGCAGTTGCTAGTGTAATGATTAGGGTGTTCACCCCATAATTGGAACGTCGCCGGTTCGAATCCCGTACCAGTAAAGGTACCACCAGGGTGCTCATGAGCAAGCTACCGTCCCCCAGCTCTGCTTCCTGGGCGCTGTCTGTGTCGGCTGCCCACTGCTTCTTCATGGCTGGGTGAAATGCAGAGGTCATATTTGGTTGTGGTGCACTCAACCTTAACCTCGATAACCAAACGCAAATCTTTTCAATGATTTATATCTTAAAAGAGAAGCAAAAAATGTTTTTATTTTAAATAAAAGCATGTTTTCTTATGAGGCCTGTTCCTCGTATCCAATCATAACTACATTAAAAGGTTTGCAGAACCCGAATCAGACCGACAAGTCAAATGCGGTCAGAAGACGGAGTGTAAGTGCTGTTGATTTACTCTTCTTTAACACACTTATACCACCAGGAGGTACTTAGTAGCCCATAATCCTTTTTAATAAAACATGACACGACTCTTTACGTCTTACTTAGGATCTGCATTTTAGAGGCACTTAATGCATCCAGTGCAACAGTAGCAGCTAATCCCACTGCAGCTCTCTGGGTAAATATAATGATGTCAGGGAATAAAAAAATTCATTAAGGAAAAGAGAGTTTGGTATTACAGATTGGTAATAATGATAACTGAAGATAGCGTAACGGTAGGGTGTTCGCCCTGCGATCAGAAGGTTGCAGGTTCAAATCCCACACCAGTAAAGTTGCCACTAAGGTACTCTTGAGCAAAGTACCGTCCCAAAGCACTACTCCCCGGGTGCTGCCCTTGTGAACTGCCCACTGCTCCTTTACGGATGGGTCAAATGCAGATTCACATTTGTGACCCTCCACGGCAAAACCAGTCGCTTGTCGCAAATTTTCAAAATTGAGTTATGATGTTTTCATGAAAGGGCATAAATCAAGCTTCAAAACGATACCTATATGGAATGAACCGGACGACATATGACTAAGATATCAACATTCAAAGGAGTCGGGTTTCTCCTGTCACGCCAAGTGAGAAACGGAGAAATCTGCCGTCGAAGTTGACTATCGCCGTAGCACTCACAGACGCTTGGTGCGGTCGCGGCTACGTTTGCATTTACGCTAGCCTACGCTGCATTCACAGCCACACGGATAGCCTACCTGCGTTAGGTCAACTGAACTCGGGAGACGGAGATGGATTCCGGAGAAATATCTTCACGCTAGTCAACCAGTGGATTTAGCGTAAATATTGAAGTAGAGCGGTCAAAACAGAAACTTTTAACATTCTGCTGGAATTGAATTCCTCACCTCAAGAAAGTCACGTTTTTAGGATGGAAAGGGTAAGTTTTTCAGCAAAATTTATTCACAACAGTACAGTATAGACCTTCCACTGTTTCAAAACACTAAAAACAAAAAATCCACAATTTTACCCCACGCAACATAAACGCTCGTTTTCCTCGGAAACGTCTGCTGCGACAAGCGACTGGTTTTGCCGTGGAGGGTCATATTTGGTTGTTGTGGACTGTGTGCAGTGCTGTGGTGTGTTCACAATGACAAATAATCCCTCACTTTCATTTCCACAAGGAAACACCAATGTGTTTGCTCAAGTTTTTGTAGCTGTGACATGAAAATTGGCCCTGCGGAAAGACTTTAATTAAAATGCATAGAAGTGAATGGGGAAAGAACAAGGGATGATAAACGTAGAGAAAAATTAGAGTTGGAACAAAGTTTCCAGCAGAAAAACTGAAGCGGCAGTGAGTAAAAGTGTGTGGTTTTTGGTGTTATAAATGTGAACTTCAAAGCTCGACGTTGACCTCCGGCCGAGTTGAACTGTTTATCTTCTCCGCTCCCTCTCTCCCCGTGCTGAACGAGGGATTTATACGGAGGGCAGGTGAGGAGGGAGAGAAAGAGAAATAAAGGGGGTCGAGGTTGAGGCGGGGTCCGAGGGAAGGCGAGAGTTATTTCTGTTCTCGCTCTCGGCCACGAGGCAGGATGTTGATCTAGAGAACTTTACTACTTTTGATGCTGACTTGACTTGAAATAGAGGTTTTGGGATGGATATATATATATACTGCACCCCTCTATCCCTCGCTCTCTCTCTCTCTCTCTCTCTCTTTCTCCAACACACTCGCTCCCCCATCTTTCTCCCTCTCTCTCTCCATCTTTCTTTCTTTTCTCTCTTTCTCTCTCTCCACCTCTCTCTATCTTTTATTCTTTCTACCCTGTCTCTCTCTCACTCTCTCTTCCCTTACTCTTGACCTCTCTCCACCTTTTCCTTTTTTCTTTCTTTCTTTCCTTCTCTTTCTACTTCTCTCTGTCTTTCCATCTATCCCTCTGTCCTTCTTCTCTCCCTCTTTCCTTCTACCTCTCTCTCTCTCTTTCTGCCTGTCTTTCCATCTATACATCACTCTCCTCTCTTTCTCTCTCTCTTTCTTCATCACACTCTCTCCCCATCTTTCTCTCACTCTCTCTACCACTCTCTTTCTCTCTCTCCATCTTTCTTTCTTTTCTCTTTTTCGCTCTCTTCACCTCTATCTTTTATGCTTTCCACCCTCTCTCTCTCTCTCTCTCTCTCTCCCTTTCTTTCTTACTCTTACTCTCTCGCCACCTTTTTCTTTTTTCTTTCTTTCTTCCCTTCTCTTTCTACCTCTCTCTGTCTTTCCATCCATCCCTCTGTCTTTCTTCACTCCCTCTTTCCTTCCACCTCTCTCTCTTTCTGTCTGTCTTTCCATCTATACCTCTATACCTCACTCTCCTCTCTCTCTCTTTCTCTCTCTCTCGCTCTCTTTTTGTCTGCGTGTTTCTCACTCTATCTCTGTCTGCAGAACCGATTGATTTGGAAGTAATTTAAAAGCTTTTTATACACAACATCTCTCTCTCTCTCTCTTTTTTCCCTCCAGACCCAGCAATTAAACATCCACCATCTAACATAGCCTCCGTTAACACAAAGAAAACACGTCATGTTGAAGAGAAACATCATTCGTCCACTACATCCCTCCTCCTCCTTCCAGTCTGTATATTATTCCACTCTCTCTCTCGCTCTCATCCCTCGTTTGTCGGGCCACGTCCAGCTCTCTCCCGTCCCGCACCTGCCAAAGCAGTGTGAAGAGTTGGCCAGGAGCGCTGCGCTTTTTCTCTCTTTCTTTTTTTCATCAGAGACTTGCTCATGTGGAAAAGCGATCTCCATTAGTCACTGCCTTTATAACGCTCACACTCCTCCCAGCGTATTATTCATCAGTTCACCCAAAAACATGCTCTTTTTCTTTGTTTGACCGCGCTCTCTCTCTCTCTCTCTCTCTCAAAAATAATACATTTGAATTTGACAGTAATTACCTGGGTTATGTTCTTGGGCATCATGTATTTTTAAAATAAAGAGCGAGTGATTTTTATGACATTGTGAACACAGCACAGAACAACACAGCACATTTTGCAACAACCAAATGTGAACTTTGACCCTTCCATGATGGAGCAGTGGGCAGCTAACATTACATGGCCAGCGCTCGGGGAGCAGTGTTTGGGGGCGGTACCTTGCTGATGAGTACCTCAGTGGTACCTTTACCAGTCTGGACTTGAACCAGGAACCTTCTAATCACAGAGTGAACACCTTAACCGTTACACTACCAACTGCCCCTGACTATGAGTTAACAGAGCAGTTGGTAGCATAACGGTTAGGGAGTTGACCTCGTGATCAGAAGGTTCACGTCCCAGACCGGTAAAGGTACCACTGAGGTACTCATCCCAAAAAAGTGTTTTTGATACCAGGACCAAACTTACTTAGCGTCATTATGGATTAACAGACCCTAACGGGAAAACGTTATGATATTTGTGACCCGCATGACAACGAACTTCATCACAGTCCTTCTTTTTGCCAAACGACAGAAGCTGGATGATGAATCAGGCCACACATTAGCCCTCAGTAACCTATTAGCCACTGCTGCGTTTTGCTAAAGCAAGGTAGAAAATACAGCTTTAGGTCATCTAAATCCCGGCCAGAAATTTACGTCAACCATCTGAGGTTTCCAACCTCCACAAGTCAGACACAAATCATCCAGCTCATTTATTTAAAAGGGAAAACGAAAACCCAACGCGCCAAACGTGGCATACGGTGAATGAAAACTAACGGAGACTTTCTGCGAGTTCAGGTTCAATTGCAGTGTTTTATTAGAAAGCTTAAATAAAAGTGTTTGAGGCAAACTGTACTAATTATCAAGCCAATCAAAACAAAACTTTAGGACTGTAGGTCAAGGTTTAGGTTGAGGCATTTATTATATAGAGTAAACTTTACCAATAACAGCCAAATGCTTTATTTTGACTACTAGTTAAGTAGTGTTAATGTCAGCTATTCGACTGGTTTCCACGCCTCCAAGGTTAATGCTCATCTGCAAAATGTATGAGGCGAAACTTGGTCATTCTTAAGCAAGTTAAGACACAACTTTAGGATTTGAGGTCAAGTAGTTATTGTAATGTCTAATTTCTTAAGATATATGTGTTTTTATTGGAATTTAATTATGTAATTGAACTTTGCGGAATGAAAGTGTGTGTCATGGGTATTTTTGGCTACTTGGGCGTTATTATTTTGAGGTGATAAATGCAGGTTTTAGCGCCACCAAGAGGAGAACCAGTGAGTGAGTGAGTGAGTGAGTGGACCAAATGGTCTAATGAATTGGAAAAGAGAAAGAAAGACAAGGAGAGAGAGAGAAGACTGAGGAAAAGACAGAGAGAGGAATCAGAGCCTGGAGGGGAGAGGATCGGCAGTTACTGTTTGTCTGTGTGTGTGTGTGTGTGTGTGCCAGCACTACTCAAGTGCAGCTTCAAACCCCATCAGTGTTAAAGTGAAAGCCAGCTGGATTTGTCCTCTACACACACTCATTGAGTCTCTCCCCCCACACACTCACACTCACAGACACACACCCACACACACACAAATCACACCCTGACTCACCTCAAGCTTCTAGTGGTGCCTGTAAGTGTGTGTGTGTGTGTGCTGCTTGTCACGGTCATGGGCAGCCTGCCTAAAGTGCCTCTGTGTGTGTGTGTGTGTGTGTGTGGGCGGGTATTTATGGCGTTGTGGGGACCTTTTTTCCCCTAAAATCACTTTTATTCATTTTTTTGGGCTTTGTTGGTAGATTTGAGAGGTTCCTGTGAAGAAAAATGACTGTAGAAAATGTTCTTGTTTTATTTGAGAAACTAAAAGAGGTAAAAGATGTGCTTTTGGTTACTGAGGTTAAGGTCAGGGTTAGGAGTAGGTGTAAAATTATATACATCTAATATAGTATACGTCATTAGTCTATGGAAGGACCTCACTAAGATAGTAATACGTGACTGCGTGTGTGTGTGTGTGTGTGTGAGGCCCGGGACGGTGTGCTCCTCTCTCAGTCCTCTGACTCCTTTATTTACAGTTTAATGGCCCACGCTGACAGATTAGTAATAACACAATGTTGCAAAGATTTTCAAGTAGTTTCCTTCTTTCTTTCCTTCTCTCTCTCTCTCTCTCTCTCTCTCTCTCTCTCTCCATATCCAATTTTCTGCTTTTTTAAAATCTTTCTCTCTCAATATCTCTCACCAAATCCATCTTTTCTTCTTGTTTCAGTCTCCCATTTCTAACTCTCTTTTCTCTCTAACTCTTTTTTCTCTTTCTCTCTCTACCCCTTCTCTCTCTCTCTCTTTGTCTCTGTGCCCCACTCCCCCACTCCCACTTTCTTCTTATTTTTGCTCCCTATCGCTCCATCTTTCTCTCTTCTTCCCTTATCAAACCATCTCTCTCTCTCTCCTCTCTCTCTTTCTTTCTTTCTTTCTCTCTCTCCCCTCTGTCTATCGCTCAATCTCTCTTTCACCATACTCTTTCTCGCTTCTTCCCTCTATCTTCCCCTATCCCACCATGTCTCACTCTCTCTCTCTCTCGCTCTTTGTCTCCGATATTTACATTTAAATACAGTACAATTCATGAAGTGTTTTTTACAGAAGCAACAGTTCAATTTCTGCAACCTTTAGCGCTCTGTTTCCAACAATTATAGGCATTACAGCGTGTTACTGTATTTGGAAAGAAACAAGGTGAAAACACAAGCTGTAGATTTACGGTCTTTAAAAAGTACTGAATTTTACTGTGGTATGAAGTAATGTACTGTAAGGTAATAGCTGTAAATTGACTGTAATTGTTTACAGAGTAGATTCTGCTGTCTCCATGGTGTTTGCCTCGGGCCACTGGGGTGTTGTGGTAAAAATTGTGTAGAGGGACGTTACTGAAAGTGTGGTAAATTAGGGGGAGGAGGGCGTTGTTGCACGTTTTCTGGTAAACACTGCAGCGGCGTGGCTTTTCCCGGAGAGGCAATGAACAACAGAGGGAGTCGGATAAAAGTTAGACTCTGAATTGAAAACAGTGGTCAGGGCTGAGCGAGTTTTACTGGAGCCAGGAAGCCAGCTGGGACCGGCAACCGCAGGGCCATGACATAACCATGAGTTGTGGTTTAATTGGGTTTAAGAGCGCTAAAAAGACCTGTTTGTTGGCTAGTGTGGAAGTACATACGTTTAACCAGATTTGGTAGATCTGTTCTTCTGCAGATCTGCTGACGTATCTGTGAAGGTTCTCAGACATCCAGGATGGGGTAATCTTGGTATCTTGATTCAACAGCAACTGGACTTGTTTTCAAAGTTCCTGAAGACGTTTTGCCTCTCATCTGAAATGCTCCTTCTGTTCTAAGAATGTGATGGAGAGTTAAAGTGAGTGATTATTTCTCATTGTGAACACAGCAAATGAGCACTACAACCAAATGTGCTCCCGAGGAGCAGTGCTTACTTGTCGAAGATTTGAACCGGCGACCATCCGATCACTGGTGCCAACTCTCCTTAATTGTATCAATTTGGGATTAAAAGTCTTGATCAGGAACCTAATGGCGGTAGTGCTGTAGGTAGGAGGTGCTGTTTGAACCAACAGCCTCTTGGTTCTGAGGTGAAGATCCTACCCTAGACCACCAACTTCTACTTTGTGACCTTGAAAGTAGTCCATTTACATGCAATTGGAACAACCATCGCTGAGCAACACAGTCTTGAGAGCCCTAATGGGACCCACTAATGCTTCACACCTGGGCTCAGGTGACGCCAGTCACTTACACCTTGGTCCACACCTTGCGTTCCAAAATTCCAACTTTAGCAACATGGTGAATAATATAATAGTCCACCTTGAATGCTATTATAATAACCAGTTCTAATCTGCTAAACAGAGGCTGGTCGCAACTAATCATGCAGTCAAAGTCCTCATTTTTGCACAAAGACTTAAAGTGCAAAACCCAAGCACACTCTGATTGTGTATTCCTTTTTTTTTTTTTAAACAATGGTTTTCTGCAGAAACAGTTCCTTCAGTCCAGACAGCATGTTGGCAAATCTCGCTCCTCTAATGGCTTGTAATGACCCATTGATCCGACTTCCCTCCTCTATTGCTCAATTTACTCAGTTATAGCATACTGAATAACTGCATCGCTGGCACAAATTCCATGTTTACAACTAGAGTTTGATATGGATCATGTCATTTATTTGTCAAGAAAATGTAATGCTCAGCAACATACACAGTGACCCAATCATACACACAAAAAAGTCTTTGCGTTGCAGTGCACAGTGCTGGATATAATAGTGCAATCAATGTAAACTTTGACAAAAGAACATGAAATAATAAACTTGGAGTTGCATTTGAGAGTTACAGCAATTGAGTGGCTTCATTGTTATTTAGTAAATCGAGTTAGCAAGAAAAGCCATTTTCCTCATTTCCAAAATACACAGGAAACTCTTAAGAATTTCAAGTGTGCACAAGTGTTATTCAGTTTAGCACTTTTTGATGGAGAAATAAGTCTGGTGGTCGTTGCATTAGTAGGAGAAAATGACAAATTTTGTGTTCCAATTTCAATGCCATCACACCTTTTAACCCTAGATTATTCTGTAAAGCTTGCAGTGGTAACGGTGTAGAACACAGAAATGTTCAGAAAGTTTGACAGGTTTCATATTAAACTCTTTCACATCCAGTGCAAATGGTGTCCAGTATCTTGTGATTGCACTTCATGTCTGCATAAGAAATCAATTTATCAATCATTAAATCAATCAAAGTCAAAATAAATAAATAGCTTATGTATGTGAGCTTCTGTTACTTTAAATATATTGATATTGTTATTAAAATATGTTATTTATATGTATTAACACTATTTTTAATGTAAGACTTGCTGAAAAGCTGATTAGTTTTCTCTCAACTTTGACACAAAATGAATAACATTTATCATTATTTTCTGCAAAAACTAGTTCAGTTTTTATGCTTCAGGAGGGTTTTAGTGCAGGTTTTAACATTCCAAAAACATGATTACAATCATTTAATGTAATTTGCCTTAAGTCAATGAACCATTTTTTTAATTCCATCAATTACATGGATTATATTTAATAACAGAACAACACATTAATAAATTATATAGATTATATATGGTAATTGCACTTAAATTCTCATGAATACATGATTAAAAAACAGAGTCCTCTCTGTCCCCTCCGTGTCCCTTTTTGGTCAAACATCAAACAGAGTTCCTGGAGCTTCTGGAACTCCCTCTCTCTTGCCCGCTTTGGAGCGTCTCACCTGCGCCAGATGCTGCGTCCGTCCCGCGGTCTCGATCCCGGTTCCGGTGCCCCTGCTCCTCCTCCCCCTGCTCCCCCTGCATGGTTTCTTCATACGTGGGCAAATATTTGACCTCGTCGTAGGCGGGCAGCTGCAGCACCGGCGACGTGAATTCCCCAAACCCGCCGCAGTCCTGAAAGCGGTCGAGCAGCGAGTCCTGGGACGCGGTGGTGCGGCTGTGGAAAAGCGACGTCGATGACGGCTCGTCGGTTGCGTCCCCCCTCCCCCGGTTGTGGTTGTGGCGGTGGCGCGGGCGCGGGCAAACGATCCGCTGGATGAAGTAACCCACAGCGAATAGGAGCAGAAGGATGAGAAGACCGGAGAGTTTCCGCGTCAGCCAGCCCACGTTATCCAAAAAAGTGCGGCTTACCGGGAGTCTGCAGCATCCTTCCCCTCCTCCTCCTCCTCCTCCTCCCCCCGACTCCTCCGCACTGCCGTTACCATGACCGATCCTGTTCCCGTTCCCGTTCGCGGTGCCGGTTCCCGGGACGCAGCATCGTTGCTGCTCGCCGCAGTCCGTTTCCCCGCAAAAGCGTGAAGCCTCAACGGCGCAAACCGCAGCCAACGTGGCCAGAAGAGTGCGGCACGTCCAGATCGGGGGAGGACGCATGCTTTTGAGATTAAAAAATGATTAAAATACAATGCACCCACCGCTGATGGTCGTTCATGATGATGTTCAGCGACGGACGCTCCGTCCTCCTTCTCCCGATTGCTCCGGGAGGGGTGGGGGTACGCGGGGGGGTGGCGTACCGGCTAGTAGTCGGTGGGCGTAGATGATAAAGTGAGGCAGAAAAAAACAGACTTAATCTGCATGACGGGACGGTTTCCACGCAACTTACCGGTTGTTTTGGGTAATCAGAAAGTGATGCCTTTGGTAACATCCACGTAAATCCACGTTTTTGTCATAATTTTAACATGTTTCAGGGGATACCGGATTTTGGAAGCCACTTACCACTGCATGGTTTGGTACGGCCCGGTGCCGGTGTTGAAATGCACAAAGGATCCTGTTGTAGTACCGTTTGGGAAACGCACACCTCAACGGTAAGGTCCTGTTGCATGGAGGTGCTGCGATGGGTACTATTAAATAAACTATGCCTTGTATACATTATTTTTTTCCTACAATTTATTATTACTATTATTGATTTATATGCAGCAATCTCAGGCTCAGAACAAAACGTGTGTTACAAAGTGCTTTTCCACTGCACTCCACAGTATGGTACACTTCTGTAAACATTTATTTTCTATTTTACACACAGTAATTTGGAAACAGTCATCTAAGATCGTTTGGTACCTTTCAGTATGCTTTTAAAAGGTACCAAATGTTTATTCCAGTCCGCAGCAGACCATACAGTAGCTAAGTACACTTACTCTTTATGTCTCCCCATTGATTGGGGGGCTCTAGAACACTAACTTCATTAGCATGATGGGATGATTTTCCATGCATTTGACTAGAATCTGTTGTATTTCTGTTGAATGCACAAAGAGTCCCAGTTTTGAAGATGGCCATATAAGATAGCTTGATGCTAAGATTTTACAGGCAATGTTGCAGACATGAAAAGTTCCCCCCCCCTTTCATTAGTACCAGTAGCTTTTTTGGTTCTCCTTTGGTCAGGGCACCAAGCATACTTAGCAGGACCCAAAAGACAGGGCAACAAAACCTGTAGACCACCATCAGACACACAAGCCTCAACTGCACAGTGGAAAAGTGTCTGTTGGTCTCTGTTGAGCTGTAGTGATCTTAGCTGAAGTCGAATGCAGCCCAGCAACAGGAGATCTACCAACCCTCAACATTTCTCATCAACTAATGAATCTAATCATTTACTGCATTTTTCAGCTCCTACTTACAGGGACAGTTCCCCATGGAGCAACTTTGGGATAATGATATTGGTAGCATGGAGGAAGACTAAAACCCACAACCTCTGGGTTCACGACGTGAAATTAAGATTGTTGACTGCAGAACATCACATCCTGTTAAAAGTGAGAAGAGCCAGACTATTAAATATGCATATATCACGTCTATCTTCCAGGCAACTCTTTAAGTGTGTCATTTGCAGCGCACCCTGGAGAACTGTGCATGAAACGAAGGCCTAAATGAAGACGCCACTTAATAGTCTGTTGAATATTCTTAGCTAATGAGTCACTAGCCGATATGCAGACTGCATACAAGGGGTCGGCAGAACGTAGCAAATTAATTTGTGACGGTGTCTTTTCGATCTTTAATTACCTTCGATCTTCATGCATGTAAATTTGATCAAACTTTGACCATTTTAATTTGATATTTTAAATTCATTTTTAGCATTAATTTTTGGGTCTGACCATATGTATCAGCTTGGGTCAGATGAAAAACTCCAGCTTATGATGCAAGCTAGATAGAAGTCGTTCTGTACTATAAAGTGTTCATAATTTTGAATAAATGGCCAAAAAGAAACCCAAAGTGACCCTGTCATCCATTGGTCAGCCTTCCTGCTTTTTCCTCCTCGTTTCTGTTCCAGGAGGCAGCAGTCGATATTCACTTCTCCTAAACAGAGCTGCTGTACAATTTGCCGAATTCGATTACCAAAGCATTATGCTGTAAAACACACGGGAAGCAAAAAAGGCACCCGGTCTCATTTAGTCTCAAGTTTCTCTCAGTATTCTCTGTCCAATTTCTTCCATTCGATATGTGCAGCATCATCACGCACAATAAAACAGCCACATATTTCTCTATTGAGCAAGTGCTGTGTCTGATTTAATGCAATACAGGTTTCATAAATACAGCATAATGCAAATAATGATCGGGTTTCTGCCCCCATAAATAGCATCCTAATTTTAACCCCTAATTTCATGACCTGAAATAACCCTAAAACTGAATTGATTTTTAAAAACTAAAGTAAGAACTATGAAAACTTGCCTCCCATCCCCTTTCCACACGCCCTTCCTCAGGAGACTGATTGTAATTCTATCCCTAGTGGAATACTCTTCTGTTTGTTTTCTTGGTTTACTGGAAGGAAAAGCGACTGCTCTCAGTGCTAATGGCAGAAACCACGGCTGAGGTGTGCGGCTTGTGTTGGAGATGAAGCTCAACATGTTCACCACCATCTTACACTTTCTTTCTCTATCCCTTTCTCTCTCTTCCGTTCTCCTTCTCTGTCTCTCTGTCTCTCATTCTTTCTTTTGCACTTCTTTTTTCCATCTATCCATCCAGCCAGCCAGCCATCCGTCCTTCCATCCATATCTGTCTGTCTTACTCTTTCTTTCTTTTGTACTTTTTTCCATCCATCCATCCATTCATTCATTCATTCATTCATTCATTCATTCATCCACATCAGTCTTACTCTTTCATTTTTGTACTTTCTTTCTATCCATCCATCATACATACATCCATCCATTATTTCTTAGTTTCTTTATTTCATCAATCCATCCGTACATCCATCCATCCCTGCTTTTCTAAGGTAACCCTGCTTTGAGGAGGAGGAGGGTTGTGTAGAGGTTGTGTGTTTTGGATGGTGAAGCAGCTCTGGCAGAAGCAGTTGAACGGAATTGGGCCGTTTACCTCCGACACACTCTGTCTGACCTCTGAGCAGTTCACTTGTGATTGGTTCCGTGCTCAGTGACACAGCAGAAGCCCGTTCTCTTTCATAAGATGCTGTTTCTGCCATAAAACTTGGTGATAAATGCCTGGCGGTGTGTACTTTTAAATAAAAGTAGATTCTTTACAAAGATAATGACTCCAGTAGAAGTTCAAACCTTAATTAAATAATTAAATACAAAAAATAAAATACAAATTGAATTAAAATATATTTTTTGAGATGCAGCAATATGATCCGTAATGAATCTTCATTCACATCACAAAAACTGCCTTAATTAAACCCAGTCCCTCTTCAGCTGACTTTCATATCATTAGCAGCCAGCGCTGAAGTCATGTCCGGACGTCTTCCCGCCTCTGCTTTTGGTCTTTCTTGCGGGAAACTCTTCACTAGAATCTTATGTAGCACTTACATTTCTTTCATGTCCACAGGAAAACAGAGGGGGATTCCCTGGCCCACGGGAGCATGATTTCAGGAATAGGGAAAGGTCCCAGAATTGGGGATGTGCATTTCTTTTACACTGTTAAAAATACCACGGTAAATTACAATGTAATGCTGGCTTCCTGGTGGGGCGGGGGGGTGTTTACAGGCCTGTGTGGGTCTTTTCATCCATCCATCTTATTCTTTCTTTCTCTTCATCCATCCATTAATTCTATCTGTCTTATACTTTCTTTCTTTGTATAGGATATATAAATTAAACACTTGTTTATAGGTTAATCATTGGCCGAGGCTTAGCACTAGATTTTAACTCCTCCCACTTTTCTTCAACTCGCTCCTTATTTTCTAGCACCATAAGTTATGAATATACAGTACCAAACTGAACATACTGTAGGGAAATTATTGTAAATGAGTGAGGAGCCACCGTAGTGTTGATACAGGGCTGGAGGGGGCAGATTTCTTCTCCCGAGAAGCAGTTTTTCCTGTCCCGGGCAGCTGGAGATGACTCACTCCGGGGCGGATTTTACAGCTCTGGGATTTGTGGGTACATGTGGAGTCAGCACATGTGTGAAAACCACACACACATACACACACAGGCCACTGCACTGTCCCTACCACACCCACACATCCACCTACACAAACATACACACACACACACACACCGAGGCCACTGCACCGTCCCTACCTCACACACACGTCCACCTACACATACACACGCACGCACACACACACACACACACAAGCTATTTTTGTGAGCTCCTTTTATTTATCTGCAACCTTGAAAGGGGTTTTCCTTAAGAGATCCGGTGCTCACGTAGAAAAACTAGCTGACGAAAATCAGACAAATATCACGTAGGACACTGAGGTCTACACAGTGAGTAGTATTTAAATGTATGTTTGCAGATGTTAAAAAATAAATCACTGCAATTATTATCGCACTTTTCCAATTAATTATAGAGAAATCAGGGGTGGCTCAAGACTTTTCAGCAGCACTGTATCGTATGCGGCTTTATTAAATATTACATCAATTTACATAGATTTTACCTTGACACATTTTACATAATCAAGTTCATATACTCTGTTGCTGTCATATCTTACTGTTTTTTGCTATCTGTTCTTTCTTGCTGCTGTATTCTTTCTTTCTTCCTTTTCTTCCGTCCATTCATTCATTCATTCATTCATATTTATTTATCTTTCTTTTTTCATCAATCCATCTATAAATCTTACTCTTTCTTTCATTATATTTTATCCTTTCTTTCTTTCTTTCTTTCTTTCTTTTTTCTTTCTGTCATTCATCCACCCACCCACACCATCTAACCCATCCATCCATGCATCATCCATCCATGTTACACTTTCTTTCTTTATATCCATCCATATTTCTTTTCATCTATCTGTCCATCCATCTGAGCCCAGCCCATCCATCTGTCTGTCCATTCCATCCATCCATCCGTCCGTCCGTCCGTCTGTCTGTCCGTCCATCCATCCATCTATCCATCCGTCCATCCATCCATCCATCCATCTGTCTGTCTGTCTGTTCAGATTCATCTATCTATCTATCTATCTATCTATCTATCTATCTATCTATCTATCTATCTATCTATCTATCTGTGTCTGTCTGTCTGTCTGTCTGTCTACCTTTCTATCTATCTATCTTACACTTTTTCTTTTCATTCATCATCAATTTACATTAACTAGTACCGCATTTTTACCTTGTTTAGACTTCAACAAGTGTTTCTGACACAACTTACATAATCGAGTCCATATACTGTATGTATATATGTGTATAAGTTGTTATTGTAATATTTATCACACACAAAGTAGTCGTTGAGGTATAGTCTATCTCTCTATTGCTCTGTCTCCTCCCATTGTGGGTCCTGTCCTCCATCTACAGTTTTTCTCAGTTGCTTTGGAGCATTTCTCAGATCAGAAAGTGAATTCTCAAAACTACTTGTTCAACCGCCACGTAGTCACTTGTGCACAACACATGAACATTTCTCATTGCTTTGATCAAAATGCAAATGCTTTTGTACATTCATATAATTGATTGTGTACAATTCTCTGCTGTTTCCTACATTTCCACTTGTTTATGTCATGTTGATCAAAATATATTATACTAGTTTCATCTAAATAATCTTAACCCCCAAATCATTTCAGCATCAGTTCATTGCACAAGTCACTAAATGCAAAATAGTTAATCCAGTTGTCAAAATCTCCAAAAAATAAAACTAATAATAAAAAATTAAAATAAAAACTGTTTTATGTAAATGTGTCTTGAATTGACACATTGTGCAGATGAAATTTGAATGTCACTAATAAAGGGGCATGAAGAACCAATGCTCAACTACTTCTCTAAAACAGGTGAATCTCGTGAACCTATAATTGGCATGCCTATATAACAAAAGGTGCAAAACACAGATTTACAATTTTTGAAAATGGATGAACAACCAGGACGTGGTCACTTCCGGATAAATAAAACAGATTTACATATACATACAGAAAAATAGCTGCAAGGAAATCCGCAATAAGATCTAATATTGTAAAATATATTGATGAAACGTGCTGATAATATAGCTGTTACTGTAATTGATCAAACATAGCGAAAATCAAAAGACAATTCCCATAGCAGTGAATTGGTTTGAAAATCGTACTGTCTGACACGAAAAAAAGCACAACTTGTGGCAGTGGGCATGAATCAAATAGATGAAATAACGTGAATATTGCACGTAATGCCGTGATACTGCGTTGGTAAATTTGTGCTGTTGAATTTCATAGATCCCATACAGAAGAAATTCAGCCTTTTGCATTGTCAATTACTGTAAACCAAACCATATTTTATATCAGGAAATCCTGAAACCATGCAATGTCATTCTGACAACACGACTAAACATTTTGACTTTACCGTATATAAACAATGACAAAAGGACTTGTCATTCTGATGGTGATGACATTTTCATTGACACAAAAACTTACTTTTGAGGAAATACCTAAGGATTTTGAGTAAAGTACATGCTTTTGCAAGAAATCCAATGTGTTGTGCTGTTTGGACTAATTGTTTTGAGAATGCACTAACTGTTATGCAAATATTAAGACTGATTCGAGAAATGCTCCAAAGCAACTGAGAAAAACTGTAATACATACAAGACAACACAGGCTGAA
>JAVGVS010000391.1:37500-50000 GCA_032718565.1 Distichodus sexfasciatus | reverse complement strand
ATATAGGGATGCCAGGCAAGAGGAAAAGAGGAAGACCCTATAGAAAGTTTGTAGATGTGGTGAGAGAGGAAAAGCAGGTGGTTGGTGTGAAAGAGGAAGATATAGAGGACAGGAAATAGATAAGAATCGATTCAGTTCATATTAACATTTTGAATGTGTTTTATGATAACACATATACAATTATCATGTAATGGCACACTACTGAGAACCTCAGTAAGCAGGTTATTTATTATAGTGATCACTTCAATCAACATTTATGGACACCTGAAACACCAACCTACACATAATTGCTCTGACTGTCTTCCAAAAACAATAAAAAAACTGATTGGAAATACAGAAAATATGCAGACATTGATGCCGGTAGAGGTTCTAAATGTCAGTTTTGATATACTTTTTGATAATTTCCCTGTGTTGCTGTCAGCTTTTATCAGTATTTGGCCAGGACTTATTTTTTTCTGAACTTGAATTGTCTGAGCCGGTCTCATGTCGCCTCTGCTGTCTGTAGCTTTATCTTTTCTAAACAGCTCTGAGCAAAACAGGAGGAGCTAGGTGCAAATGATGCGGTCGTTTGTGACTCAGTTTCTCTCACAGTGTACACCCAGACACTTGTTGAGATGCTCTTCCTCTTTCTGCAGCAGATGAGATAGCAGTGTGTCCACAAACCTGCTTAAAGACACACACTAAACTGGCTAAACCTGATTTAACGTGAGGAGAGATGAACTCTGAAAAACATAATTATAATAACTAAAAATAGAGCCTGTGCTGATGTCTGATAATAAACTGTCTGATCGCTGTCAAAGCCAGAAGTTTTAAAAATGACATGGCGTTCTCAGTCGTTCTCTCCACCTTTTTGTTGTCACGTTACATTTCCGGCGGTTAAAAAGCGAGGAAAAACCCTAAACATAAGAATGACCTATTTCTGCCACTAGCTCGACTTGTTTGTCACGTGTGGTTTTACGACTGTTTTTTTCACGTTTCTAATATCAGGCTCTAGGCCCCTCTTTTTCTTCTCCGTACTTCGACATGTGCTAGCATGTCGTTCGCCTGCCTAAAAACAAGACAGAGACCATCGCAGGCCAGTTGGTTGCAGATGTGGAGGGCGAGTGGGGTGAGATAGTGGCAGTTCCCCCGTTTCCTGTTTTTGTGTCTGAACAGACAGATGGAGGAGAGCGAGTGGAGGAGAGAGGGTTAAACGTGTTAACGAACAACCACTCCTTTCACCATTTTTGTGTTGGTCTGTTGAGTGCGGATGTGGTTCGGCCGGAGTTGAATTTTATTCTAATGAGGGGGGGGGGAGGAAGAGAGAGAGGGAAGGAGAGCGAGGAGAACAAAAGAGGGAGGAAGGAGGGTGAGAGGGACGAAAAAGAGAGGGAAGGTTTGAGAAAAGGTGAGAGAGAGCGTGAGAAAGGGTGAGAGTGAACGAGAGATTGTGAAATCGAGGGGGAGAAGGAGGGAGAGAGAAATAAAGTGTAAGAGCGAGCAAGGGGAAAAGAGGAAGCAGGTGAAAGAAAGCGAAGGGGGGAAGAAAAAGAGAGCGAGGGGGAGAGAGAGTGAGCAAGCGAGGGGGACTGGAGAGGAAAGACAGACAGTGAAAGAGAGCGGAGGAGAGAGAGAGAAGGAGAAGGAATGAACGAGGGAGTGAGAGACTGGAGGGATAAATGGAGCAAGAACCTTTCAAAGCCTGCTCATTGTGCCGGGTTCCCTCGCTGCCTCCCATCTCCCTTTTGCAAGTCGAGTGAAAAAATAAAGTGGAATAAAAAAAGAATGAAAGCAATTCACACTGGTATCCTGCTTAGCCCACTACTCTAAATAAACTTTCCTTTGTGATACGTTTGGAGTTTTCACTCATAACATCATGTTCAGTAAAAACTATGCTGAAAATTTGCATTTGAATGTCATTTGGAAAACAACACCCATATGAACACTTGGCTGCAACTCTTTTGCATTAAACTGGAGCTCATTCAAGTTTATGTTTCTTTTTTTTTTTTGCAGAAACACATAACATAACTAAAGATGCATTTGTTGGAAGCTGATATGCTGATATGATATGCTTATGTCAGATGATAACGTAGGCACATCAATTTGTCAGTCGGGCACAAGATTTTATTGGAGCTGCCTGAATCTGGAAGTGCATTTTTGTAGCTTTTAAAAACAGAAAACGTATCAGTTGAAAAAGTGTTCATCAGAAGTCTGGGACTCTGTGATGATTATTGTATATACTGTATAAATTTCTGACAGTTCGAACTCCATTTCAGCAGCGTAGCTCAGATTTAGCTTAAATGATATGTCTGCACGTCAGGTGTACTCTCTATAAAAATAGTTGTCATGTTTTAGAATGAACTATAATTTGATCAAATGTTTTCAGCGCTGGTTCTTGCATTATAAATTATTCCAAATGTATTTTTTTACAGCAAAGGAGATATTCCCACAGCAGTTATAAAAGGTAATCTCGCTCTCTTTCAGCTCCTATTTTTCTTTAAAATATATGCAGTCATAAAGTACTGATTGTGATTAAATAGAAGTGATTGTTCTCAAAACTAGGTAATCAGACTGAAAATGGGAACAGCACCTCAGGTATTTCATTAATATTTATTTTTATATTTCTTACATTTATTGAAACATTTTCTCAGAGATAAATATGTTAAATATTCCCGTGATCTAACAGTAAATGTGTTCATGCTTTTGTTTTCAGACAGCACAGAATCTTCAGATGAGAGCTCGGAGGAAGAGGAGGAGGAGGAGGAACAGGAGCATGAAGATGATCAGTCAGGTTAAATTGTCTTTTTGAGTTATTTCTTTTTATGCTGATATCTTAGGTATTAACCTTTGAAAGACTTTACGTTATATGCAAATACAAAAATAAAGTATCTAAAATAATAAAGTATATGTAAAGTAATATTGAGAGTGTTTTATATATGAGAAAATGAGACATTTGGCACAGTAATTTAGTCAAATGTGCAAACATAATCAACATCAGTATAAAACTGGGGCAGTTGGTAGTGTAACAGTTAGGGTGTTGGCCCCGTGATGGGAGGGTTGTTGGTTCACATCCCGTATTTTTAGAAGGATACCATTGAGGTCCTGCTCCCCATAACTATGTTTCAAGCCCCAGACAGGTAAAGGTACCACTGAGATAAAAATCAGCAAGGTACCGTCCTCAAACAGTGCTTCCCACTTCTCCTTCACGGATGGGTGAAATTCAGAGGTCACATTGGGTTGTGGTGCGCTGTGTGCTCTGCTGTGGTGTCTTCACAAGGAGAAATAATCACTTACTCAAGAAAACATCGGGAAATCTGGACATTTGAAATAAATATATCAATAACCAAACATATATTATTGTTAATGTAGTAATAATAATAACAACGTAACGCTTGAGTTTGTATCTTGATGAGGAAAACGTCGAGTCACCCAGAGTGATGAGGCACCGCTGGGATTCGAACCCAGGATCTCCTGTTTACTAGACAGGCGCTTTAACCAACTAAGCCACGGCGCCGCTGCGTGGAGGATGAGAGGAACTGGTTGCGTGTCTGAAAACTAGATATTGATTTTATTCTGGCGTTATTAAATAAAGTGATCAGGGTGCATCGGGGGGAATTCAGCTTTTGCTTGTACCACCGCGACACGACACCCGAATATACACATTTATTTGCATTGTTTTGGCTGGTTTTTATATTTGCTTTACGTTTTTAAGTATATTCCCTTATTTTTTTGATAACAGCAAGATGAGGGGCGCGTTTCAAACCGCACACTACTGCTCTACATAGTGGTAATCGCCATCGCCTTACCTTGTTAATGTTGGCTTTAATCAGCATCCGCCTAATTCAGAAAGAGAGATAAAACTAACACAGTTAATCATTAGTAACTAATCTGTAGGTTTGATGTGGTCATTAACCAGAATATCAGCTAATATTAACAGCACACTGTTTCGCTTTCCTAGTGTGAAGTGTGAATGTCATTCAACATTAATAGCAACCTAGATGACTATGCAGGCCCTAATTTATATTGATTATATTGATACTTATCACGTATACATTACAAATACTGTACTGACAGTGTCCAGTAGGGAGTCTCTTTGGCATCTTAAGGGTTCAGCTTTTTGAGCCAGTTTTATGTTTAAGAAAAAAACAAATAGCCTAATTTGTCTAATTTTCTTTTATAGAAGATGGAGAGTCGCATGAAAAAGCCTTGAGCCAAGGTAAGAATAAAAAAGTCCACAAGTTTGGATACTACTTTCTGCTTTGACCTTTTCAATGGTTTAATCATTACCTGTATATAACTTAAAAAAAAAAAAAAAAAAAAAACTATAACAATAGTAACAGCAAACATTATGTGTCACTGTTTGTTGTGTTGTGGCATAAATACCTGTATGGACTTTGCTTTTATTTTCCAGATTCAAATGCAGAACCAGGTCAAGAGACTAAGAATGGTAATTTCTCTTTCTTTTATGAGCTAAAGTGACTCCATGACTAACGAGCGTTAAACAGGTTATTAGACTAAACACTGGTTAAACGTTTACAAGTTGTTTTATAGAAAAAAAAGATATTTGTGAAACTGATTCAAGGTTTAAGATTCAAAATGATTTATATGTCAAATAAACCAAGTTTTCCTAGTAGAAAGGTACACTCGTTCGTTCCGAAGACTGCGAAATGCAAAGTAGAAATAAACTGTATATCCAGAAATAAACATTAAAAATGTAACATAATACTCAGTGGTTGATAAGTAAAGGTCTTAAAGTTTTATGAAAATGCCTAAACGTTAGTGTTGTATTTGATAAGAACTTGGTCATTGACTAAGCAGATTATGAACAGTCTGTGCGCTGGCCACAGCTGACCTCGTGGCGCAACGGTAGCGCGTCTGACTCCAGATCAGAAGGTTGCGTGTTCAAATCACGTCGGGGTCAAACTTTATTTATTCTCACCAAGTTGCATTACTTTACAAAAATTATGTAACAAACCACAGACTTTAAACTTTGGTTCTCGTGAACTCCTCTGATACTAAAAACCAATATAGTTGAACTTAAACACAGCATTTCACGACTCCACGAGACTATTAAAATACTGTTTACATTCACCTGGATAAATAAGACAACCACATTTTAGGACTAAAAACAATAATGTTAATAGCGTTCACAGAGTCGTAGTGCGATTACAACATTGCATTTACCCATAGTCCAGTCCGTTTCATACATCACTATATATGTCAATGCATCGACGTTTGTAAATAAGCGTCACACGCGAGCAAATTGCGCTCTTTTTGAATATCACACGTAGATATTCAATCTATGTGTGATATTAGAATAAACTATTTGCATTTTTGCATGATGTAAAAACGCGATGTTCATTTAACTGCGTAGTTCTCTCTCCATTTCCCGCGTTATTCTGGCGCATAAATGTCACGTGATGGTTCTGGCCAATGAGGACGCAGCTTGCTCACACGTGACCATTATGTACCCGCGCTTGGCAATTTGCGTGATTTCTGACCAAACGATTGAACAACAGCTGAGAAAATATTCCAACATTTCATCTTTTGTCGGATACTTTTTGAGCGGACAGACGATTTTTTCCGTTCCTAAAAATATTTTAAAGCTCCAACTGGCTCCATGCAGAATTTAAAAGATTAATGATTTTTTTATTCGTTACATACGTAGTTATAGAAGTAGAAAATGTGGTGAAATGTAGCCTGAAACGACCCTACAATTTTATACATTAGAAGTTAACAGCAGGTTAAGTGAAAGAATCTTGCCACAAAAAGAAAATACTAAACATTAAGAGTAGACTATGTACAAAAATCCTTAAAATAGAGATTTCACACGTTGTCTATAGATGTCTGTAATACATTAGAAACTATGTATTTAAAGTGCAGTGCAATCTAATATACTTATTAATTTAATATAAGGTTTAATATAAAAGCTTGGTGAGAAATTTTATTAATGTTGACTGTTCCACATGTGGTCAGTAGATGGCAGAATGTTTACATGAATCAAATTGTCGTTTGCCTTTGGTGAGAGGATTCAAGATTCAAGATTCTTTATTTGTCAGGTGCAGATTATACAGGTACAACATGCAGTGAAATGTGTCCTGATCCGCTCTTTTAACAGTGCAATTAGCCATTTTAGAAAAATAACAAAATAGAGATACAAATACAAACTTAAAAAATAAGGAGGTCAGGGAAATAGACAATTTCATCTATATACATATATACAATAAGATACATAAAGTTACATATGTGCAGACGGCATGGAGTACAATTTTAATTTAAGATTGTATGTGCATATACTAAATTTAAAAAAATGTATTGACGATTTAACCTGTGTTTACAGAATTATTCTTTTTTTTGGGCCCGCCACCACCCCCCCTCTTCGGAGGACAACTTTATTTGTTTTGTTTTGTTATTTCTATGTCATTCCATTAGTTTGTTTCAGTAATTAACTTAAATCTGACGGGGGGAGAGGGAAGGGAGAAAGACAAAGAAGAGAAAGAGAAGAGAAACACAGTGCTGAAAGAGATGGAGAAAGGATAGGAGAGGAAGTGAAAATCTCCTGGGGCAGCTGCTGCATCTGTAGTGTCGAACCAACTTCCGCATCCGAGAGAAGAAAAAAAAGGAAAAAAAAGAGAAAACAGAGGAAAAGAAAAAAAAGGGAGAAGGAGGATAGAGAGAGAGAGAAAAAACAAAAACAGAATTCTTGTAAAGACAGGTGACAGATGACAGGTGACAGGTGCAATGAGAGTTTATAAAGTGCAAGTGCAACTGCAGCATTGTACGTAGCAGGCAGAGTAGAAGCATGTGATATTTAGACAGTGAGTTAGATGCTTGAGTTAGATACTTTTACTACACACACACACACACACACACACACACTCTTTCGGTTTTCTTTTCCAAAATGTGAATATGTCTCTTTCTTTAATCCAGGAGAGCACGCAAGACACGTCTGTGAAAGGTGTGAAGATCTTCCGGTGAGTGTCAACCCTTTCAAAAAAATTTTAGGCTTCTGGCAGACTCCACTGTTTGCTACAAATTAACCACAAGTTTGGCGCAAACATTTTTTTATTTATTTTTTTAAAGAAATCGATACATTAAGGTTTTAAATATCGTTAAAATCTGAAATACAGCTCTCAAATTTGAATGTTGTGTTTGAATATGATGTGAAACACATCATGTACGTTTCTCCAGATATCATGTGTGTTTGGCTTAACCAACCAAAAAAAGAGTGAAACAAGTTGATATCTGTAACATCACTGGTTGTGTTAGTGTCATGCTCAGGCTTACAGCTTTAGTCGTTTTTGAAGAGCCTGTAATTTCAACCTTTTGTGATCCTTCTTTTCATTGTTTACGTATTTGTTGTTATTTTTACTAATGAACATATATGTCCTTTTCTTTTTATGGTGCTCTTTTATGACATCAGTATTCCCACAATTTATTTGACTTAAATTTTGACACAACATTTGATTCTTATTAACAAAGCAAACATTTTAGATAAAAGAAATTGCAGAAATGTCCTGTGGGTTGAACCTTTCTGAGACCACAGCTACTGCAATTTTGTGATATGTTGTGCACAGTACGTATTTCTTTCAATATTTCCTCTCTGACACAGAGACCCAGCTATCAAGTCGTTACACCCAGAAGAATCTCCAAGGATCGTTTCCTGTAAGAACTTTATTCGACATCTTTTTTGCTGATTGAGCCCCAACAAAGCCACATTATATGCCACTTCACACTTTTGGAATGCAAGCTTCAGATTTCGCTTGTTACATCCATTTGACATTTCATGGTTTGGACTTGGGACGCTTCATCTCTGCACTAGATTGCAGTCATGGAACTGGATGGGAAAACTATTGATAAACTTCCCAGTTAACGTAAACCCGTTTCTGCTTTTTGCAAGGCTGATGCTGGAGGACGAGGGAGTGTACGAGTGCTCGGAGACTAGTTTGGTGTTCGAAGTCTCCCAGAAGGTGCGGATCCGCTATCGCGTCCTCTCCTGGAGCAGGTTTGGTACCTACCTGAGTGAGTCCTGGAATGTGGCCGGACCCATTTTCGACGTGGACTGTGACCCGTCCATCCTCAAGTCCATCCAGTTTCCTCATGCCATCTGCTTGGCAAGTATGTGCACTTTTAACATTTAAATTAAATAATTTGTCAGTGAACTGTGCGGACAATTCCGGTGAACCGTTTAAGATTTGAGGTCGTATCGTCCAGCTGACCGTCTTTCAGCTTCTGTGCCACAATGACAGTCACTTAGTGTAATGTGAACATAATGGTGCGTTGACTTATTGACGATATTACCTCTGTGTTTCAGACCAGGCCAACGAGGTGAAATTCAGCGTCCTGCACATGAAGAACGGCCGCGGTTTGATCGAGGCGTCGACCGACTTCTCGCGAAACCACATCCGGTGGAGCGTGTCCTCTCTGTCCCCAGTGGGGCCCATTGTCCGGACAGTTGAGCCCACCAAACACCACGGCGTCGTCCTGATCTACAAGGAACTGGGACTGCGGGATTCTTACTCGTTCCGGGTTTCGTTGACGACCAACAACCAATCAGAAATCAAGGTGAGGAGCCGGCAGCCGTGAGTGACCCTGAAGGTCCAAACTGGGAGTGTCATAAAATATTGATTATTGATTGACAGCTTGTTTGAGGCATTTTAAAAAAAAAATTCAAACGTGTATCGCAGGACATCCAGAAGGAGGTGAGGAACTCGAGGAAGAAGTACTTGAAGATCGAGAAGCCGCCCGCTTGTCAGAAGCTGCTGGAGGAGGGCAGGAAGTACAGTCTCGTTAGCGACCCGCAAGGCGACATCACGCCGGAGGTTGGGACTCGCTGTCGTCCACCATGACTTTGTCTTTTTAGATAAACTCCCAGATACATAGATTTGTGTGTGTGTTTCGCAGAGCGTCCAGTTCAGTCTGGCTGTGGTGAAGATAAAGGGCTACATCGAGGCCTTCTTCGAACAGGGTCCTCCTTTCAAGTTCTCGTTGATCGAGGACGACTCTGGCCAAACCGTGTGGTCCGCCACCATCCGGGAAGGTACGATCTTTAAAAGAGCACAGTCAATATCCTAGTGCGGCCTGGGAGAACATATGGGACTGATTTATTTATAGATCGACCGATATTGTTTTTTTTCAGGGCCGATATCGATACCGATTATTGCTAGTTAACGGGGCCAATAACTGATATTTGGAAGCGATGTGCGCTCATGTGTGAGTGTGGCGTGAGGTACAACAAGGCTTCAGCGCTGATTGGCCACTACTCGTGTGACCTGTTGGGAGACTGTTGTGGGCGAGAGTCCCATTTCACCCCTTGCCCTTGGCCCTTCCCATGAGGTTGAAGTCTACCCCTCTACGAAATGGGACGTTCCTTCAAGAACGTGATTCGTTGTCATTAGTCTTCTGTGAATTTTACCTAGGCAGACGCGACGTGTTTTTGATTGCGACCTTGCCAATGGCTGTGAACTCAGGCCTCATGGTGAAATTTTGGGTGAGTTTTGCTATCGATGGTTCTTTTCGTAAAAAAGTACAATGGCCACTTCTTCCTTTTGCAGAAGACTGTGTGGAGAACACTGTAGAGAAAAGTTATAAAAGAACAGACAGTAAGTAGACACTCACTGATCACCGTGATTAGATCAAAACAAATATTTAAAAAAAAATATGTATATTTTAAGCATTAATCATGCTGTGCCTGATAGGTCGCAAGAGAAGCACCAGCACGTCGGAGGAAGAGCTGTGCAACAAGAGACGTCGCCATGGAGATGAATCAGGTTATTATTCTGCTTTACACTCAGAATAACCTTCGGCAAGCGCGCTTCACGTGCCAGGAGTGCTGCGTTAAGCTTCTCTCTGAAGATATGATTCGCTGCTGTAGTTTATGTAATAAGGTGGTGATGATGGTGATCTGGTGGTTAGGATGCTCACCTCTGGACCAAGAGGTCGTGGGTTCGAATCCTGCTTCCAGCACTACCATCACTGGGTCTCTGAGCAAGACCCTAAACCCTGAAGTTGCTCTCAGGAAGACTGTCCTTAGAATTCGGAAAATGGAAGTCCCTCTGGATAAATCAGCATCTGCTGAATGCTGTGAATGAAATGCGTGTTTATTTACTTGTTAATATGAAGATTAGGAGTTGACTAATATGGTTTTTCAGTACCAATACGGATGTTTACTCATCAGGCGGAGTGATGGCCAGTATTTCTGATCTCAAAAGCTTCTTCAGTTTTCCGATTCAAGCCCTCAAGAAAACGTCCACCACATTTGAAATGTCATTTCTGTGTTCCTTTTACTCACTTCACCCAGACGGGCCGAGAGCACCGGGAAAGACGGACATGAGCGACAAGCAGCTGATGCAGGTGGCCAAGCGTCTGGGGAAGGAGTGGAAGGCGGTGGCCATCGGCTATCTGGACCTGACCAAGCAGGACCTGGACGAGATCGAGGGGCTGGAAACCGACGCTCTCATGATGAAGTTCCAGATGCTGGAGCGTTGGAGGAGGAGGCAGCCCAAGGGTCAAGCGGGAGTAACGCACTTGTACCAGCTCCTCGACCAGGACGACGTGCCCAGCGAGGTCATCAGCATCCTCAAGGGTACGCATACACTACACTACGTTACACTACGCTTTTAAGTGATTTTGAACCAGTGGGTCACTTAAAAAAAACTTGCATGGTCTTCGTTGAGGTGATCTATTGACGGCCCCTGTGGTTAAGAGTGAGGGTTCGGGCAATGTGGAGCAACGTGGAGGCGAACCCAATATGAAAACACAGCTGGAACAGGAGTCACTGTAGTGTTTTTACTTGGCTCATTTTACGGGCTTTCATTAATGTCATGTTTTTTTTGCGTTTGTGTCTCTCAACAGAAATGATGCCGCAAGAGTTTATCAGCTGAACCCTGCCAGTCGAAGGACACTCTGGGACCCCAGTCAAAATTGATAAAAATGATAGTATATTTTTTAAAAAAGAAGACCCGTGGAAAAGATTCTCCCTTTTCTGAAGCTAGTGTAAATATTTTGCCCTGATGTATAGTGGATGTTTTTTAACGTCCTTCAACCACTATTCCACCTCTGGAAAAGAGAAAAATGGAAATGGAAAAACGGAACCAATCCCAAAATCAGGCCAGTCACGGTGCTCCCGGGAAAATGTGATGCCGTAAAGAGCCGAGATCTGTAGCTACTTGAATGTACAGTTTGATCCTGTTGCACTTCAGTTTGTACTTTTATTCCATCACTTTCCATCGCATTCCCTTCATTTCATGAGGACGCTCAAATACGTCCAAACGGAAGATGGATTTCAACTCAAGTCAAAGGCCAGCTTATGTTTCACGCTGGAAGTTTCCAAAGTTAAATTTTCTTTTAAAAAGAGGATCTGTGGAAAAGTTTTTTTTATGAAGCTGGTGTATATAATATGATGTATATATGTGTAGTTTTATATGTTCTCCTTTTTTTATTTGAAATGTTTTTTTACTAGATCCCAAGCACAGTTCTTGTTTTATTTTTAAGAGCGTTTAGACTGTGTGTATGTTCTGATTTGGTCTCAAATGTGTTTCGTTCTTGTGTATGTGTGTGTATGTGAGTGTGTGTGTGTGTGTGTTAGGGGTGCACGATGCAAAAACTCTCGTGATGTCCGTTGTTATAAATACCCGGCTACGTGTGTACGGGTCATTAATATTTAGATTTTAACACCTCTGTTACTGTTTTTTAGACCAGGTTTGTCCCGTTACTAATTTTGCGTCTTCACTTTCTGTAGCATTTACAGTCTGACCTGTAGGAGGAAAAAAAAGTCTGAATCTGTGTCTTAGCAAAAACCTGGCCAGTTCCAGAACTTTCCGTTTGTCGTGTGCATTATTAAAAGCTCAGGTGTAGATCTCTACCTGGACGAGGTCCGATCTTTCATGACACACGTACTTAATAAACGCATAATAAATCACAAGGTTTTTCATTGCTTTTATTTTTTCCATTTTTTTCCTCATATCTGCACACAAATCAGCACTTTTTTCACACAAAATATTTTTATATAAATAGTCAATAAATAAAATGTTACAAATAAATAGCTTTGTTTTAAAAAATAAATAGTAATTCGATAAATAATCCCCATGACAAGAACAAAATTAGTCAGTGCACCAGAAAGTCTCAGCCTGGGCGACGTAGGTAGTTAGCTTATACATTCATTTAGAATCTGCACTTTAAAAAGAGATTTGTGGAAAAGGGTAGTGCTGGTAGTCTTGGATCTGATACATGGTTGTGGTGACAATTAAAATAGTCTGACATCAATAAATTAAATCAACATGTAGGATTGAGATTTGGATTATGGAGAGCGGTAGTGAAAAGCCGCGGAGTTAGTTGTTCTCTTCAGTGCTGATGAAGCTGAGCGCTCTGTTGATGGTAACAACGCGGACGTGGAAACCTATCAGCGCTTTACACATGTCTAAGCGAGCCTGGAACGAGTCCGTTGACGTGATGGACGTTTCAGTGACCTGAAAGCAAGAAAACGAGGAGAATTTATATTTAGAAAATATATCTATATTTAC
>JAVGVS010000391.1:0-32500 GCA_032718565.1 Distichodus sexfasciatus | reverse complement strand
ATCATCACACTTGATGGCATACTCATTTTTTGACACTTCCGCTATAAATACTTAGAAAAACTTTTAATCATTTAAAACCAAAAATACTACTTTCAATACTGCTTTCTGACAGGTGATGCTTTTTGTCATATATAGTGACCTCACGGTGACACCTTACATAATCACACCAGGCCAAGGTGGAAGAGGAGAGAAACTAGCGAAAGGGTGGAATTTCAATGGGGAATCTGGAAAATTATGAATATTCTCTCTGCCGGAGTAATCAGATTGTTTTTTTTGTTTACTATTAGGAGGCTCAAAAACTCTTTAAATAACTTTCTTTATTTCTGTGGAAGTCAGAGATAAGAAACCAATTGTAACATTTAGCCGCTGGCTTACTGATGGCACATGTTAATGTAGTTCCTTTTTTTCTTTTTTCTTTTTTTTTGTTGTTGATATCATTATATAGTTTCATAAATAGGATGAGAGTAATCATCTTTTACTTCATTGTTATTTACTTGCATACGTAATACTTCAAAAACTAGTTTGCATTAATACTGTGTTTGGAAGTTCTGAATAAATTGTGGTTTTGTATGAGTTTTTATGTTATGCAATAATGCAACTTAGGAATTTTTATGAACCTTAGATTTATTAATATAAAAGTGACTATTCCAATGCAGAGTTAGCCCAGTTCTTTTGAACATTGTGGGTTGACAAACTGCGATATTTTGTTCGTGCGAAGTAAGTCTGACTCTGGTAAATAAATTAATAAACGCCCAGAAAAATATGAAAATTCAACAGTTTAAGAACGGGTGAATTTTCAGGTCAGGAGGTATCACATGAGAGCTTGAAAACTTACAAATGGAATTTCAGATAAAAAATACAACAATTAAATATTTTTCTGCACTTACCTCACCCTGGATACTTTAGAGCAAAAGTTTTGCAGTCCAGTGACTTTAAATCATTACTTTCAACTCCACATATCAGTGTGAGAAAGAAGTTTGTTTTGGTAGTTTCAAAGTGCAACTCATTTTTATTTCATTTATAATGAATAAAATAAAGAAACAGAATAAATTAAAAAAGGTTAGGAAAAAAACTAAGAGTGTGTGTATATTCTAAAACAAATTAAACATTTGTTCATACAACGAATATTAAAATGATACACTTTTAAGGGAATGTAATTGTATGTATACGTTATCATTTTTTAAAATAAAACAACGTAAGGAGCTTTCTTCTATTATTTCCTCAAGGTGAGAAATAAGAAATGGTGTTATTTAGTTTTAACCTTGTTTTTTTATTTTTAATATGATTACATGGGGTAAGTAATCGCTTTTAATACAATAATCTCTTTTAAACCAACGCATTCTATCTATAAGCATGAAAAATAAAAAACCCTTAACATTATTTTGCACTGAATGTCCTGGAATTTGCAACAAGAGTAAGTGTAATGAAAAGGTCAAAATGCTGGTTAAAAAGCCATGACGTGACGTTTTGATTGCAGTAGGGAGGGTGTAGTAGAAACTATTTTACACGAAATGCAGTTTATGATGACATGTTTGACTTACAAGTGTTCCACGTTGCATGACGTGATGTGGCTTGTAGTAAGAGTTGCATCACACTGGGGGACGTCCCTCGTAAAGGACTTGTTTACACTTCAACATGAGAGAGAGAGACACACACAGAGAGAGAGAGACACACAGAGAGAGAGACACACACAGAGAGAGAGAGAGAGTATGTTTGAGTGAGAGAAAGAGGGTGGAAGAGAGAGTGCGTGTGTATGAGAGCGTGAGAGTGTGTGTTTTCCACCCGTCATTCCCTCACACATGGTGTGCGTGTGTGGTTTGTGGTGTGGGTATGAGCCTCCTGCGCGTACGGGGCGGGGAGGGGGCGGGGTTGTGATTAAAAAAGGGCGGAGCTGTAACCAGGAGGGGGCGGGGCTTCGGTACAACGCTATTGACACAGTGAACCGCGGGTTTTCATTACACAGCTATCGAGAATTAGTAAAAGGGGAATTACTGATTACTGTCCGAGAGAGAGAGAGAGAGAGAGAGATATTCCACCTTCCGTGGAATAGATAAAAAGACTTACTTAAAAAAAGCCGCACCACACTTTCCACCTAAGAATTTAGCTTTTTACTTTCATATTTTTACAACCTGTAAAACAAAAGGCGGTCAGAAGTAGTAATACAATCTTTGTAGATGAATGTAATTTAATGAAGTATTTTTCACATTGATTAATATTCAGCTTTAAGTCTCTTTTTAAAAAAAATAAAATAAAGAGAAATTCTTACAATAATTTAAGTTTCATATGAATGTGATTTAATGTAAAAAGTAATTTATTTACAATTTTTTATGGAGATGAGCTGAAACTTGAATTGAAATCTGGCTTTAATTGTCCCTTCACAGTTTAACTTGATTTAAAGATTATTCGCAATTTTTCAGCTTTATCTCAAATATATTTAAAGAGAAACACTTGATGTAAGTTTAAAATTTTAATTTACGTAATTTAACGTAAAAATGTGATTTAGTTCGAAATTTCTATGTAAATTTGTAGGTAAAATATTTGTGTGATTTCATTTTAATAGCTATCCAACTCTTATACAACCTACATATTACAGAGATTTAACCTGAAAACGATTTAATCCCAACAAAAATATTGTAATTCCAAAAATACATATTTATTAAATGCAATTTTTATACATTAAAGTAGATTTACACTTAAGTAGCTTTATAATACTAAAGTTTCCAAAACTCTTAAAAAATGAGATATTTAGTAGTAAACATTAAATCTGGACATTAACACTTATCACCAGAACTTTTGAAGTGACGAACATTTGGCAGAAAATGATGCAGAAATTACAGAAACAGGTTGTTCTAAACCCACCTCTTGCCCATTTGTCACACTGCACTTCAACAATAAACAACAAATTCCATTTACGATCTTGGTGTTGAGACCTTAAAATATACCAAATTGATAAATCACATTGACTAAATTATACTTCAAAACGAGATGAACAAGGAGAGTTGAAATGTTTCAGACGAATCTTCGACAGACAGAAATAACTTTGCTCAAAAATACATGACGGAATTTAGACGTATTGAAGTATTAGAATTTATGTTGAAATAGAAATAATAGTGAAAAGTGTCATAGTAAGCATTGAAAAGCATTTTTGGCAGATGTAAACAGGCGCCGTGGCGTAGGGAGAAATCACATGCATCGGAATGGAAAAAACCTAGAAGAAAACACATTAAAAACAAGAGTGGGGACAGTTTACAGCTTTGCAGGACGCTCATATGAGAAAAAAAAAGTTATCATTCAATATGCAAGCCCTTGTGGAGTAAGAACAGCAACTAAATCTTTTTAGGAATGTGAATATTAGGGAAAACAACCTTGACAATCCAAATAGGCTGTTCGCTTAATGAACATAACTTTGTTCAAAGTTCAAGGTTCAAGGTACTTTATTTTGTCATAAGTCGCTTTATACATGTACAAAGTGTGACGAGACAGCGTTTCCCCACGGTCCCGGTGCAACATAGAGTAACACTGAACATTACATTCAACAGGACAAAAGGGGCAACAAGCAACACAGTAAATACAGAACGAACGCAATAAATACAGTAAGAAAGTGACGTTAAGTGAAGAGACGGAATGTAAACAAGTATTGCTTACTGTATGTTTTTAAGGCACATTGGCAGCATCAGCATCTAAGCAGTTTATGACAGATGGCGTGCAAGAGCATCACAATACAAATCAATCACAATAAATAGACAGAACAATAAATACACAACACTCAAGTACTATTTGAAGGTGGGGGTGTAAACCTTAACGATTGATATTGCACATGATTATTATACTGTACAGGTTAGATGTAGGATTGAAGGCATCATTGGAAGAAAGGAGAATTTTCAGTTATTGTATTAACACTAGTGCATCTGAGTGTGCCTGATGTAGACAGTAGACAGCAGGTATGTAAAGTGCAGGTGTGAGGTAGTCTGAGGTATTTTAAGAGAGCTCTGATGTTAATGTGCATTCAGAGTCCTGATGGCTTGTGGTATGAAGCTGTTACACAGTCTCGTGGTGGCAGATTGGAGGCTACGATACCGTTTTCCAGATGGTAAAAGTGAAAAGAGTCCATGTAGTTGATGAGCGTGGTCCTTCACTATGTTTCTGGCTCTGTTGTAGCAGCGGGTCTGGAAAATGTCTTTTGGTGGGGTGGGAGCACACCAATGACCTTCTCAGCTGCTCTCACTATTCGCTGAAGTGTGCTGCAGTCTGAAACTTTACAGTTAACATACCAGACAGTGATGCAGCTGGAGAGAAGACTTTCAATGGTGCTGGTGGAGAATGTCTTTAGGATCGGTGGGGAGAGGATTGCTCTCTTCAGTCTCCGCAGGAAGAGCAGACGCTGACGAGCCCTCTTGGCTATGGAGGTGGAGTTGAGGGACCAAGAGAGGTCCTCTGTGATGTGGACGCCCAGGAACCAGTGTTTTTCACTCTCTCGACAACAGCGCCGTCGATGGTGAGAGGAGGATGCGCAGTGCTGGACCTTCTGAAGTCGATGATTATTTGTTTTGTTTTGTCCACATTTAAAGAAAGGTTGTTGCTCTTACACCAGTCAGCCACTCTCTCCACCTCTGTGTATGCTGAGATGTCGTTGTTCTTGACGAGGCCCACCACAGTCATGGCATCTGCAAACTTAATGATTTGGTTTGAGCTGAGCGCTGCTGTGCAATCGCGGGTCAGTAGCGTAGCGTGTTGCAGAATTAAAGGCAGCGATTTTCTTATTATTGTTGCTTTGATTTGAGTCGCGTTCCAAAAAGTTAAAAATCATCTTAAATGGCTCCAAAACTTGTGAATCTTTACTGATCAAATTAATATTTTTTTTACCTCATAAAAGCCATCCGAGCAAACGGATTACTTCATTGAAGGCATTGAAGCTTCCAGAAGTAAAATTAGAAACACGACGTTTCGTAAATTTACATGTACACACTTTCAGATGAATTGCAAAATCTATGAAGATGAAAATTGATCTAGATAATATTTCTGCAGCAAGACAAAGTGAATGTCTACGCTGGAGGGAAAAGACGAACGTTTTGGACAAAAACTGTAATTTTTTTAAGCGACTTAAAAGAGGATATAAATCAAGCTGCACATCTATATTAAGCCTCATTGGACATATGTAGTGTGGTTCAGTAAATTTCCGACATTTCATTTATGCTGCTACTTTTTTATTTCTAATTATTTGTTTTTCTAAGAATTTGTTTATTTGTCATCTTATTCAATTTGCATGCTGCTAGTGGGCCTCTGAAGATTTTCACTTTTGTGGGTATATATAAAGGTCATCTCTTATTTTATATAATTAAAAAAAATCTTCCCTTCGATTAATCCAGAGATTACCAAAGTGGGCGGCAAGAAAGAAAACTTTGAGGATTTGTGGAGGTTTGCAGCAAAAAAAAAAAAAATCCCGAAAACATTATTAAAGGTGCATTTTTTGCAGAGCACATAAGGTTTATATATATATATTTTTTTTCTCCATACATTGTCTTTCTTTCACACGGCAGAAGTTTCATTAACTCTCGAGGGAAGCGTAAAGAGATTCAACAATGCGTCACGTATGAAACAAAGTTTTATTATTTTACATTTTAGTAAAGCTTAAGCATGCTTAAGTTTTAAAGCCATTTTCGTACAGAGATGGATTTTTTTTTCTAGACAATTGTGTTGAAAACATTGGTCCTCATTTACTAAGCGTTCTTAATAAGAAATTTGCTCTTAAGCCAACTTATGCAGTTTTCACGGAGATTCGTTCCAACAAAAATACAGAATTCACTAACTACAGAATAAACTTAAGTCATGGCTGAATACAGGTCACGTGAAATGGCATTTGTTTTGCTTGACACTTTGGCAATGCACTAAAGTTGGTCAACTTGAAAGTAGGTTCGCTTCCCACTAAAGGTTATTACATTCGAGTCTCTCAACCTGCAGCTGAATTTCAGCCCACAAACCCATCGAAAGTGGATTAAATGTGAAATTATAAACTTTTTCAGTTCATAAAGATCGCCACATTTCACAGAGAAATGAAAGCTGAGATGTTCTGCATTTTATAGCATCGTCTTTGCTAGCAGAATCCTCAATAACTCCTGATGCAAGCAAAAAAGACACTCAAACAAAAACATCACGTCAGGCCACGGCGTATGAAACAAAGTTTTTATTTTTTTATTTTACATATTTGTACATAAACATTTCTTTCCTGAAATAAAGAATCTGAATACAATAGGATGAAAATGATATTGACACACTTATTTTAAAATGACTTGTGTCAGAGAATCAACATTCACAAAATGTTGAATACCGATCAGAGTGAACGTTATTACCAAAAAAGCTACGACTCGACTACAAGGCAGGCATGTTTTTCCTTTATAGACTTTTTTTTTTGTTTTTTTTTAGCACCGTCAAAATCAAAGTTTCAGTTGAAAACTACCATTTGTGCAGAATAAAAACAGGCCAACTTTTAAAATACTGTCCAACGCAAAATGTTCAGCAGTTAATTCTTATTTTTCTTTATACAGTGAGGTTTCTTCTTTTTACGCTTTTAAATCTGACTCCCTACTTAGTTCTCACTATCTTTTCTGACGTGTTTATTTATTCATTCATTCATTCGGGTTTTTTTTTCCCCTCACTGTTTCGATCAGCTCTAATTTTACTGGCAAATGTAAAAAGGTTCAAATGAAAAAGCTATTAAGAAGCGACGGTAGTTACTGCACAGAAAGCCAGCGACGGCGCTTCCAGACTCACGCTTGTGTTCTTCACCGCTCGGAGGGGGATGAAAAGTGCTCCATCTTTTCAGTTTGTACAACCATAGAAGCAAAATAAAAGTGGCTCGTCTCTGTAGTGATAGCGAGGAGGAGGAGGAGAAGGAAGGTGGAGCTCATTTGGAAAGGGTTTTCTCAGCCATGTGTTTTTGCTGGCTCTCAGCATGCCTGTATGGACACAAACACACACACACAGACACACACACCACCACCCCAAGTGAGTCAGGTGAAAGGACCAGCGCTGGGACACAAGTCATTCACAGGGTTTAGCAGACATTCTTATCCCGAATCATATCGGAACGGGCCGATAATTGGGTGGGTACTGGAGCCTATCCCGGGAACTACGGGCCCAAGGCGGCGACCAACCCTTGGTAAGGCGCCAACACACAGCAGGGCACACTCACACAATCACACTCTCACTCACAAGTTACGGGCCAATTTAGAGTCGCCAGTTAACCTATAGTGCATGCTTTTTGACTGTGGAGCACCCGAAGGAAGCGCACACAAACACAGGGAGAGCACTCAAACGCAACAGAGAAAGGCCCTACGGCTGACCCGTGCATCGGAACCCAGGACCTTCTCGCTGTGAGGCGGCAGGACTAACCGCTGCGCCACTGTGCTGCCCGCAATAAAAATGAACATCTGTAATTTGGTACTTTGCTTAAAGCTTTATTTAACAGGAACTAGCAAATTACAGGTTTTATTGCAAGCGACTGATTATATTGATTTTATTGCATATTTAAGAAAGAACCTAAACAGGACCTTCTATAGGATCAGATAATGAACCTCATATTTATCCCAAGTCACTTCCATTTTCCTAATTTCAGGGACACTTTCCCTGGAGCAGCTTGGGGCAAGACCCAATAATGATAGTGCTGGAGGTAGGATTCGAACCCACACCCTTTTAGTTCAGAGGCGTATCAACCACAACCCCGCCCCCCAGGATCATGACATTAACATAACTCATCATCATCGTTAATCATGAAATGCTGAGGAACTTATTTTGGGGGAAATCGACACGTCATGTAACGACACCAAATGATTTATTTTGAGTTCTTTTTCATGGTGTGTTCAAGTCCCCACTGGGCCTCTTTAGCAAGACCCTTAACCACAAGTCCAGATGCTGCAAACTAAGTTTCTCTCTGTTTTCATGGTTTAAAAATACATGGACAAAGTTTGAAATAATCAGAAATGTAGTGAAGGAACGGTCCTAAGCCGCTGCCAAACGTTTAGATGGGGAAAAAGCTTCACCTGGTCAAGTCCTCGATGTCCACCAGCATGGCGTCCTGCTCCATGTGCAGTTCATCTCGGATCAACAGCAGCTGCACCAGCTCCTCGTTCAGGCCTGCGACGGAAAACACAGCCCCAAATATCGCATCAAAGCATCAATAACGCATCAACTCGTCATATTTATACCCGTGCACGCAAATCCGAAAATCATGAGATAGAATTTGCTGAGTCACAAATTCAAATTTCAACCCAATTTTGCTGATGCAGGCTTACTCACTTCAAATATTTGCTGATGCATCCCTACTGGAATGTAAAAAAAATGAAAGTTAAAAAATGCTTAACTTTCTATTTTGTTCTCTCGCCTTGTTGACCAAAATAACTATACCGTGTTTTTACAAGGGACTTTCAAATAAATTTGTCGAAACCCCCATGAGGATGTTTTTCTGTGAAAAAAATTGCTCATATTGATATTATGAAAATGACGTGTCAAGTTGCAAAACGGAACGGCCACTACAAACTCGTTTACTTACGTGTATGAAAGGTTATATTCTAACACTTTCTTTATTGTTCCATGTTGGCTCTTTTTATTCAGTATTTTATTTTTATGATTTTACGCTGTTGGGAACGTTTCACTAGATATTGCACCTGTATATCGGTGTTTGTGTTTTCAAAAAATCTTGAAGGTTAAAATTTGGATGCTTTGGAGTAAACTGGGGAAGCTTCATACTGCAAAGGAATGAGTTTTTCTGGTTCTAATGATGCCATCTGTAACCCTGGTCATTTTTATTACAAATAAATCAGCAGTAGGATTAGAATCAGGCTTGAACTTACTCTCGATCTGTGAGTGGAGGTCATTGACGATGACCTGCAGCTGACCCAGCGTCATGTCCCGCAGATCTGTGGGCTTTAAGCTCCTCTTCATCAGACACTCGCTGATGTGGGGCATGTGGGGAAGCTGAAAACACACATAATTCAAAATTAACTCGAAAAACCCTCTTGTTACAGTAAGTGGGCATTGAGTCGTAACATGAAGCATCTTATCTCACAACATCAGTGGCATCTTCTCGCTGGTCAGACATAAGAAAAACAATTCAGTTTATTAGGTGCTGGCTGACTAAGTGGCAAAATTTGTAGCTTCGTTAGAAGCTGGAGGGTTTCCCAGAGTGCCAGAGTTTTCTATGGTACTGAAACAGGACTTACTGAGTCCACTGGACTTACACTTCCACACGGCTGACTTCATCGACCTTTATTGGCTTGTGATTAACGCACTTCTCCCCTGGCTGACTTGTGCACACTCAAACACAAACTCAAATAAAGCTCTGCCGGTCCTGAACGAGCGGTGATGTTGATTCTGAGAGTTGTGGGGAAAAAATTCCACCTTTGACCAACAAAATAAGTAAATCATAAATTGAAGGTTGTCGTTGGTACAGTAACGATTTGGGAGATGATTTGGGAGATGGCCCCGTGACCGGAAGCTTGTCGGTTCAAGTCCTGGCCCGATAAGGAGGTACCACTCATGCCCTGCACCCCGTAACCCCCGTAACTGTGGGACCAGTTGGTAGTGTAACAGTTAGGGAGTTGATCTTGTGTTCGGAAGGTTATCGGTTCAATCCCGGATTGTTAAAAAGGTACCACTGAGGTACTGCTCCCAGTAACCCCCTGCCCCGCGGGGGCAGTTAATAAAGTAACGCTTAGGGAGTTGATCCTGTGATTGGGAGGCTGTTGGTTCACGTCTCGGATTATTCAAAAGGCACCAATGAGGTACTGCTCCCCGTAAGCCCCCGTAACTGTGGGAGGTGCTTAGTACAGCAGCAGTTAGGGATATGGACCTGTGATTGGAAGGTTGTTGGTTCAAGTCCTGGATCGTTAAAAAGGTACCACTGAGGTACTGCTACCCATAACCCACCCACATAACTGTGTGGCAGGTGGTAGAGTAATGGTTGGGGAGTTAGCCCTGTGATCGGAAAGTTGTCGGTTCAAGTCCCAGACCGGCAAAAGGTACCACTGAGGTATTTGTGAGCAAAGTACTGTCCCCAAGCATTGCTCCCTGGGCACTGTATCTTTTACTCTTGGCAACAAACTTACATGGAGTACAATTTATCCACAAGGTTTTATGTTTTTATTATTTGGAGTATGTGGAGTAAATGTGCGCCGGGTTACAAAATGGTAAAAGTCGGTGCAACACCAGCGTTAGTGACGTACGCACACGCACCGTAGAGTCTCAAACCGATTTGCCGATCGTTTCTCGACTGTGTGGTAAAAGCAGGAAAGTGGTTGGTGAAGAGAGTGGCTCATGCTTCCTTTCTTGGTTTCACCCCTTTCTTTCTATGTATCCTGCTCTTCTCTTTTCTTCTCTTAACACCCCCAATTTCAGGAGCCCTGCACTCACCGCCGTTACTCATCTCGCATGCTGGGATTTCTCAAGTTGTCAGAGGAAGGAGAATTCCCCCCAACCCAGTTTACCGAACGCTCTCCCTCTCCTCCCACACTGCCGCGAAAACCTTTCATCTACGCAAAACCTCTCTCTCTCTCTCTCTCTCTCTCTCTCTGTCCCTCCCCTTTGACAACCGTCCTTCCGCCTGTCCTTCACCTTCGATGACGATTCAATGTGACGGGTGAGCTCGCTTTCCCCTTCGCCCGTTTCACTTTCGGTACACGCTTCCTGTTTGGTGCAGTTTCATTTCGGATGGAAGTGGTGACCGTGAAAGCCAGCGAGTGCTACGACGTCGGCGGGGGCGGGTGTGACTCGTGTGTCTAAGTTTGCCACTTCATCATCTAATCGGGAGAGTCGTGTCATCGGGTATCTCTGTGCATCATCGGCGCTGGGCAACCACATCAACGTGTATTTCTATATATATGTGTCTTTTACACACATATACATGACGTAAACCGTAGAGCGAGGGCTTCATCTGCAGGATAGACCAGTAAGACATCCCCCGTTTCTGCACATTTACCAGCACAGACGTTGGTGTGGATTCCTGTGTGCCATTTCTTATTGAACCAGACACTTCATGCTCTGACCATCCCAAAACCACAGCAGCCAAAATCAGTTTATAACTGACTAAGATTTAAGGTTTTCACACCCTCAGAGACCAGCTGAGACCAAAAAAAGTGGGGCCAAAAAGCCTTATCCTTGTTTGCCATGTGCTAAAATGTACTTTTGAAGGCCAAAGGGGATGGTACCTTGCTCTCAAGTACCTCAGTGGTACCTTTACCGCTCCGGGATTTGAACCGGCGACCCTCCGATCACTTCCTAATATGTGGTATTAAAGGTGCTCTATGTCAATTTTGTAGTGATTATTCACAAAAATACATTAAGGGCTGGTTTCTCGTTTGGACTAAGTTGTAGTACCAACGGAGATTTACCATTCAAACTCAAAACTAGTCTAAGACTAGCCTTAATCCTCGCCTTTGGACCAAGAGGTTGTGGGTTCGAATCCGACCTCTGGCGTTACCAACATTGGGTCCCTGAGCAAGACCCTTAACCCTAAGTTGCTCTCAGGGGAACTGTTCCTGAAATTAGGAAATGTAAGTCGCTCTGGATAAGAGCGTCTGCTAAAATGCTGTAAATGTAAATATGAATTTATCAACCTAAAGGACCTTAAATACCACATTAAGGGTCGGTTTCCCAGACTATGATTAAGCCTAGACTAGCTTTGAGTTTCAATAGTGAATCTGTAATGGTACTGCAATTTACTCCAAAAATAGGCTTAATTTTTGTTCAAGAAACCGGCCCTAAAAGCGTGCTTACTATTGGAACTTTAATAAGAATTAGTAGCAATATATTAATACGTTAGAAAGAGCAACAGTAGAAACGACTCAACAATTTAATGAAAATAAAAAATAATGGTAACAATATAAACTTATGATAAAAGTATAATTATATAAATATTTTCACCTTGCCTATATTTTGTAATATGTTTAATAATATATTAATTCATTAACCAAAATCAAAAATTTGAAAGAAAACATTTCAAAGAACGACATCTCTGCGCTGAAAATGGCCGTGACTCTCTTTTCCCAGAACTCGTCTTCCACTTGGGGAAAGTTTGCTCATCTGTCCATCCTCGGCTTATCGTTTCCGACAGGCGTGCAACTTTGTCCCCAAACGCGTCGCTCTGGTGCATTGCGGGTCATCAATAATAAATTTCCCTCTGCCCTTGCTTTTCGTGGCACTGAATAAATAAAGTGTTAGGGACAGGCAAGTGGTGGTGGTGCTGGTGCTGGTAAATGACGGGCAAAAAATGATGTATTTTGTAGAGCAATGGTAGACACATTAAGAACTTTTAACACCAACACTGGCGGAGTTTTTTAGACACGTCAATACCACCCCTCGTTTGACGGCATCAATGAGACCATAAATGGTCTGTGTCGTAACTGTTTCTGTGGTTAAAAAACGCATAGCGTGACTATGTATAGTGGGCGCAAATCCAAAACTCTACATGGTCAATGTGGTTTTAGTCTCAAACTGGACAACAAGGTTGGTGTTTCCAAAAAAGCTATGAGAAATGGATTTGACCTTAAAATGATAAAATCATAAAAAAAAGAAGACATTGGCTCCAACCACCAACCACGTAATTATCCACACTCGAAATCAGGAGAGAGTCTTTAAAAGAGAGAGTTTACTCCAAAAATTAGCTTGAAGAAAGGCCTGGTGAAGAGGATTCGGAAAAACAATGTTTACTGTCTAGTTTATATCCTGATCTAACACTTCTACAATCGGCACTTTTACAGCATTTAGCAGGCGCTCTTATCCAGGGGTTTTCCATAAGCATAGTTGTTAATGTATTGCTAACTACATTTGAAACACTATGTTAGTTGTTAATGCACACTATGGTGGGCGCTAGCAACTATGTTTTTGGGAAACGCAGAGCAACTTCCTTTTTCCTCATTTTTCCTCATTGTCCTTCCTTGAAGAACTTGAAATTAAGGGTCACGTTCAGGAGCCCAACGGTGACTGTGCTGCTAGCAACTGTCCCAATGAAACGACGGGAAGACTGCGAGGTCCTGACTGTCTGAGTTCATAAAAGATTCCTTTCTAAAAGAGAGGAACCCTGACGTCCTCCAAAAGCGAGCCTCCACTGCGCGTCCAAATCCGCCCCCCCGGCTCTAATTGCCAAATTCTCTTCTGCCTCTTCAGCACTTTAGCTAAAGTGTGGTGGCAGTATTGTGCTGAATATTTGCTGTAGCATCATCTCGCTTACTGTGGAGCTGCTGTACGTTGGTGCTGGATAAGGTAGAGAACCGCTGACTCGGGGAGGACTCTAGAGAATAAATGCCATGTTCATTAATTAATTTCCTCACATAAGGAGCTGCAGTGGCAATAATCTAACTCCAAAACCACAAGCTTCGACCAAACATGTTTCATTCCATAGATTCCTAAAGTAAAACTGAAACGAAAGTTGGAAGGTCACCGGCATAACGCCTTCCCTGGCGATGACAGCATGGTATTTTTCCCCACGTGTGGATTCCACGACTGTGTGCATGCAAGTTTCGACAGAAACTGCTGGTTAAAAGGCTTTAGGCTCGCTGCAGCATGGCGCAAGGTGAAGCAAAGCTTGCGGCATGTGATCATGTGACGATAAGTCCAACGCGAACAGGAAGCGATACGACGGCCCCGGCGAGAATGCAGAATTTGTGGCCGATTTGTGATTCCTCAAATCTCGTCTCACTACAGCTGAGCATGTGCCGCAGATGAATACACACAGCATGAAAGATAAACACAGAAACTGCAGGTACGTATGTAAAAAGTTGGGAAGAGAAGACACTACAGTTAAAGTATCGGTTACTAGTCTCCTTGAAATAAGCGCTCGACCCCTAATACCTATACATACATATACAGAGCGAGGAAACACACACACACACACACTCACCAGGTCAGCCACAGGCGACTTCTTGCGGTTTTGCCTCTCCACCTCCACCTGCATCTTGGCCATGGGTTTGGCCATCGCAAGGGCAAGTTTGGCCTCGGCCTGGAGCTTCTTCTGCCTGCTCAGGAAGTCCATGTCCTCCAGGGACTCGGAGTCGTCCTCGGTCGTGTCGCGGTCCGAATACGACGAGCTCTGCTTGCTCTGCACAAAAAGGACAGGAAGAAGAGGAAGAAACATTTATTCAGCCTCCATCTAGAGCAAACTCAAACCTCGACCGTGAAGTTCGTTAACAAACAGCAATTTACGAATAGTCGCCCCAGTGGCAAGAAGCATTAGCTATCAGAAACTTGCATTACCACTTAAGTGTTGTAGGACTCGAGACCGGTCAGTTTTTGAAAGTGTCGGTCTTGTCTCGGACTCAGATGTATTTGTAAACGGCCTTGTTGTCATGGACTCGGACAAGGTATAGAAGTCCCTTTCTTCTGACTTTCTTCTCCTTCTTTTGGGGGAGTTGGCGGCGTAACGGTAGGGCCTGTGATTAGAAGGTCGCAGGTTCAAATCCAGGACCGGTAAAGGTACCACTGAGGTACTCATGAGCAAGGCACTGTCGTCAAGCACTGCTCCCTCCCTAAAGACTGCCCTTGTTAGCTGCGCGCTGCTCCTTCACGGATGGGTCAAATGCCAACGTTACATTTGGTTGTGGTGCACTGTGTGCTGTGCTGTGGTGTGTTCACAATGACAATCGCTCACTTTCACTTAACAGCTCTGACGTATATGAGTCTGAAAAACATCTGCGGTCAATTTATCACCGTTACACGTACGATCCCATAAGAGAGGCAGATCGGAGCAGAAGGGAACGAGATCAGACAGATGGTCGTGAACATCATTTTTTAAGGCCCAAAATCTCTCCCTCTCTTTCTCTTTCCCCCCAAATCTGTCAGAGAGCTGGCGGAAGCCAGCGATCCGTGTCGATCACGGGCGAAACTCCATATTCCGCTCTCATTAACTGAGCCTGTTGGGTTCAACCATCCAGAAAATGGCCATCAGGCTCCGTTCATGTCCAGAAAATCACACAAAATTGGGAGGCCTGACTGACCCGGGACCTGCTGTTCTGCCGCTAGAGGAAACAGAACCTTACGTTTGTAAGCGCTAATGAATAACTGAATGAATGTGAATGTGGTTTAGTTGAATCTTACACAGCAAAATCTGCATATCGGACTAAGCAGCTCGCGGTCGCAGTCATAACCAAAGCCACGCAATCATTTTAAGACGATTACTACAGGCACCTGAATGAGTGGATTTTTCACATTTCACTCATTTTACGATTACTTGTTAGAACCCACAGTCAACTCAAACATCCCCCAGTACGCAGATGAACTCTGAAATCCCAAAACGTTTACGGGACGTTGGGAATGTGCTGGTGACCACAGGATTTCCACTCCTGTATTTCCCTAACACATCAGAACTAGGGCTGTGCGATATGGCCAAAAAAATCATATTGCGGTACATTTTGAGCGCTAGGCGATAGACAGTATATACTGCGGTATATAATTAGATCTGTAAATTTCAATATAACTCTTACTTTAAAGTAACAATTCTTTCCTTGTTTGTGTAAAACATTAGCTTATTGAGTTTTCTTCAGTTCTACAGCCGTGTAAAAATATATTATTTAAATGTCTTCACTTTTTTTAGACCAAAAAAACGTAAAAAAAAGTGCCCCAATGTCCTTATCATTTAACTTTCATTCAAATGTAATATATAAATGTAAATATGTTACATTCATGTTTTTACTTAGCTCTTAGCTTTATTTATTTACTTTCTCAAATTTCTTACTTTTATTTACAATGACTTGCACAGTGTCACGAGGGAGCCAGGTGTTCATTTCAGCACATTATGCCTGTAGAACTAAGCATGTGGCAAATAAAGAATCTTCAATCATTTCTGCCATTAAATAAAAAGAACGTTTCTGGTCAAATCCGTCGATGGGACGTGGCGTGGCGAGCGGCAGACGGAGCGGTTCCCTTGTCGGAACATACGGGCCCAGGCCGGAAAAGTAATGGTGCATTCTTTGGCTTCTCTCATATTCAACAGCGTATATTTTGCAGATTATGTTTTTCTGCTCAGTATCCGAGACCCTAAATCCAAACCATGTCCAGATTATGGACGTTGCACTGGTCTTCTTAACGAGCTGCTCTTCCGTACACTCTCTCTCCGTTTTCCGAAAACAAATGCCTCGTGGTGTGGTTTTGATTACGTCATTTTCGCTGACGAGGAGCGGAAATTTCAGCGGTATGCCGGTATGATGAAAATCTCTATTGTTGGCCAAATTTATATCGCATACCTTTTATACCGTTTATACCGTCCACTCCTAATCAGAACCACTCGCCATGAACATCCCCACTTCAATATCAAGTGTACATCTCCTTCTCTTAGTCTCTCTCCTTCCCTCAGTCTGTTTTTCTCCTTCTCCTAATTCCCTCTCTCCCTCTCTCTCATGCACAAATATATAGGCCATATGTGCGGCGTTCACATCAAATGAATATTCTAGAATATACTAGCGCAGTGGTGAATGAAGTGAAGATCAAGTCATTTTGTTAATGGCGCTTGCAATTTTATATGCTGATTATTCTCACCCGAGTGACTGAAAGTGGGATTGGAAAGTGAAAGTGTCTGACATTAAAGTCCTGAGTCACTATATTACAGCAAATATAATAAATGACTAAAGTGCAAGACACGTTTCTATCACTGCGTTCTTCTAAGAATTTTCGGCTTTAGTGTGCTGCGTAGTTTTCTTAGCACTGTGCATGTAATGATGGCAAGCTAATATAGCGGATCATTTGGGGCAATAAGGAGTGTAACAATTAATGAGTCGGCCACATCTCTGGTTCAAGTCCCAAACTGGTGAAGGTACCACTGAGGTACTCATGAGCAAGTACCGTCCCCAAGTACTGCTCCCTGGACGCTGCCCAAAAAGATGCCCACTGTGTGCACAATGGTTGGAAAAGTCTGGGATTAATAAAATGCTGTTCTTGGATAAAATGGTATGTTGGTGTGCATTTGCCAAATAATAGCCTAAAAGGACGTTTGGATGGTCATGTCCAAACACACACACACACACGTATGTATATATATATATATATAGGCAGGTGTGAAAAATGTTGTCAACAAGGCGAACAAGCTTTCAAAATGGAAGTAAGTAGGAGAAATCTAAATCAAAAGAGAAATCTAAATCAAATCAATATTTGTGTGACCACCTCTTTGTCTTCAAAACAGCATCAGTTCTTCTAGGTACACTTGCACACAAGTTTTTGAAGGAACTCGCTGGTAGGTTGTTCCAACATCTTGGAGAACTAAACTACAGATCTATAATCCCATAATCCTGTTGTAAAATAATATAAATGACTATGATCCACAGCAAATAATATAATGACTATAATCCCACAAAATAATATAATGACTATAATCCCATAAAAACCCTGACTTGGTGCAAGTGTACCATAAGAATTGATGCTGGTTTGAAGGCAAAAAGGTAGTACCAAAATATTGATTTGATTTAGATTTTGTTCGCCACTTTGCATTTTGTAAATTGATCAAAATAAACAATCATTATTTATATTTCTGAAAGCATTCTTTGTTTACAGCATTTTTCACACCTGGCTCAAAAACTTTGCACAAAATAGTATATATATATATATATATATATATTATCGCATACAAATCACTTTATTCATTTGTTATGGCTTTTGTGGGACATTTGAGGAAAATTTGAGGTCCCCATGAGGAAAAATGACTTCATAGAAAATGTACATGTTTTATTTGAGAATGTTTTTGGATACTGAAGTTAAAGTTAGGATTAGGTGCAGTTATAGAATTATATACATCTAGTCTTTTTAGAATGTCCTCACAGAGATGTTGGTGTTGTAGAAGCTTGGTGTGTGTGAGTGTGTGTGTGCGTGTGTGTAGGGCTGGGCAATTAATCAAAAACAAATCAAAGCTGACAAACCTCTAATCAACATAATCTTGTGCACAGAGGATTATTTCAATTGTTTTTAATGCTTAAAAAGAACTATTTTCCCTTTGTGCACTGTCTCTTTAAAACATATATGTGGTTCCTTCAATTATTTTAAAATAACACACATATGCACTCTTTTATCAGAAAATATATCTTAATATATTGTATGTGGCAATAAAACAAACAAAAACACCCACAAAAACAAAATATCTGAGGTAAATATTTGATTAATCCTGATATCGATTTGAGGTCATATCGCCCAGCCCACGTCACACCCTTACTGGAAAAACAATGACAGTTCTGTGAAGGTTTAGATGAAGCAATGTGAGCATGTGAGTGTGTGTTTATACCATCGGGGACAGGGGTGTGTCCAGGCTGGTCTCCGTCTTGCTGTCGTCTGCATCGCTGTCCTTGTCGCTCCCGCTGTCGTTGACGAAACAGATCTGGAGGTTCATGCCGCTCTGTAGCCTACAGCATGGTGACCACACACACACAGACACACACACACACAAACATTTTTAAATTCGGCTGCCTCCCATGCTGACCCTTAATGACGCTTTTAGCAGGTGGCAAACGTCAAAAGGCGCAGACTATTTTGCAAGGTTTCTGCCTGTCATTTCCCAGTGCAGGAAGTCGGGGGCCTTGAGCGCCCGTCGTGCCGTTTGGCAGGATGTGACACACGAATGTGCGCCATATTTGCTGGCCAGTGCCTCCTCTCCCCCGCACAAATCAGACACAACATAATCAGGTTTGTAGTATGGAGTTTGGGGGATGGAGTCACATGAAAAGGACGTGACTTGTCTAGGCTACGTCTCTTCACCTCCTTATTGAGATGTGTGTGTGCGTGAGTGTGAGTGTGAGAGAGCATGTGCGAGATCGAGAAGGTGTGTAGGCAGGTTTTGGGGTATTTTTAAGGTCCTGACTGTCCCCTAAGATATATAGCCTGAAATTCACTTGCGCCACTTGGTACTGCGTTATAAATGTGGCAAAAAAACAGCCAATCACACGCTTGGAGAAAGTTGATTGGTCTTTAAAACGGTGTTAAAATCTCATCTCATCTCGTTCTTCTGAACCCAATCTTGTCTGTCGTCTCGTCTCGTGAGCTCACTGTCTAGTCGCGCTCTTCTTTAACAGAATGTGACAAATAATCGAAATACATTGATTAGAGTTTCATTCATTTTCAATTAAATGCCCAGTCCTAGGCCCAGTGTGGGATTCACAGAACATCCTCACAAATAGAGCACGACCTGACTCGTGTGGGTGTGTGTGTAGCTTCTCTGTTGGGAAGAGTGTGTGATCTGGGATGTACCGACAGACAGAAGGGGGAAGTCCTTGCCCCTTGTTCTTCGAGAGACAACTCTTGACTCTGAAAGAACTTCCTCCTTTTGTGCGCCTACAACCCACACACTCAACAACACACACACGCACACACACACACACACACACACACAAATACACATGCTCAAAACAAAGCCACGTCCAAATCGGCACCATTTTGACAGCACATGATGGGACATAAGCGGGAACTCTGACCGAAGTCTCCTTTCTAGTCCTTCCTCTCTCTTTCTCCTCATGTGACATTGTCTGCTAAGAGCAGGAAGGAGAGACGCAGTGGAGGTGTGAGAGAAAAGAAAAAAATCTAAAACAAAAACCCCACTCACATGACGCAGTTCACCTCAGTGTGGCCTGAAGTCCCCAAAAATAGACCCGACAGGTTGACCCATCATTTATGGTAAACGCCGCTGCGCTCTGATTGTAAGGCCTGAGATCTTTTGGCTTGCACCAGTCAGTAATATTGCGGAGGTGTGGTTGGTGATAATGAAAATAGTGACAGTCATTTTATCTCCTGGTGATGGACTAGAAAGTTCCAGATGCGGTCTGATGAACTCCCTGCTGAAAGTCGTGCTAAAGCCGTTATGTTTCCCTCAGCGGATGAGCAAAAAGAATCGGAAGCCTCGACAGACTTTTAGCTTCGGTCTCGTCTTATCTTTGATCTCACGAGCGCGACCTCGTGGTCTTGCTGGCTTTAGACTTAAGGTTTACTTTAGGACTGAAATTTAAACAAAAGATGCATCTGGATCAGGAGGAAGGTTTGAGTTCAGGATTACATAATTCAGGTTTATCCTAAAAAACGCATTACAATATGAGGAAAACTATTTGCAAATCGTTTATAAAATTCGGCACCTGATTTCGCCTTTGGGATCAGGAGAAGAGTAGGAGTTCGGACTACAGAAGGTCAACTAGGTTCAAATTAAACATACGCTTTGTTCAAACGTTTAATACAAATGTCTAATTTTATAAAAGCACAGTAAAAAATTATTTTTAAAGATAATTAATTTATAATGCACATTTACCGGCTTAAAATGCCGTCTGCTTAAATCCATAATAAGCTAATGAGATATGCATGGAAATACAATACACACACACACACACACACAGACACACTCACCGTGAGGACAGGCTGGGTTTGCCGCTCTTGCTGCAGCTGGTATAGATGCCCGGTCCGTCGTCAAAGAAGCTGCCCAGGGCAAGCTTCTGTCTGATGGACTCCCGCTCATTCTTCTGGGCCTGAGGACGACAAAAACACACAACTATGCTTAAAACAACTGCTTGGAATCTACTCATAACACACGCTATCACAAGGTGGATTTACAGAGCTCCTGGGTCCAAACGTCTAAGAGGAACTCAGTCAAGGAACAAAGCTGGGAGAAATTTCGCTTTGGGGGTTGCCAGGGAGAGAAAAAATGATCTTATTCTTATTCATAGAGAAAAGTCCTTGTTTAAGTTTCAGTGATTATTTGTCATTGTGAACGCACCACAGCACGATGCAACATAACCAAATGTTTTTTAGCAGCGCCCAGGGAGAAGTGCTTATGGACGGTACCTTGCTCATGAGTACCTTGGTGGTACCTTTATCAGTCCACGACCTTCCGGTCACAAAGCTGTCTCCCTTAACGTTACGGTACCAACTATCCCAGTGGAAAAGTGGATTAACGGTAAAAATAGACATGAAGCTTACTGACTAAGACAGCTACAAATGTGAGATATAGCCTGAAGTCTCTAAAACAACCTTTTAATAAGCAATAAAATAAATGTAAATGTAAAGTAATAGTGTTTCCACTCCTCACAGCCAGCAGAGGGCGACCAATCTCTCTTCCCAACCTCCTAACGCAAAAAGATTTCAAGAAATTCTTATTACTTATAAAATAAATGAAAGTGGGTTTCTACAATCATATAACTAATGATAAAAAACTCACTTTTATTACATATATTTTTAATAGTGTGTCACTTAATTCAAATGTTAAAGCATTTGTCTTCATGACGATCAACGTACACGAAAAAAATCCTGACAAAGCCAAGAAAATCTGACAAATCTCATTTTTTCATGTCTTTTAGGAGACAATCAAGGCCTCATAACCACCTAAAGCCCGTTCCCTAATCCTCTACACACACACACACACAGTGGAGATATTTGATCGTCTGCATTAGTAAGCTGTTCATATTGATCTCTGTCATATTATGCCGTACCACATACGTTTCTCCGTGTAACTGATCTAGTAGGCAGACATCGAAATGAGAAGAAAGAAAGAGAGATACTCATAATCTCATCTCGAAATCAGACGTACGAAAGCTAAACCTCCCTGTGCTCACTGCTATCAGTATTTCTCAGAAAACAAGCTCCTCAAATAGTTTCTAATAAATTATAACTCATTACCACCAAGCCCTGTTTTTCTGGAAGACAACAGCGTTAAGTTGTTACTGACAGAAAATACAACTTCTTCTCACAAATCCAGCTGTCGGCCCTTACAAAAATGATAGGCTTCTGGCAAACAGTTGCCGTTAAACCTTGGGAACGTTGCTGAAAATTAGGTTTGTGGCAAACTTGCAGTGGACTTGTAGCATCACTGGCAAACTGTTTTGGCAAATCACTGGCAAATACACTTGTCACTAGTGGCAATTTGTCATTGTTGCCAGAACAAGTTTGCCACTAGTAGCTGACAATGACAAACTCCACTTTTTGCCAAAAATTAACCACAAATTTGCAGTAAACCTGCCATAAACTATTTATTTTTTGCAAGGGCCTGGTAAATTTGTTTGTGTTTGTACTGTTCACCAACATTTATATGATTTATAAAGTCATTTACCATGTTTTTAGTCATTGGCAATACTCAAATTACCAAATGTTGTAACGCCATATTTATTTAGGTCTTGTAGCGTCCAGGATTTGAGTATCAGTGTTCATTTTGACGTATTTTTTGACGATTTTTATTTTCTCATAATTTTTAGCCTCCCTATTTTTATATGCATATATAAAGTAATTTGTAAGGTGAGGTAAGGTAAGGCTGTTAGAATTTGGGACAGTGTTTTAGATCTTTCTGGAATGAAGACTGCAGAGCATCATTTAAACATTTCGATGTCAGTTTGCATGAACGCTCCTCATCTGAACAGCTCGGTTTAAAAGCTAAAGCTTGTAAAATTCAGGCCTGTGTTTTATTAAACAGGGTTAAGCCGTGTGACGCAAATGGAACACACACCAAGCGCCAAGCTAGCCTAGCCACAAGATGGCGCCGTTAGCCGACGTTCTACTAACCGGGATTCACACAAAGTGGTAAGAATGAAGTCAAAAACTAGTTTTAGCAAATCACCACCTTGAACTGGACCATGTGGAGCCATATTAATAATATCAAACATCATGAATCAGTCTAAAATCAATGCTAGTCAGTTTTTGCCGGCTGAGGCGAGGGAGGTGTTAGCAGGATGAACAGCATGACTCAGCAATGTGAAGAATGAAACCATAACTCTTTTCAGTCAATTTTCAGAGAAAACCCAGAAAAGTCTTTTGAATTTAAGCATTATGTGTTATCCCCCTCAAATAATTCCCCCTTTTATAGTTATTCATTTTTTTTTACATTTTTCACATTATTGCTTCCTTTATGGAATTTTACTTGAGCTATCTGCTAAAGTTCACACACACACACGCACACACGCACACACGCACACACACACACACACACACACACACACACACACAGAGTCTTGTATTAGTATCTTTGTGAGGTCCTTCCATAGACTCCCATAATGACTAAAGTACATAATTTTACACCTACACCTAATCCTAACCCTAACCTTAACCTCAGTAGCCAAAAGCACATCTTTTACCTCTTTTAGTTTCTCAAATAAAACAAGCACATTTTCTATAAAGTCATTTTTCCTCATGGGGACCTCTCAAATGTCCCCACAAAGCCCAAAAAACAGATAAAAGTGATTTTAGGGGACAAAAAGGTCCCCACAATGTGATTAATAGATAGATATAAATAAATATGCGATATCAGTATCACGATTAATCTGCCCTCGATTGGGACTAATGAACGTTTTTTTTCTTTTCAGTCAGTGCTTCGACTGTCTTCTAAACTATAAACTTGGCAGGTGCCTCGTGGGTCATTTATAAACGCCACACCAAGTAAAGTCTAAAAGTCTGTTAGTTTCCTCGACTCAAAAGTTCGTAGTAGAGATTAGTATGGTCTGGGAAAACGTAAACGCGATTAAAATCTGAAGGAAAAAAGGATTTGGGACGGCAAACCGGCGTGGCTCTCGCGCAAACACTATCGAGAAACAGGAAGTGACCGTGTGGTTGTAGATCCTTTCCTCTGCGATAAATACATGCCCACACACACACACACACACACGCAGTGCACCTGTAGAACAGCTGTTTCATTGTATTCTGAATCCTATAAAGACCTGCACCATAAAAAGATCACACAGCTGTGGCAAACAACACCAACAAGTGTGCGTGTTTGTGTGTGTGTGTAAGTAAACAACAAATGCCACAGTGTCACTAGCACTGTTGTTAAGTGACCCCTCCACCACCACCGCTACCCCCCAAACTCCGTCAAACCAACACACAACAAAGGCCGTCTAAACTCTATGGAACACTAAAACAATGGGACACTATCAATCCATCAATCACAGGCCTGACCACTGTTTGGAGGTTTGGGGAGCACCAACTCGCCCCCCCCCATGACCAAACTGCCCTTATTACCACAATAATAGCCCCCCACCTTCCATTTCAGGCCCACCTCAGCAGTGAGACGCTGCTGACAAGGGCTGGGCAATATCAGTATCACGATTAATCTGCTCTCGATTGGGATTAATGAACATTTTTTTCTTCTCTGTCAGTGCTTCGACTGTCTTATAAACTATAAACTTGGCCCTCGCGGGTCATTTATAAACGCCACGCCAAGTAAAGTCTAAAAGGTTCTTAGTTTCCTCGACTCAAAAGTTCGTAGTAGAGATTAGTATGGTCGGGGAAAACGTAAATGCAATTAAAATCTGAAGGAGAAAAGGATTTGGGACGGCAAACCGGCGTGGCTCTCGCGCAAACACTATCGAGAAACAGGAAGTGACCGTGTGGTTGTAGGTCCTTTCCTTTGTTATTTTAATATCGATACAACTGAAAGAAGAACATAAAGATTGGTCAAGAGCGTCATGACACACGGCCGTATGCTTTTAAAGTGTGGTTGGTAGCGTAACCGTGAGGGAGTGGGACCCCGTGATCGCATGGTTGCCGGTTCAAGTCCGGGATCGGTTAAGGCACCACTGAGGTACTCATGATCAAGGTACCGTCCCCAAGCACTGGGCCCTGGGCACTGCCAAAAAAAAGCTGCCCACCGCTCCCTCACCAATGCGTCAAATACAGAGGTCACATTTTGTTGTGTTGTGCTGTGTTTACAATGACAAATAATCACTCGCTCACTTGAAGGGACATGAACACACAGTGGTTTCGGTTCATTTTTTGATTCACTGCCCAGTCCTCCAGCTGACTTAGAAAGACACCGCTCCAAAAATACCGTCTTTGGGAACAAAGTGAGGAGGCGCATTCCACCCCCCGCCTGAAAAGAGCCATTGATGGAGGTCTCTCCTCCCTCGCTCCTTCTCTCTTTTCACATTTCTGCTCCTCCGTCCGTCAGCAGATCCCTCGCTCCGCACAAAGGGGGCCTTTGAGAGTTGGGACGCTGCCGGAGATCTCGCTGCTGCTGCCATTCGGCTCGGCCGTCACACGCAAGAACGGCGTGTTTACACTGAGGCGGCCTAGGCCTCTGGAGAGTGTGTGTGTGTGTCTAAGTGTGTGTGTGTTTTGGAAATTCTCTCGCTACTGAGTCACATGATCGGAAGGTCACAGGTAAAGGTAAAGGACTGGTAACGGTACCACGGAGGTGCTCGTGACTGAGGTACCGTCCCCACACACACACACACACACACTTAAAAACACACACAATATGGACAAAACACAATAAAAAATCCAATCCCGTCACACACACTTTACTACAAATGTTTGTGCTGCAAAGCAAAAGCCGTGACCCCCCTGACACCCCGAGAGTGTGTGTGTGTGTGTGCATTAGTGTGTGTGTGGACAGGTTCAGACATGTTGTGGCCTGCAGGGGTGACAAACGCAAGTTTAGACTTGACCAAAGAGTGACGTGAAGAGGCTCTCTCGTGTGTGTGTGTGCGTAAGTGTGTGTGCGTGTGTGTGTGAAGTCCAGAAGCTCATTAGAAGCTCCATTATTTCTCACCTATCAGTACACACACACACACAGACACACACACAGCCAAAAAAGAACAGCGTAAGGGGCATTTAAACTAAGGGCCGATTTCCAGGTGGTCGATGTTACATTTAGACGATTATCGGTATCTGTGTTTAATTTTGACCATCACTGATAATAAGTCATTCCAAGATGCGCTACTGTGGCTTCAGCTGAGCTTGGTGTTTGTAACATTACAAATTTTGATCGATTATTTTTTTCTTCTTGCATATCGGTTCCAAATCTCGCCCGGCCCCGTTAACTAGCAATAATCAGTATCGATATCGACCCTGAAAAACCAATATCGTCCACCTTGAATTTAAACACACACTTCAAGCCACTGTCCCGCAAGACGACCCAACTCCCTGTACCTTTAAAAATACACACAACGACACACCAGTATTTACACCAAGACACACAGAATCACACACAAACACACACACACTGCAAAAAATGAAATCTTAACAAGCCAGAAAATCTTAAAAAGAAAAAATACATCTTGTTTTTTTTATTTTAAGAATAACTGACTTGACTAGACTTGTATGTGTAAGATAAATAATCAAATTTTAAGAAAAGTTGGCTACAATTATCTTGGCTACAATGTACTGATTATAAGAACTTCTTAAAATGAAATAAGAAATTGAATTAAGAGAACGGACAGGTTCTCATGCTCTCCACTACGAGTTAAGAAATTCATGACAACTTTGCTTATTTTAAGAATACTGAAGCTAAAAACATGGAAAAATTGAAAGATTTTTTTTCTTCTTTTAGGAGATCTTTACAAGATAAATTTTCTCACTATATTGGCAGATAATTTTGCTTGATTCTGGAAACTTTTTTCTTATTATTCTTTTCTTTTTCTTATTTTCTGACACTTATTTTTTGCAGTGCACACACACACTCAACAAGACTTCTAGAAAGTCATTTCTCTTCATGGGGACCTCTCAAACATCCCCACAAAACCCCAAAAAACAGATAAAAGTGATTTTAGGGGACAAAAAGGTCCCCACAATGCAATAAATACATGGACACACACACACATCTTTGTACTTATATAGTAGTGAGGACCTATATTGACTTCTATATTACTGTATGTAAATAATACTACACCTAACCCTACACATAACCCTAACCATGACCTCAGTAACCAAAAGCTAATCTTTCTACACTTTTAGTTTTGCAAATAAACTGTATTGTTTTTGTAAAAGCAGTTTAAAGAAGTGAAGACCACTAAAAAAGTCCTCACTTCCCAAAAATGTCCTCACTCTGCTGGTTAAAAACTCATTTTGGTTCTCACTAAGTAGCAAGTACAAGAACACACACACACACACACACACACACACACACACACGCACGTCTTTCCATTACCTCTTTGTAGTCATCTACAATATAGAGGGTTGAAGCTTCAGAGACGACATCATCAATATCACTCTGTTCCATGCTGTCTCTCTCTCTCACTCCTTCTCTCTCTCTCTCCCACCCTCCTCCTCTTCGATTCCCCCCTTTTCTCTCTCTCTCTCTCTCTCTCCCTCCTCTCTCTCTGTTTATCGTTCTCTCTCCTTCTTCCTCTTTCTCACTCCCTCTCTCTTGCTCCTTCTCTCTGTCTATTCCTCTCCCTCCCTCCCTCCACTTCCTTCCTCTCCTTCCTTCTGTCTTTCTCCCTCTCTCCTACTCTCTTTCTCACTCTCTCATTCTCTCTTTATCTCTCCCTCCTTCTCTTTCTCTTCCTCTTCTCTCCGTTTCTCTTTCTTAGCACTACTCCTTTTTTCTCTTCCTTTCCTTCTCCCTCTATCCCACCTTCTCGATCACCCCCTCTTTCTCCCTCACCCCTCTCTCGCTCCCCTCCTTTCTTCTCTTTCTCTCCCTACTTAGTTCTCCCTCCCTTCGTCTTGTCGTCTTCTCTCTCTCTCCCTCCTCACTATTTCTCCCTCTTCTCTCTCTCTCTTTCTCTTTTTCTGTCTCTCTCCTTCTTCTTTCTCTCTCTCTTCAGCGTCCTTTTCTCTCTTTCTTTTCTTTACTCCCTCACCTTTCCCCCTTTCCCCTCTCCCTCCCTCCTGTCTCTCGATCCCTCCTGTGTTCTACCTATTCCTCTCTCTCTCTCTCTCTCTCTCTCTCTCTCTCTCTCTCAGAGTCTCTTCATTACTCTCTTGGCTGTTCTATTCTGCAGGACTAGTAGTGCTGTGGGGAGTGTGTCCTGTGGTCAGCTTCTCTCCTTCTTGTCTACTACACACACACACACACACACACACACTCCTCCCTCCATCCCTCCCACACAGCACTCCAGTAGAGAGAGAGACAGAGAGAGAGAGAGAGAGAGAGAGAGAGAGAACACTGAGGTGTCTCTTTCCAAGCAAGCTGTGAGGGGCAGCTGTCCTCACGTCAGGGTGTCAGAACGGAAAATCACACACACACACACACACGCACACACACACACGCCAACACTTCTCTATCTATGTTAATTTCTTTTTCTTACCCTCTCTCAATATGACTCTTTCATCTATATGTTTCTCTTTCTATTACTTTTTCTTTCATCCTTCCTTCCTGTCTTTTTGTCTGTATGTTTCTCTCTCTCTCTCGTTCATTTTCTCCATATATAGAAGAGTCTCCAGTGTTAATCTACAACCACCAGCACACACTCAACCAACCTGTGTGTTTGTGTGAGCGTCGGTGTGTGTGTGTGTGTGTGAGTGTCGGTGTGTGTGTGTGCGTGTGTGCGTGTGGGCCCCTCGTTTCTCTCTCTGCAGGGTAAAAATAGTCCTGCCGTCATCATAAATCTCATCTGACCGGAGTGCTAAACGGAGGAAGAGACCAAAGCATTCCATCTCCAAATCACAGAAAGAGACAGAGAGGAAAAAAAGGAAGGAAAGAAAGAACAGGAACAAGAGTAACGTGGAGAAACAAAGATAAATGTATAGCCAGACTCAGAGAGAGAAAGAAGAAGAATGAATGAATGAAGAAAAAGAGAGAAAGTAGAGAGTGTGTGTGTATGTGTGTGTGTGTGTAAGAGAGTGTGTGTGTATGCAACAGTGCCATCCTTTCCATCTTAAGGAATGTTGTTTAGTCTGCTCATTGGAGTCTGAAACCACACTCTCTAATCTGTATGGGTGTTTTGTGTGTGTGTGAGAGAGAGAGAGAGTGTGTCTGCGTAGAAGTGTGTGTGTGTTTGTGTGCGCCAGTCTTCACCAACCCAAATATGACCAAGTATGGCTATTCGTTGACCTTCAGGTGGGAGGGGGGTGGTGTGGGGGTTTGGCAAGAGTCACACACTCACACACACAAAAACACACACACACACACACACACATTCACACAGAGGATGAGGTGAGAGGAAACAGACGTGATTCAGCACTGATCCCAGGGGATTATGGGTGATGCACAATGATTTATCACTACATCTCCTGCATCCGCTGCTGCAGGACAGCACACACACAGACACACACACACACCCACACACACAGACACACACACACACCCACACACACAGACACACACACACACACCCACAGCAGTGACACAACAACTCACACAATGACACCTGGACAAACAGATCAGACACACACAAGGCGGCAGCAGCAACTTCCATATTCATGACTTAATAAAGAAGCGTGTGTGTGTGTGTGTGTGTGTATGTATGTGTGTGTGTAATAGAGTGTGTAATGCAGTCTGACTTCATACTACGAGTTCTATGAGTCAGAGTGTGCGTGTGTGTGTGTGTAATGAAGACACGATTGTGACTGGAACAGCTCACCCTGTTTCACACACACACACACACACACGCCCTTAATATACACACACACACACACACGTACACCCACAAACACACTAAATCACACACACACACACTCACTAATATAAGCAATATGTTCCAAACATGATATGTGTGTGTGTGTACTGATGTGAATAAAGAAAGACAGAGAGTAAGAAAAAGAGAAAAACAAAGAAAGAAAAAACATAAAGAAAGAGAGATAAATGCAAGATAAAAAGAGATAGAACAAAAGCAAGAGTAAGGACGACAGCGACGGAGAGACAAAGACAAAAGAAAGAAAAATGATCAACGGAGAAACAGGAATAAGAAAGAAGCAAATCACGGAAAAACAGAGAGAAAGTGATGTGTGTGTGTGTCTGTGTGTGTGTGATGTGTGTCTGTGTGTGTGTGTGATGTGTGTGTCTGTGTGTGTGTGTGATGTGTGTGTGTGTCTGTGTGTGTGTGTGTTTGTGTGTGTGTGATGTGTGTCTGTGTGTGTGTGTGTGTGTGTGTGTGCACCACACCCTTTAGACAGGACAGAGATTACAGGAATCGATCAAAGGGCTTTTTGCTCACTCTCCCTTTCTCTTTTCTGTCTATCTCTCCCTCCTCCCCTTCTCCTCCTCCTCCATCTCTCTCTCTCTCTCTCTCTCCCTCCTCCCCTTCTCCTCCTCCTCCTCCTCCTCCATCTCTCTCTCTCTCTCTCTCTCTCCATCCCGGGCCCCTGGTTTCACGGGACGATGCGTTGATGCCGGAATAATACATCCATCAGCCCGACCTCCTGCAGGTGACAGCTGAAATACGCCACCTCACACACACACACACACACACACAGCAACAGACACGCAAACACACACACACACACACAGCTGGAGACGCAGTGAGGGGGAGTGTGTAACGCCGTGCTCATGTAAATAATTAAAGCCAAGGGGATAATTATTATTTTGTGTTGGTGTGTGAGTACAGAGGGAGGGACGAAGCGAGGGAGGGAGGGAGGGAGAGAGAATGAGGGATGAGGGAAAGAGAGAGAGGGAGGGATGGAGGGAGGCGCTCGTTAAGGAGACGAGTGTGTGTGACCGTCTTATTTGACAGGAAGGGAATTTGTAACAGGATGAGCTTCTGCTACACACCTCCTTCTCACTGGGGGAGAGCGGCGAGGTGAGACGAGAAAGAGTGTGTGTGGGTGTGTGTGTGTGGGTGGGTGGGTGTGTGTGAGACAGGGACAGGTCGACTCCCTGACCGGGAACAGCGTGCCATGCAGTGGCGCTGCTGGTTGCCTGGATACCAGCCTAATTGAGGGGCCCCTAGAGGCTCTGTTATCGGAACACACACACACACTCTGTTTGTCTCTCTTACCGATGCTCAAAATGTTTATTCTTTGTTTTTCTTGCTGTCGTCTCTTGTCTCCGTCTCCTGGCTTTTCATCAAGGATCTTCTTCTCTTGTCTCTCTTTCTTTTTCTCAATCTCTCTCCTTTCCGTCTCTTTATCTATCTTTGTGTCGCTCCCTCTCTTTCTCAGTCTCTCAATATTTCTCACAGCCTCTCTTTCTCAGTCTTTTACTATTTCTAGTTGTCTCTCTGTCTTTCTCCGTGTGTCTGTCTCTATGTCAGTCTTTCTTTCTCTCTATTTTTTTTATTCTCTCTGTCTGTCTCTTTCTCAGTGTTTCTCTTCCTCTATTTCTCAAGCTTTCTCTCTTTCTGAGAGTCTATATGTCTGTTTCTTAGTGTCTCTCTCTCTCCGTCTCTCTGTCAGTCTATATTTCTCTTTGTGTAGGTCTATCTCAGTGTCTCTCTTTTTCTGGGTATCTCTCTCTTCCTTCTTCTCTCTTTCCCAGACTCTATCTCTTTTTCTTAATCTCTCTCTTTCTCCGCCCCTCTGTCTTTTTCTATCGCGCTTATGGTCTCCGTTTGTCTCTCTCTAGCCGTCTCTTTCTCAGCTTCTCACTATTTCACAGTGCCTCTCTCTTTCTCAATCTCTTTCTATCTTTCTGAGAGTCGGCACGTCCCTTTCTTAGTGTCTCCACTTCTGTCTCATCTCTTCTTCTGGGTGTCTTTCTCTTCCTGCCGCCCTCTTTCTGTCTTTCTCTCTTTCTCAGGATCTCCGTGTTTTCATCCCTTCTCCTGGTGACTCTTCCTCTCTCCTTCCCTCTTCTTTCCTGTCTATCTCTCTATCTATCCAAACACTTGTTGACTCCTCCCTTCCTCCCCCAGCCTCTCCCTCCCTCTCTCCCTCTGTCTCTCTCCGTCCCGCCGTGTTGCGCAGTGTGTGTATGTGCATGCAAGTGTGTGTGTGTGGTGTTACACAAGAGTCTAACCGGGTTTTTTTGGAAACGAGGGATTACGGGACGGAAAGATGGCAGCAAGGAAAAGAAGAGAAATGCTGCAGAATGGACAGAGCAGAGAAGACAGAGAGACAGAGAGAGAGAGATAGCTGCTGATGCACTTGTTTTTATATTCAATAATATATGATATTGGTCAGTAAATTCTTACAAACACACACACACACACACACCCGAACACACACTTACACAATAAATTCCATCAATAAAGCCAAAACACTCTTTCCACTGACTCTCTCCCACACACCCACCCACCCAAACCCTCATACATACACACTCACACACACACACCACACACAGACATCACACACACACACACACACACACACACACACACACTTCTCATTTCCCCAAACAACAAACACAGAAACGAAACACATCACACATCATTGAGAAAACTTCACACACACATTCCCGTCCAGAATGCACCACTACAACTACACCCCTGCGCCTCTACAACTCTCTCTGCACCACTGTGCCAACACAGTCCAAAAACCCCGCCGTCGCCACGGCAAACCTCCCAAAACCGGGCGCCTAGTGACGGGCACCTAGCAACGGGTGGTATCACAAGACCGCCTACCTGGTAAGTACAGTTCTCCTGGTGCACCATCCTGCCCTCTTAGCGCATCTTAGAGGCGATGAAAAAAGGAGGAGCCGAGCCGAGCCGAAGTGAGGAAAGAGGGGATGAAAAAGTACGACGGTCCCTCCCCAAAAACCCCCAAAGAGAGACGAACGAGCGATCAGCTGTTCAAACGGGAGCTCCGGTGCTGGTATGCGGCGTCTCCGCCTGCCATGGAAGAGTCTCACCCTTTCTCTCGCGCTATCTCTCTCTCGATCGGACGGAGGGATAAGATCAGAGCGCTCCTCCTCCTCCGCAGACAGAAAAGCAAGACGGGAGGGGCGGCGAAAAGAGAGAGAGAGGAGAGAGAGAGAGAGAGA